>JBAMHV010000016.1:5568646-5584017 GCA_037177535.1 Pseudomugil gertrudae | reverse complement strand
TATATATATAAGACACTGTAATAAACTCATATTACACCAACAAAGCAAATTAGAATCATTGATTAACCAAACGTGCACGTCTCTTTTAAATGGGGTGTAAGCAAAAGACTAATGTGATTATTATCTGATCAGATGTTGCCAACTAATAAAAGCAAAGCTGAATTTTTTTGGCTCTATCTTTATGACATATTCTCTATGAATGATAGTCAGCTGCTGCCTTAACATTGCTCCTTTTCATACTTTTCACTAACTTAACTCAACTTTTCTAAAAAGCACTGTATTTTTTGTAACCCTGACTCATTTTGTCTGGTGTTCAGCAATCTGGAAGCTGATCAAGTTGCTATTGTTGGGGCAGCACTCTGGATAGTGAAATTAAGTCCATTCAAAGGAATAAAGCTAAATGAGTCGAGGAAAGACAGTAAAAAACAGTTACAATAACAAGAGAGTTTGGCTGTGGACAGCAAGTGACTGAATTAAAAAAGCTAACATCCTGCAGAACACATTCAAGGGAACTCCCATCTAGTACATTAATTAAAAATGTGTGGATTTCATATAAAAATGCAGTTCACCTTTAAGTTTAAAAATTAGCTTAGAAAACACCATGTGGTCAAGTTGGAACATTCAAAGAACAGCTCTATCCAGAAAAAACTTTGTGGTTTTACACTAGTATGAAAAGCTAGAATATCTGATGCAAATCCCTCTAGCCTTGCCTAACCAATGTGGCAGGTCTTCCAAATCAGTGTGAGGAAAAGGGCACGCAGAAGAATTATAGTCAAATGAATAATTTCATAGCGCTGAACCCGTCCTCATCAAATTGTTGTAACCCTAAAAAGAGCATGCAGTTGAGGTGACAAGTCGAGGTTTCATGCCCATAGGCTGCAACAACACTTTCATTACGGAGGGAGGAAATGAAACCTAAAGATTCTCTGTGGTGTGTCTCTGGGAAATGGAGGAGGGCTTTGGTCAGTAAGCAGACCAACAGCATGGCAACTCTCTGTGGGTGTCTGACGAAATTAATTAGGAGAGTGAAAGGAAAATGTCTGTCAGATCACAGATCAAGTCAGGAAAAATATCTTCCCCTGCTGTGATCTATTGATTGCCATTAAATGTTCCAGCTGCCACCCCATAAAATTTTAATATCTTAAATCTGACAGCTACAAAGTGTATTCCCCCTTTTTTCCCTCTTTATATCATCCAGCTACAAGTAAAATGTGAAGCATAGCCAATGCATTCACACTAATAACAAAGAAACACCATGGTACACTAGCCTTGTCTCTTTTGACTCCTTTACTTTCAGTCATGTTGCACCAAAGGCAATAACAGTTAATGATATCATTCCAATGTAAAACGACAGACACTCATCCCAGTAGGCTTGGGAGTAGGAGTGAAGGAGGGCTGGGCCATTCCTTACTCACTTAGCATATAGTGGTATTTAAACAACTTTAGCATAATGTCACAGCTTAATGCGTGTTGGTGAATTTGCCAACAGCCTTGATGTGAACAATCTCTCTGCATGTTCTGGTTGGGCGCGTGACCTGACGGGATGGCACACCATTAGCCCAGTCAGACTGCAGGGCCCTGCTGTTAACATTACAATGTGTAGTGGAGCATAACAAAGTGAGGGAGGGATTCGTGTTGCCATATTTGTGTGGTTTCCCCAGCACGTTGTGGTCAATGTGATGATAACACATACAAGCCAATCAGTATAAGTAAAGAATGCCTTGCAATTAGAGCTATGGGGTATTAGTGTTTTCATAACACTCCTATTATATATTCACATTCTCTATCAGGGTTGGTAATCACTTGTCTCAAACGGTTTAATTACAGCTTGGCAATGACTACTTAACGTGATTAGATGTTATACCTTATTGTTGCGTGTGGCATATTACATCAATTATATTAAGAGTTATTATTTTCAGGAGGTGCAGTGCTTGCATGTGACACAGGATGCAGCGGAGGCTGAGTGACAGGGACTTCTTAAAGGCTTGATTTTACAAATAAAGTAATCAATATAAGCTACTGCACATCACGTCCCACCACACAGAGAGCTGTTAGGTCTTTTGCATAATTGCAATAAAAAAAGTGTATTGGCCTGACTGATTGAATTCAGTCTTAGTAATTGCAGCATAAACAATGTAGTTGACTGTCACAGCTACTGTGCCACTATGCTGTCAACAATCCAGATATTTTTCTAGCCTCTACTAGCATATCATGCAGATCCACAGCCTGCCGTGTAATGAGTATAATTACATGGTGCGCATGTGTTACCTGTGGGGGTAACACATACACACACCCTCTCTCACACATATTTTTCCATCCCTATGACCTGTCACTCAAAATCAGTGCTGACGGAAAAACTCCAGATAATGCTATGCCTCTCTGTGCCCACCATCTAGTGAAAAGTCTTCCTCCTTCTCCTTCCAAAGTGAGAATTTAAAACAAAAAAAGGCTCCAACAGTAACCCAGCATCATCTAATAGCCAGCCAAATCCCTGTTGATGCTGCTGTCCATCAATATCACCACCCATTCTCTCAGCCCAACCCCCACCATTTGATCGACATTAACTCCGCAGCTGCCCACCAAGCGCCTCCCCTCCATTCTCAAGCTTTCCTTCTCGCCCCACTTACTTTCCCTCTCTACCGGGGGAAGCTCTGCATGCTTCCAGGCAAAGTCAATGTCTATCTCTTGTCTCCCTTGTGCTACCCATATCCAGTACACTGCTCCTATTCCTCACTGTTGTGTCTTGCACACATCTAAAGCACATTCGAGTTGTAAATAGAGTGGAGCTTAAATGACAACAGCCTTGCTTTTGTGGGGATTTAGGGAGGAGGAAAAAAGGAGCTGATTTGTGCAAAAGACTGCTGGCGAAGATAAAATGTTAGGCTTTGGATCTAAATTCCACATGAATGCCTTTCCCTTTAGTGTGCATTATGATGCCAATGGACCATATCATAGTATTTGTTTTGCTTTAGAGCTGTCCTTTGTGATTTATGTTCCCACAGTGCAAATATTTCATGTCACTATACAAGCAATGTTTCTGTCATGGTGAAGGTAGGGGGTTTTTGGGGGGCTGAATATGGAACTTTTGTGCATACTTGCGCTTGTGTGTGTGGGGGGGGTTGGTGGTGAGGCACTTGTGGCACTGCCAGTGTGTGACCGTAGCCCCCTGGCTAGGGAGCAGCGCCTGCAAAGGTTACCCACCAGAGTGGCTTTTGTATGGTAATGTGACCTCCAGCTCCCTAAGGAGTCTCAACACCTGCCTAGCACCCCCTGCCAGCTTCACATCCTCGACATGCTGACTGTTTTCCCTCAACATTACTGCTCATCTGCTGTTCCTTTGTAATGTTCAACTATCCAGAGCCTTTTTATTTTTTACATAATAAATGTATAACCCCAACAGGCCAACCTTAATAATAATTGATTAGTCACTGCTGACTTCAGTTTTGGGCATAATAGTTGATAAAAAACCATGTAGTAATATACGTGCAAACAGGCTGACACCCCCCCCAGACCCACAGACAACCAGCTGAGCATAGAGAGAGGGGCTCTAAAGCAATTATAGCAAATTAAATGAATGCCCCCAAGTTAAACAGTGTTAATAGTGTTCAGGGAGACAAATTTGAGATGCAACACACAGTGTAATGGCAAGATCCACTTGGGTTGCTGAGTAGCAACACACTAGCCTTAATTATATTCAAACCCTTTTAACAGAGCATCAATTCATAGCATGCTGTGACAGGTTGTTCTCTTTGGAAATGGTCTAAAAAGCTTTGTGCATCAAACTAATTTTTGGTGACAACAAAGTCTGCTTGTCTTATGTTGTAGTGTGAGATGATTAAGTGATATCTAAGAATTGTTTTGTCCTGGATTTTACAAAAAAAGAAGAAAAAAAACAATAACAACAACGAGCATCTTGCTCATTGCTGACACCTTAAGAGATCTTCTGCATGACTCAAGATGACAGTGATGAAAATGAAGAGTAACATATGCTGTCAGGCATGAGAAGATAAAAAGATACCATTTTAAAGATGAAACCTTTCACACAGGTTCAACGAGACATGTCTGTATTTTGAGATGTATTCACTGGAAATGTTTGTCATAACAGAGCTCATTGCTCATCGCAGTATTTTAAAGCAAACTCAGGCAGGCATTCAGAATGCTCAGCATACACTCCTCGCTTAGACACCTACTGTGCTTCATGTCAGCTCTCTGAGAACAGCTGATCCAAACACAAGTCCACTCTACCCTTCTGTTCAAGGTCTCAGAGCTGCTACCCACAGGCTGGTGCCTGCTTTTGTGTGAGGTGCCCAACCACCAACCTATCTGCCTGAGGCACCCCACCTACTAAACTCACTCTTCCATCTTCTCCCCACTGAGCAGCACTGCTAACCCACCCCTCTCATTCCACCTACACTAGTATTTTATATGCATTACTTTTCTTCTTATTGTGGTCCCCTCCCTCATTAAATGCATATTTTGCCGTTGTCATTAAATATGACTGGAAGCAACATACATTTGTGTCATGTAAAAACCTATGCTCCTGCTACACTTTTGTGTGTTTATTTATCCATTTAAAAAATTAATTATGAATGAATGTCACATTGAATAATTCATGTGCACCCCGTTGCTTCGAATAAATAGCTGAAACACCTTTGCTTCCTTCCCTTCAGTGTTCCTTCAACCCTTTTAGTGGCACCACGCACTACTGTAGGTTATTGGTCTTTCTTCCTCTCCGGAGGGTTCCTACACACTTAGTCCTTATTAAAATCCCCATGGAAAACAAACACACACACAATGACACGTGTACACACTCGCAAGAGGAAACACACACAACCCCAGCTAAGGCCCGTCTGCTGGTACAAACCATTTATTAAAGCTCCTGTGAAGGTCCTGGCAGTCAGCCAGAGGGAGACATGACTTTGGATCCCATTCATGTCCACATCAGCAGAGTAAAATGTTTCTAGGTGTTGATCCATGACAGCCATTATTGCTGCAATCCAGTTTTATCACTGTCAGATTCCACAAAAAGGAAAATAAGCCCTTTTCTACACTTTAACAGATTGTCAATATAGTTCAACCAATCCAAACAGCTGCTGAGGAAGTTTATTTGCCTTGGAGGACGCGTCTTGAATAGGAATCGGAATGCCACCCAAATGCATCGACAGGGCTCTGACCTCTTAAAAATTGTGTAATATAAAGGGAAATATATTCTGGGGATAAAACAAATGCAATAAAGGTTACACAACTGTATAATATGCTGGAAAAAGAGTTTAAAAAAACAAAAAAGATTTGACAGTCATACACAAAATATTGATACTTTCATTGGCTGAAAAAAAGTATACAGGGATCTGAAGGTAAGTGTGGATTTGACCATAAAAAAACCTCTGGATCACAATATAGCTAAACAAAGTATATTATTACTGGTTCTAGTATTATTGGTTCTTTATCATTTTTAACATTTTAGCACAACTTATTCAGATATTTGTTTTAGATGACCAACACTCCAAAAGTCACTCTAAATTATTTCCTAGAGAATCACAGAAAAAAAACAGTAAATCACATCAATCTTCTTCAATATTTACGAGTAAGAGTATTTCTCAACTTCCAAAGCAATCTATTTAAAGCTGGGGTGTTTAACATGAAGAAGAAATGGATGTGACTTCCCCTGCTGTGCTGCAGAAAAAGTGACCATAATATTTTTTTGTGGCATTAAAACTGTTTCAATTAAACATAAAACAAACAAAAATGATTTTTATATGAATATGTCTATCACAAAAAGCTATCTAAAAACGCTCATAGAACAAATCTGATCCAAACTTCCAGCTCTCCACAGTGAAAAGATTGCTCGTTGCTCATTGCCAACAAGCCATGCAGAAAATGCAGAGCAATCGTAAGTCTGCTGTGTCATCATCACACATTATTACCAGGGGTGACATCAGGTAATACCATCAATTTATCCTTTACTCACTGACAGGCATATATAAGATTTAATTCAGAATTGCAAAGAGGGAGGGATTGTGCCGCCCAGAGGTGCAGTAATCATTAAGGAACATGAAACTATACTGTCCTAATTTACAGCTTCTCTATCACCTCTATTCTGTGCAGAGCGAATGATCTACAACAACGTGGTCCGTTTCAGCGGTCAGAGGAGGTCTAATACATTTGGTGGAGGCTGATAACAGTGCTTCACTTTCGCACTGAGCACTCAGAGGGAATTACAGGGATGCAGAGAGGAGAATGTCTGAGTGCTTTAGTTAAAACCAGGGGTAAATGCTATCTTGTGCTTACATACTCTTGATCCATGCACACTGAGGCTACCTGATCGTTTCAGAGCTTGGTCCATTTACATTTTCACTCGACACGGTCACTCATACAGTATATTCTGCTTTGCAGAAATCGATTGCAGAGCCAAAGGCCTCTGCTTTTCTACAGAGCACTGGTCTCCAGCCAAGCCTTACCTGGATTGAGAGATAGGAGGATGAAAGGATTGGGTGCACTGAGACCATAGCCGTGAGGGAGAGATTTTAGCGTCGGGTTGAACATGTTCACGTAATGCTTTACAGAAGATGGGTATGGAACCTCTCTGGGGAGGAGCAAGGCAGCAAAATACTGTGTGAGTATCTATTAGCTTTTTGGTAACAGCTGCCTGCTATCTGAGAGGCTGTACAAGCCTTCAATGACTAATCCATCAGTGGAGCATAAGGGGCCTGCCACACAGCTCTTACTGACTTTTCTCTCTTTATTGCCCCAGCTGAGACAAGTCTGATTCCTCCTCGTTAGCAGTGCTGCTCTTTTAACATGCCTACCAAGAAGTCCAGCACTAGACCCGCAAAGGACACCCTGACCAGTTGCCCTGTCACGTTCTTGCCCACTAACTACTTCACTTCTAAAAAACAGAAACTGAGCCAGCGCTTCCTTCTGTCAGTGTGGCACAGCCTCAGTCAAGTTATTCATCACCCTCAGTGAAGGCTAAATATGAACACACATATGAATATATGAATAACTGAACGAGTGGTTATTGTTATTCACCTGCGAGCACTCTGCCGAGCCTGCAAAGTCTTTTGTTTGGAGCCTGTAGTTCTGCTGAGCAGGGGCTTTCTGACAGAACGTCTGAAGTGGGGCAGAGGGGAGAGGGAACACAGGTGTTACTGAGTGGCTCTTTTACCGTGAAAGAATGACCTGTGTCTGCAAATGCCCCCTCTGCCTGTCTTCGGAGCTTCCTCCGATGCCCCTGTGCCCTCTTTATTCAGTGGCTACCATGCTGGCATAAAGACCTGCCATTTGCCCAGATGGTGGACAGCAGGGGTCCAGCTCCCCCCTTACCAACACACACTTCCAATGTTTCCAGTGCTGCTTCCCTGAGTGAATGTGAGATGCATATTTAGGCCATACATGAAAATGAAAAAAGAGCGATTGGAAACTGTAGAGTCCAGGACAAAACGTGATCGTGTTGCAATTCTCTTTTATATTGTTATGTCATTAAATGTCTTATGTTAGCTTCAGGGAGCTCACTGAGCTCACAATCACTAATGCTTTATTGAATTAAATTTATTTATTATTATTATTATTATTATACTTCAGACAAACTAAACAAAGCACATTTACTTTATATGAATTAGTGTAGAGTTAATACCACATATAAAACTGCCACGTGCTTCCTTTCTATACAAAATGAAGTAGAACTACTGTCTATGGAGTATAAGAGTTAACGAGTGTGATGAAAAGCTGGGAAAAGTGGCCTATTGCCTACTGTTGCACATCAGGCTCATAATGTCATACTGACACCAGGAGACAAGCAGTGCCAGGGATGATGCCCAGGAGTGAAAGGAAGGTCAGCAAAGCTTCACAACCCAACTGGTGCTGATGCCACAGCATGTATGGCTCAAGTGCTTGGCAGTGCATCTTAACAACAAAATGTGACATTTTTAGAAGCTGTCAAATTGCAGTATAGAAAAAAAAAAAAAGCGGTCGGTCTTGACTGGGGACCAGGCCAGAGCCCCGCTGCAGGGCTTTCAATCTGCTCGTAATGGGAAAGATGGAAGAAGATAAGATTCCAATTCAGCTATTTCTGTACGGCCCAATGTGATCACACTGCAATACGACAGGGCATTTGGGGAATTGAGAGAATTCTTAAAAAGACTGAATATCTTCAAATGTGGCTCTGTTACTCGCACCAATCCTCCTCACTGTGCTTAATTTTTCCGCTCTGAAAATGAGTGATATATAATCTGGAAGCATTAGGCATTCTGTTGTTTGCCATTAATCACAGCTGAGATGTATAAGCCTGAAGAATGTTACACCCCAACCTTAACCCTGTATACTCAGATCCAAAACATGAACATGGGAATTTTTCAAAAGTGCTTTTAAACGTGATCTGCAGGATAATATTTTACATGTAAATTATGCTATTACATCTTAAATTAACTGATATAATTTAGTTATCAAAAATGTCAATGATTTCTAACACGATAAATTACCAACAACAAAATCAGGTTTTTTTTGCTTGTTTGAAAGCAAAGCAACCTGCTGATTTTTATGTTTCTTAACTTTGCTATTTAATTTGTCATGCTTATGATCCAAACACTTAAGACTTAGCAAATCACAGGAGAGTTGCATACTTTATATAACGGACCAGGATGTATTTGCAAGGACAATTTCATAATGTTGTTTACCAAATGGGAATACTTGTGAAGAAATTAACTCGATTGCACAAGAGGAATACACTATAGACTAAATGTGGCTACATTTAAAACAGACAATTCTTTATCCAGCAGGACCACTGGGCATTACAGCACTAATCCTATGAACACAAGCAAAGCTCTGAGGGTGAAGCAAGGCTTAAGAAGAACAGCCTCATACCTACAGCCTCTTTTCTCAGACTTCCCCAGCCAAACAGAACATGTCAATGTTAGCTCCCATCAAAGATACGTGTGTATATATTATATTAAGACTACCTGCCAAATTCAAATGTAATACTTAATAGGAAGATCTATAAAATTAACTTCCACTTAGGGCATACAAGTTTCACTCATCAACACAAAGGATTCCAAGATATGAGAGCCATTTCATTTTTTAATTAGCCACTTGAAGAATAAGCAATTATGTGCATTTGTTGTCTTTGTACTTCTAATAAAATACAATAAAAAATAATCTGCCATCCCTCAACAACAGGGTATGACGCCTCCCATATCCCCTTGCAAATACACTCTGCTTAAACCCTCATCAACTAGTTTTGATTAATCTTCAGGATTCATTTTGCCGCCGTGCCTTGTCTTTATAAATGGGCCAGAAAGACAATGAAAAAAGCCTATCTAAATTTTCATATTTCTCTAACAAAAACCTCACGAGTTGCTGAAACAATACCTTCTTATCTGCAGGAACTGGGTGAAATTACCCCTCCGTCTCTATTATTTAGCCATACACAACCTGTGGCGATGCAGTGCGGAGCCTGCAAAGCTGCTTTGTTCTACACAAGGATGCTGCTGGTTGTTTTTATTCGTGGACTTCACCTTAACCCCCCCTTTCCGACTTGTCATTTACAAACATCAACGAGCTATTGTTTCATCACTCATTGTGGCATTCCTGCGTTGCTGCTAAGACAGCTTCAGCTTTGCCTGCTGTTTGTTGTTGCTTCAGCAGAGTAGGAAAAACGGAGAGGAGAAAAGATAGCTATTTGTCTGTGGCAGAAGCCTTTTGTTGACAGTCAGCATCAAAGCATTTTTTTCCATGTCCTCTCAGCCCCTGTCAAATTGTCATCAAACCTTCCTGAAAATCAAAGAAGGTTTCCCCACTTGCTGTGACATCAAGTCTTTCTCTTTTACTTTCTCTCAATAACACAGTCACACATCCCAGTTTCAAGTTGAAAGAGCAAAATGTGCGCCACTCACAGGCTCTCCAAAGACATACCACTGAACAAAGTTAAGTACAATCAGATTTCCTCTCTAGGAGATATTACACTCACAGCTAGTGCTACGGGAACATGAAGCAAAGTTGCATCACAAAAGTTACAGCCAAAAACCTTTAAGGAGCGAATGACAAGAAGATGATTGTAAGAAATTACCTCAGAAGATTCCATTACTGAGCCATTTAGTTGTGACCAGTTAATTTGACTTTCCAGCATAAGCCAAGATGCCCAAACTGCCTGGGATCGTGTAGCTTACAGTCTCATTTTTCTCTAACAACTATCCTACCAGTGGTTAAGTAATGACGAGGAGGCACAGTTTGAAATGTGAGCTCAAAGAAGGAAATGCATGTTCCTCTAATCTTTTTCCAGATAAGGAGGGAAAACACCTGCTCGCTGTTGCATTTGACTGCATTGTGTTTTGAGGGAAGGATCAGGTTGAAACTTCTGACAGTGGAAATATTCCACTTTTAAAGTGAAGAGCTTTTTTAATATATAAAAAAGGAACATCAACAAGCTCCAACTTTATCAGGAAACAGAAACAGATCCCTGGAATATAAATGGATGGACTGCCAGCGGTAATACACATGGTCTAATTCTGAAGGTGGAAACACATCTGCATATGTGAAGCAAATGTGTGAGATTAATTTTTTTGAGTTCAACTGTGAAATCTGCAGCCAATCAGACAAATTTTAACATTTGACCAAAAGGCCAAAAGACAGATATGAAATATATTATTGTATGAGAAAATTCTTCTGGAAGACTAAAAAGTGCAAACCACCTCTGAATGATGGATGAATATTATATTATCTGATGAGTAACTGTGCAGAAGCAGATGCTGAGGAAGTGAACCTGAACAGTTTTAAAGATTTTTTTACAGACGGTTGCCATATTTCTGGCATCATGTTTATGTGCCATATGAACTAATTATGTTTTAGTGATATTTAAATATCTACTCACGCAGATATTGTGTGAGTAGATTGTCAGCATGGTGCCAGTATGACATTATTTATTGTAAAGGCCCTGTAGAAAGTACCTTTGCAATGAGGTGGTACAAACCTGATGACAACATTGTTCATATTTTGGTGATGAGAAATGTGCCACTACTGAAAAATGAATGAATATTCCCAGTTAGACACACGATAAAATGCCTTTAACTGACACTTATTTGTCTTTTTGTTAATTATTACGTCTTGGTTTGGTTGTGAATTTTTATTGATGAGTTGTCTTAAACATCTTTTGCATTCACTATATAACATTTTTTTGTTCTATAAAGCACCTTAGGTTTCATCTGTGTTTAAAAGGCACTGTCTAAAAAGGAGTCGACTTGAGTTAGAAGTCGTCATCAGTTACCGACAGCATGTTAATTTAATTCTGGATTGTGAAAGCTTACATGAGTAATGTACACTCGAGCTTTTTGACAACAATAACAAAGTACAGCAGTTGTGGATTTGAATATGTTTATATATGGACAACAATGCCTGTCTTGCTAAAATTGTAAGCAACAAACTTGTTCAAAGCCACTTGTCTAACTGCATAAACCAGCTTCTCAGCATATCAATTCAGGTTACAGTATTTATTCAATTAGTTAAAGTGGATTATGGAAACTTTTTTTCTCTGCAAATTTACTTGCTGGATGCTCTGCTGCTATCAAAGTTAATTATAAATAAATGGAACAATGACTCCATCCCAGGCTTGCTGTGTTATTATTGGCACAAGTATTTGCTTATTTTAATAAAAACTGCAATACCTTGAAAAGAAAAAAACAAAAAACAGTTGGTACAAAATTAATAGCCTCAGGTTTAAGACGCTGCAGTTCACTTGTTGTATCTACGTATTAAATGAGGATATAGAGTAGGAAAAGTAAAAACAGAAAACATGCACGCATGTTTTGAACAGTACGAAGTAATGGAAAAGTACGATAGTAAAAATAAAATCTCATGTGCAATAAAGATGTGTTTCCTTGGAGAGGAAAAAATCTTTTATATTTGTAGAAGATTTGTACTGCTCTGCAAACAATTCAGATTCTTCCAATTGATAGATTTAGAAAGGTCAAACAGAGTCCACAGCAAGGAGATTCACTCGCTGCAGCAGATGCCACTACTCCTGAACTATCTGGGACACTTCCTTCATAACTGGGTTAAGCTTTGTATTGCCTAATGACATCATCAAGAAGCACAGTTGTAACATAGATCCCTTACGTACATTTTTTCCTTTTAGCTTGAATTTTAAAGCATGAAAACAATGTTAGCAATGTTAGCAGATTCTATGACTATTTACCATTTTAAATAAGGGTTTTAAAATTTGTATTCAAACCATTTGGTGGGTTTGCATACATCTTTACCAAATAATCAGAAAAACTGCTGAATAAAATATGCATTTATACACAGATTACATGTATAATAAGCAAACTGCTGTGGTTCCCGTTTCCACCACGTCATGTTTTTGTTTAATATGTTTTCACTTCATAATTCCTCTTGAGAGAGAGAGACTCTCTTCACCAATCAGCCTTTATTCAGCCCACCTGGGTTTGACTAATTATTTTCCTGCCTCACCTGTGCACAGCACTACAATATGGCCTCTCCAGTCTCTGCCTATTTGCTAGATTATTGACAGCCTTATTTCAGTAGGTGTCCAATTGGTCTTCCTTGTTCTTATTTGCTCCAAAGCGCTGACCAAGTTCATGTGCATGGATTGTTTGATAGCTATCTGGATTTTGGGTTGGTGCTATAACTGGTGCACCAAATTCAAGCTATGATTGTGGATTACTTCTGCTGCTTTTATCACTGACAGCATCATTGTTTGTGTATGTCAGGCTACTGGATAACTTTCTATGGACTGAGGAGGAGTGCTGAAAAGTATCCTCAGTTCCAACATTTCCTCCCTATGTGATGAGGTTATCGCCCCAGAATACCCTGCCAACCACCGTTTTCCCTTTTGACTCTTTGACACGTCCATGGCTTCACTGCAGCATTGAAAGCGGTGTTCTGGTGTCCAAAGCAATAACCCGGACTTCTGTTCTTTAATCATTTCTCAATTTTGCTTGTTACAAAAATAAACAACTGTTTATGGTTGGTTTATGTGACGGACTAATGCTCTGCCCAGGATATATCCACTTCCCTAGCCCTAACCCTGCATTAGAATAATATAGGAAATGGATGTGCTGAAGCCAGACACAAACTATTACAGTAAAATTTGTATTTAGTGTTTGAGTTACATGCTAATTTTTGTACATTGGTTCATATAAAATGCACAGACTCATACATCTGAAAGGGTGAATATGTGTGGTACTAAAATCTATATGCAAATCTTTTACCTTTCATGTCCCATCACTTAAATAAAGTTTTCTAGTAATAAATCAAAAGGAACAAATATGGATTTAATGAAATATTTAATAAACCTTAACACTGCTGAAATGCCAACTTAATGTCACCCATGAGAAAACAGTAATGATGCCTTCTGAGCTCCAACTCAGCAAGTGTTTGCTGTGCTTCATGCCTCAGCAAAGACATTTTTACGCACAGGGACCATAAAAAAGACCTTTAACTTAAAGCCATCACTGGGTTCACAGACAGTCTCCAGTGTTATTACTCTGACACACTAAAGATGCCCATATGCAGTATGACCTTTGATACTTCACTGTTACATTTTGTGCATTTGTGCACATTTGTGAGAACTGCTCCAATAACCATGGATGAGATCTGATATTTTCACCCAGTGGACGACTTGGCCAGCAGAAAGCACATGTCAGGTACTCTGAGAGAGCTGTTTCTGAGGTCATCAAATATGATACACTTGTTCAAGGCAACTGCATCAACTCTTTAAAGCGAAGATGGAAAGGACACAACACAGTGCCTGTCTTCCAGTCTGACAGGCTCCTTTTAGTCTCCTTTTTCTCTTACACCCTTGTATACAAGCATATAAATATACAATGAAAACTGTTGAAATCCCACACAGACACAGACATGAATGCATGCACTCACTCTGTCTGTTGGTTTCAGAAGTGAAATTATTCCATCTCTCAGGGGTCCTGTTAAGCTCTTACAAAGCCTCAGTGCGTACAGCAGGTAGATTGATTGTGACTTATTAACTGTGAGTGAGCCTAACAGAGTGCATTAAAACAAAAGGAAATGTGATATCCCCAACCATCAAGTGCTTGTTAGAGCTTTAATCAAAGCCTTTCCAAATCTGCATATGAACTCCTGGTCATGAATTCCAAATGGCATCTTTAAAAAACAAGAGAAGACTACACCGCTGAGCCTTATTACTCAAGAGGACCCTGAAAACATTTTACAAAGATCTATCTTGCGAACAGTAGAATGAAATTGTTCTCAATAATTATGGCCCTGGCTTTCATTGTCATTGCCATCCACATTATATTTCTCAAAGGACCGTAGCGCAAAAGATTGCTCAATTTCTTAAATCTTTTGCTAAATGAGTCTAATGATTACCATTATCGCAAACAGAAATACCTACATCTTATTCCCACTCAAAACAGCACCTGACCTTATTTGATTCAGGATACATGATTCTTTTTGACCATCTGCTGTTAAATAGCGTCCTTGCAGTTAAAGCCAAAGAGTGGTATTGATTGAAGAACCTCTATTTTCACGGTGCAAATATGACCAAAGAGAGTAAATCACAGCTATTATATCACCTTCCCTATTTTGTATAGAGACACAGGAGTAATGATGGAAGGTGATCAGTCCACATGCTGGTCAAAAGGTCAGAGGACAGGATGAGCAACGATGGGGGATGAGTCACTCCTGAATGAAGTTGGATCAAGTATTGTTATATTTGCGACAAACATTTAGGGTTGACAATTTTCTGTACTTCATTGTGTTCTTGTGTTTTTATTTTAAGCGTTAAAATTCTGCATTTTAAGTCTTTACATTCTCATAATTCTCAACTATCATGATGCTTTTAATGAAAATCCTTTAAAATCTTACATTTGTTCCCTAAAAACAGCAAGTAACAGACTGCATTTTTTCCCTTTAAAGCTAGTTTTCCACTGCCTCATGCATTAAAATGCCTATTTAGAATCATATAAAGTCAAAAAAACTTGCTTCGTTATCAGTGAAACAGAACTATCAAGTTAGACCCTCTGCTGAGCCCTGTTGTTGCTGTAGAAAAAACCTGGCAAGTGGTTTTATGCTTATTATAGTGTGATAATTTACCTGCTAATGTTAGATCTGTTTAATCATTTGGTATCTTTAAGTGTGTCTTATTACTTTGAGATTGACCACTGGATGAGCAAAGATCACTGTCTACACTACATTTTTAGACTTATTCCTAGTAGATGATTTATTGCTATCAACATTAATTCATCAGGAGCTATTACAGATTTGTACCGTATTTTCACGACCATAAGGCGCATATAACATTAAAGGGGGAAAAGAACAGGTGTGTGTGTTATGCAGAACATCATTGTTTTAACAACCCTGAAAATGGCAAAGAGACACGCTTATGA
>JBAMHV010000016.1:5554510-5568414 GCA_037177535.1 Pseudomugil gertrudae | reverse complement strand
TATATATATAAATATATAACTGCATCAGCTCTATCGCTTTTTTTTGTATGCACACTTTTCTCTATCCACTTTTGAAAATGGCAAAACGACGAAGACAGTTTGCAGTGAAGCGGATGAAGAGGACTTTCAAGTGAGAATTGTGGCTGCTGAATTTTTAAATGGTCATTTTTCAGCTGACACACATCCAACAAAAGTTTTGTTTTACTTTATAAGAGGATACAACTGCTACATGGCCTTGTATGGGTCACGTTGTATTTTCTCAGAATAGTTTAAATTAGTTCTTACGTCAAGTAGGTCTGAGTTTCTCAGTTTCAAAGGCTGAATAAAGAAGTTTATTTTAACTATAATCGTGCAACCTAGTTAAAGCATTGTAAAGAGAAACCAGAGAACTGAGATTTCTTAGGCAAACACACAAAAAAGAGGAAAAATAACAGGAACAAGCACAGCTATTCACAACAAAGTTAATCAGGCTTGCCCGAAAACAACTGAAGCTTCAGTGGATGTCTAATTGGATTAAATCAAAACAGAGGATGTGTCTAGTGTGGCGTTGTGGTGATGGCTTGACCTCTAATGGCAGTCCTTTTTTGTAATTTCTTCAGATCCCTAATCAGGCTAGAACTAATGACTAGTGGCACATCTGACACCCGGTGGCCAGGCAGTTTTTCTAGAGAGTGACTTTTAAGTTTAAATGAAGGAAGAGCTGGTCAAGGTCATTGAGAGAGGCAAGGCAGCTCCAGCAGCGTAAAACTCACACAAATCACACACTGTCTAGCTTGCTGTTCGCTCCTCCAGGGGACATTTAACCCACTCCTACAATGACCTTTCCAGACAAGAGGTGCCGTCACTTCAGAGGTTTATGTGGCAACGTACCTGGTAGGACAGCTGATGACACATTTCAAACAGGACGTGCAAGCACCTTGGTGTTTCAGAGGAGAATTACAAGTGGAGAATAGGGGGAAAAGCTTACGGCTTCCTCAGGCTAATGCTAATCTCATCCATACTGCTTCACATGCCAACTCCACTGTAGCTTAGCATCTTGCTCCAGGCCTGCTGAGCTGTAATCAACTCTCACACTATATTAGAGAAAGGAAACAGTGGACAAATAGTCATTGGTTGCCCAATACTAAATACATTATACAGTACGAGTGAGAGGAATTAACTGCATTTATTTAATCATGATGCCCATAAATAAACACCTCTATATTTATGATTATGGCAGTGCTGTGGATCAATTATCTGTGTGTGTGTATGTGTGTGTTTTTTAGGTCAGCTTTTTAAGCACTGCCTATCATCAGAGAGGCTGTGAGCCATCAATGACTAATGTGTCAGGCTGTCACAGTCAAGGACCTACCATATGGTGCCACTGCCCCCCACCCCTCCACCCTCCATTTAAACTAATGGGTGGGCTGTGAGAAGCTGCTAACTGCTACATTACCATTACGTATACCTAAATCTTGTGGGAACCAAATCTTGAGCTTTTTGTAAAAAAAAAAATAAATAATAATTCGCTCTATTAAAAGTCAACCATAAATCCCTTCTTAAAACATAAAAACATACCTAATTATTTTTTTATAAAAAAAAGGACAAGCCTTTTTTAGCTGAAGAATCTGAGTAAATATGGTTTTTGAGTCATTAAATAAATGAGCATCAATAAAGTGCTGGAACATTGATAATAAAATTATATTTCCAGTTGATTAAAAGTCTTTAGACTGATTAACTGGTCCTAAATGAATCATTAGCACACTCTGTAGTCAAAGTAAGAGCATCGTATGAGCAAAGCAATGTGCTGTGCCAATTATAGTGGGCTCAGACTGTTGAAGGGGGCCCAGAGGCAAAGCAGAGCTGTGGCCACCTCTCCCAGGAAGCCCTCCAATTACCACCCAGCAGTGCACTGTCTGGTCGACGCATGTGAACACATGACAAACATGAGGGACCTTGGAGAGCTATCTATCTTTCCTGTGTAGTCTTCAGTCTTTGCTCTGATTTTGTAGCTTTTAATTTAATGTTTTCATCACATATTTTTTATCTCCTTTCTTTCAACACTAAAAGTAAATCGAATACATCGAACAAAGGGAAAGGAGTTAAAGGATCCTCAGCATCCTCTTTGTATGAGAGTCAGAAGCAGCTGATGTGACATAACCTTGCCACCACATGGTGGTTACTGTGCCAACCCCTCTTGCATTCCTGCTGATGAAACGCCGGCCATGACAGTCCATCAGCGTCTCTCCCTAGTAGGAGGCAATCCAGTGCTCTTTTGTTTTCCCCACTTAAATCTCACCAAAGTCACTTTCAAAGTCTTTATTTAATAATCAGCTAGTAAGAAGATGTGACACAGGTCAAGCCAGCTGATGCAAAAATACAGCCATCAGAGCCTGATTAGCTGACATTACCCTTAAAACACATTGGCCCTGCCAACAGTGGATTTAAGCTCGGAAAAAACCATGACACCATCTGGCTACAAATGGATTGATACTGGAGGATATATAATTTTTTAAACACTAGAAACAATGATATTAGTGTTGATAATAATGTAAACATCTTAAAGAAACTGCATTTCTGAGTTAAACTGATCAATATCTCTGCTTCAGAAATGTATCACAACCTAATAATGCCTAAGCCTCACTTTAGAATTTGATAAAGTGTGTCATAATAGACATATGTAAAGAGTAATAATAATAAATAATATGTTTAAACCTCCTTGATGCTGATTTGCAAACAGAATCTGTAGTATATTTCCAGAGATGGAGCTTTGGCCCTTTCCAAGCCTTGCACATGCAACTGTGTTAGCCATGCAAAATGGAGAACAGATGTGGTTTATGAGCAGAGTAATATAGTCTTGCGTTTCCTCCACTGCACCTGATGATATGGAGCCAATAGGGGCATTTGTCAGATGCAATCAGGTGTGATGGAGGGAAGAGATAAAGGGGGGTTAGAGATAGAGGGAGGAGAGAGGAGGACTGAACAGCTTGAGCCCTGTCAAACTCCGCAGAGCATCAGCTGTGGGGAGACAAAGACCAAAACATGTTACATGAGGAGAGCTTTGCTCACAAAAGGAGAGTATAATTCACCACAAAGCCAACTTAGACAAGAGAGAATCCAAAAAATCTCCTGAAAACAGATTTATGGACAAATATAGTGTGACTGTTATGCACTTTTTAAAAAAATGCCATGAGGTCAGATTTTAATCAGATGGAAAGACTCATTCAACTCTTCATTTCTGTCTGAACCATGGAGCCATCTCTTTTCTGCTGCTCTTTTCTAAGCCTATAAAAAGGTCCACAAGGTCAGTATAAAGGCCAGTCTCATCCCCCGAGTAGGGCACTTGAATGGAAAGTCTGAATCTGATTTACAGTTTGGCCACATGTGCAAGCTGCCAAAGCCTGGGAAGCTAGCCAGATAGTGGGAAAGGAGAGGAGAGTGTCAGTGAGGCTGCAGGTAGTAAAGAATGCCGACACTATCGCAGACAGAGTCAACACAACACTGTCTTTAAGGTATTGACACAGCAATAATAATTATAAGAAGTCAGTATAAAGAAACAGATTGTTAAAAGATTAGAGCTAAATCACACAACTTGTAATAAAACTTTGTTTCTGACTTAATATAAATAAATTAGCCTCAATTCTATCAAATTTTGCTAATTCCTAGTGAGGTAAGTTACATCCTACTCACATTTTTTCATGTATTTTATCCTCAAACCAGATGGTGATGTGAGAATTAGTTAAACACCCCCTAATTAAAGAAGAAGCATCATCAGTTAAAATTTGTAAACAAAACGAGCCGCTTTTACTTCAGCTCAAAATCAATCTCAACATTCGCTTGCCGCCTTAACTGAAATGAATTCACACATTAAAATACCACAATATGCAATCCATGGTTGTAAGCAAGCTGAACAAATTCTAGTAACCAATATACCTTTAGCAATAAATGAACAAAAAATGTTTTGTGTCTGAATGGCTTTGTTCAGTGGTGTGTCTTTGTGTGTTCTGTTAAAACAAACACACTTCTGTGTGCCTATTAAGACGTATAATGGTTTCAGCATGTCAGATCTATTCACACATTGGCCCGGCATTAAACAAGACCTGAGCCAAAGTAGACACGGCACGAGCACACGCTTAAATGTTGATTGCTTCCCTGAGCTTGCTTCGTCTTGAAAAAGCCTACAGAGATTACAATGCACAAGCACACAAACTGCTTGGATGCACGCGGAAACTTAAAAGGACCAAGTTTTTCCATATTCTTTGTACAATATTGTAAAAATTTAGCTCAATCAAACTGATGGTTCACTATAAAAGTACAAATCAATCTATAGATCAAAAGAACTAGTTTTTTTATCCTGTAAATCTTCTTATTCAACAGTGAAGTGGCAGCTAGGAGACTTGCTGGCATTTGATTTAATGCAATTAACTCATTACTTCAGTCTGCTGTCTATTTTGTGTTCAGGTTGTATCATATTCACAAGAAACCCTAATCCAATCAAACTAAGCTGTTTTAAATGCAATTCTGGCTTTATCCACTGACACACAATCAGCCACCATCATCTACCCTCTCATACACTGACACAAATAGCTTGCCCAAGTTTAGTTTTTCTTCTAAGCTAAACAAATTATGTACAATTTCTTTGTCTGAGGCTATGATATCATCCTTGTGTTGACACTGGATGGAAAAAAGCTAGAAAAAGGAGTCCTCAAACAAGCTCACGAAAATGTTAAGTTACCTTAATTTGGTCACACCACTTCAGGGGATTTAATGAAATGTGATTTTTTTTTTTTTTGCTGGGACAATAGTCACACCAGTTGGTCTGCACATGTGCCTCTCAGTGAGAGGGTGTATATATTCCTGTCTTTCCAGTGCAGCTGACCTCGCTGAAAACTAGAAGCGACTTTCCACAAGCAAATCGTATTTTATATTTCCAGGAGCTAATTACTGCAGTAAAACTTCATTTGTGATGTACTGCATACAGCAGTGTTTTCCTGTCTATGTGATTTCATTTTTAGTGGATAACTCATCTTTGCAAGGGGTGACTGCTCTTTGGTGGCTTTTACAATGTGTGTTCAGCTGGAAGAGACTGATGCTGGGCTGGCAGCAGGCTTATCAAAAACAAGTTGAGGCAACACTCCAGGAGGCAGGACGGAGAGAAGGATAAAATCTATGCTTCTGCTCAACTAACCATCAAACCTAATTACCTGTGGATAGGACTTATGGGCCACATGTTGGGTTCAAAGTTTTCTGATCAGGAAGTGGCTTGGAAGGGAGCTCTGGTGTGTTTGTGTGTGTGGTATGAGGGTGTGTGTGTGTGCAGGTGTGTGTGTGTGCGTGTGTATGTGTGTGCTTATGAGTTTGGTCAATGTGCCTGTGACCAAAAGATTAAGCTGAAAGACAAGACTTGGTGCAAGATCTTGGCTCTTTGCCATTAGTTCAATCAGGCAGACTTATTTAGCTTTTAGACAATTCGACCAGAACCCTGAGATATCACTTGGGAAAATAAGCTCAAGATTATTCATAGCATGGCAGCTAAGATAGGGCTCTGTCACTCTCCAGCATTGTGTGCACGTCTCTGCTTCCTCACTACATTATTCATTTGAAGAAGTAAGTGCACTGTTTAGAAAACAGTGACACACAAAGACATAAATATGTTAAAATAACAGTAAATCAAACCTAGAGGTCAGCAGAGACACAGAAAATGGATGTAAACTTAACGACAGCCTCACAGATACAGTTCCAGGTACTTATACAGAGATATGAGCCTTATAAATTAAACTAGACTGAAAACAGAACTAAGAGATGCATCTCTTTCTATCTTTGACCTTAATCTTTAACCCATACTAGGTGATTTTTAACAAACAAAACTGTTGCAAATAATAACTGATCACCTTCATGATAAACTGCTCCCTATCAAGTGTATCTTTACCCCTTAGATTTTAGTCTTCTCTTATATTCTACCTGCAAGATTTGCAATTTTTTTATATCCATATTAAGAAGAAAATGTTAAAATTTCACATTCATGACATGGCATTGCATTATCATTATCTAAATCATTGCCACTCTGCTGCAACAGCTCAAAGCAGCTCTCATAAAACCACACGCACAAGTGTTTACACATAAATGTCAGCTCAGCTATTTACCACTGATTAGAGCTGATCTGTTACATGTGATAAAAAACAAACATTTCTCCCAGAATCTATTATTTTTATCCCAACAGGTCATTTTATTGGTGCTTTGCATTACTGTCAAGTTATCTTTTTACCTACATGTTATAAGCTACGGTTACATGATGTTTTTTCATTTGGAATAAATCAATAAAGTATTCTCCTTTGAGTTTGCATGGAAATAGTAATTCTGCATTAAGGTTAACATGGGAACATTTGCCTATTTTTTAAAATACTACTTTATATTTAGTTTGGGAGGAGGTGGAAGGCCAATTACACATTTATTAAAGATTAATTAAAAGGCTAATGTAAATGTGGCCATAGAAGCAAGCACCCAGAAAAAGACCCTTAAATTCATTAGCAAAACTTTACATTTATAAAAAGCTTCTGATCTGACACAACAAGTCTGATCCAAAGTGAATCTTTACACCTTCTGGACATAGCCGGGCTAGTTGCTTCCCCTTTGTTTATATTCTTAGTGCTAATCTAATCTAAGATGTTGGCTGTAGACTTTTATTGAATGGACAGACATCAATCTTCTTATCTAACTCCCCACAAGAAAGTAAATGAGTCTGTTTCACAAACGCTGAACGATTTCTTCAAGGAGAATTAAACTCACCTAAAATGTGGCTGATAAGAGAATGTCAAATCCTGATTCACTTTCTCTGCATCAGGTAATTTTATGGAACTGATCGTGATGCTTGTTAGTACAAACATTAGTACAGTATTCGTACTATATTACTATTGTACAACAACTCAAAAAGGGTTTTTGTTGAAGAGGTTATACTAGGCTCTCTTCCAGCTATATTTATTTATGACTACATGGTGGCTTTGCATGAATAATGGTTAAAACAAAACAGCTTATTTATCTTATCATGCCTTTATTTTATGCAGCCCTCAGGTGAGCTGGCTTCCTGCTCCAAACCAAAATGCTGACTTTTGTCTGAATGGTTAAATGCTGGAAACCTGCAGAGATTCAGTTCGCAGTGCTTTGGCGCTCTGTCTCATCCTGTTACTGGTCTATATGCTCTTTAAACAAACAGAAATTGTAATAAGTAAGCTTTTATAGGTCTTGATTGGAATTGGACACTTGTTTAAAATGATCTGTACATGTTTGCACCTGGAATTCGGTCCACAATGAGGGTTGACAGCAGGAACATCTGCAGCAGCAGTGATTATAGCAGAACACCTTTTGTTCAGTAAATGTTATGTTTATCTACTTCTCATTGTGGACCATAATGAAGGACTGAGTCTTTCGTGTGTACACACACACACACACATAAATTATGGCTTCTTCTGCCTGCCATTTCATGCAGCTTATTCAGCACTGGATGTTGTAGTCAAATTCAAAAATGCTAGATGGACTTGTCATACATCGTATGTCTAACTGACATCAAATTTTGCAATTACATTCACCTCCCCCGTCTGCAGGGAGCTGGATATAATTATCGTAAACCACAGAAGTCCACTGCAATGATTTGGTTTAGTTTGAGGATGCTGATATGGCTTTACAATCTCAGTAGCTGCCAAAGCTTTTTATCATGAGCAGATTCTCTTGGGTAAGTCTCCAGTCCTTTTAAGTTCAAGAGTTTTAACGATGGGGATCCCCTGATGCTAAACAAGCTATGTAATAGATAAGATGTACATCAATCATATACATTTCAAATATGTTCTTACACTAAAACTGTTCTTTACCTTGTTTAATTTATTTGTTTTATTTGTTGTTCTAGAAATGTTAAGAGAAAAGAGAAACCTCTGCTAATCACAAAAGACATGCATGTGATTAAAAAGGTTTTTTTGTTATTCATACACAGGACTATTTAGACTATCACTATTACTTGTCTTGGATGTAGTGCCCTCTAGCAGTGCAAAGCATAAACTGCAGCACTGCACTGATCTCCAAACTACAGTGCAGATGGAAATATTTGACAGGATTATTCTAGATCCAGTGTTGGATTTGTGCCCTTTAGGACTCTATAGTGACTTGGCAGAAAAACAAAGTACAATAATGAAAACAAAAAATACCTTTTTCTTCCCATTACGTGCAGTAAAGGAAGACCAACTCGTTCTAAAGCATAATGATAAAGGAAATAATTGAACAAATTAAAAAGCATGTAGTTTTCTTTAACAGTAGCTATTAAGCATTAAAAAGCCAAATTTCAAAGAAACAGCATAGCTGTAATGAAGAAATGCTATCACAACTCCAAACTGAGTTATTTCAGTAATAAGGAGAACTGTTGCCAAAAAGTCATTTTCCCAATAGCATTAGCAGCATTAGCTGTCCACTTTTCTCCTGGGCCACAGTATTGATAGTTCTTCTATACAATATCTTGAAAAGGAATGAATATGTTGGATCAATTGGGCAAAATATAGCTGCATGAAAATTAAGACTGGTTGGTGCATTAGGATTCATCTTTTCCTTAAAGATGAACACTAATGGCTTTTTTATGATCCCCTGACTCTTAATCTAGCACCATTAGGCTATAACTTCAATTTATCCACCACAGCTTGTTAACATTATCATTGTGAAAATATCAACGCTGACATTACCATTTAGTTCGCTGCATCAAGTGCAGCTTCATCGAGCTGCCAGTCAGGTTGTTAACTCTTGTTTTTACAACAATGACACATGAACTGCAGCGCAGACCTTTAAAAATGGCCATAAAGAATAAAACTTAGTCAACAAGGATTCTAAACAATGGACAATAAGCCATAACTACAGTATTTGCATCTGCTGCTGAAACTACTCTCCTTCCTTTTTCTCCTTTTGTCTGCAATTACCTCATTTTGCTTCTTCCTCTGCACCAGCTAAATATTACTGGATGTAATGAGTCTGTCAGTACCAATGTTGGGTTTTATAGTTGTATCAAAATGAAACCTCACAAGCAATTTCTAATAACTGGATGGCTTTGGGCCTTAAATCTAGATAATCTACAACACCTCCCTCCCCCAAACACACACACACACACACACACACATGCAGGCTTGAGCAATAAGTGCTTTAGATAAGTGAAACCTTTAAGACGTCATTAGCCCTTCACATCAAGCTACAGCACAATGTGTACATTTCCATGTATGAACATTTTATCCGGTGATCTCAAGAAGGCAATGCGTAGGAGGCATTAGCTGGAGCTGCCTGTGGACCTGGTCAAACTGCAGTAGGTGGCTTTAGAGAAGCACAAGCAAAGAGCCACTTGAAGTCAGCACTTACATTGAATGCACATAGTGCTACATATATAAGTGTTGTGGGATGTCAGACATGACAAAAGCCCTCTGAAAAACATGCTTTTCTTACTGCCTTTTAATGAGACTGATTTCAATAAGAGGCTCTTAACAGGAGCTAAAACTGTTTCCAGCTAATTTATCAGTCCAATCTTTTAAAATGCCTTTGCTGTTTTGTAGATATGCCGATCCCCATAAATCATAGCTGTACATCTAAAATGTGAATAAATCATCTGAGTTAAAACATTTCTGTTGACAATGCCCTCGGTTTGGGATAACTATCAAGGGATCAGCTTAAATGTCTTTATCAAATGTCACAAGAACTATAAAGCTCTGTCTGCATGAGCTGAAATCTTTGGCGAGCTTTCTGCATGGCCTTCATTTGAGTTGTACTGTGTCAAATGCCATTTGTCCAGGTGGTGCTGAGGCACGGTTCGAGCTCACTGGTTCCTTCAGAGAAGGTTTATGAAGCATAAGATAAACAGCACAAAGGGATCTAAAGGTTTTTCTGTGTTTTTTTTATGGAGGGTTAAAAACAGCTCTAAATCATGAAAGCCTATCAAAAAAGCAGTGAAATTGGCTGCAGTCACGTTTTCTGTGACTGCTGTGACACGCAGCAGCATAATCCACTCTTAAAACAGTCCATCTCTTTATCTATCTTTTTATCTCTCTAGTCTAATCTTAAGAGCACATATAGCATACTACAAAGCATATTCCATATTCACTGAAAAATAAAACACTTCTTGGAATTTCAGTAGTGCTCCCCCACATAAGGTCCCCTAGGGACTAGACTGCAATTTGCAAAGCTGAGGTGTCCACCTCCACACCGGTCTGATGGTGAGACTACTGCAAATTACTCATGACACTTCCTCTGATGACATTTTAAAACTGCTCCCCTGTTGAATGGCATCTGCAGCACCCCCCACTCTCCCTTCTAGCTTTCCACCACCAGCACCATCAGTCCTCTAACTCAACACACACATTAATCTAGTCATCAAGTCATGTCACAATAGCAAGGCAGAGATTGCTGCCTCCTGCCTTCACCTGAGTGACCCCTTAGAGCAGGTGCTGGATCTGATCCAATCACAGTCAATCTTCTTTAAACATTTCATTCTTTAAGCAGAACAGGGGCTCAAAATTCCATCATTCAATGACCCGATCAGTCGCCGATAACACAATCAAGCCAATCCCAGCTTATCTCCAGGGAGCCATTTCAGGAGGGGACAGCTGAGAGATGAGACTACAGTCCTACAGAAAGGTGTCAATCTCCCTTGATCCACAGCTTTTGTGAGCTGCCAATACTGCAAAGGATCAAGTTGTTGAAGAAAATCACTTGATAGGCATTTTTTTATGATCAGCATAAGTCAAAAATCTTTTTTATCCTTTGGCAAAGACCTGTTTTTCTCAGGGAAAATTCACTTATCTGCAGTAAAGACACTTGCGTGTGGTTATTCTCTCATATATAGACCGGGTCTGAAATAGATCTCAATTCTTCAGTAGCCATTTAAAAGCCACTCTATTGGAAATGTTGCTGGGCCACTGGGCAAATAAAGGTCAAGGGGGATATGAAACAGTTTGTCTAACAGGCCCCTTCCCTCCCGCGTGTGTCCCTGCAGCACGGCAGTCATATTTACATTCATAGCCTATTCATTTATATTGCAATGCCCTTCTCACTGCTAGTCTCAGTCACTAACTACAAGTGACTGCAATGAGATTGAAGCCTTTGGCTAAATCTCTGCTACAAGGCACATGCTCAATCACTGCTGCCCCGATCACTCCTTATAATCACTGGAACCAGACTATATACTCAGCTGATTGGGTGAGTCACAGCAGAGAAGAAACAATCACAGAATGTCAGCAGATGATGGACACTGAGACGTTAGAGTAGTGGTGGTCACTAGGAGCTACCATGTAAATTGCATGCAAATGTGCACCTGCACAAGCTGAGGAAATAAATGAAGGACTGTGGACTTCTGATTATGTTCCTTTTTCCCTTGTCTAAAGTGTATTTTTCTACACTAATCATCCATATTTGCTATTTCAGCCAATGAGCTTGTTGAACATCTGAACAAGTAAAGTGCAATTAATGTGCACCCTCACGAGCTCTATTTTAAGCTTTGTGTAGTGTGCATGACTTGTTGAAAGTGTTTTATACAACTCAAGGTTAAATTTAGGCCTGCAATCAAACAGAAAAGACAAGAATGATGAGATCAATGATCAGACTTGATTTGTAATCTCTGCAGAGTGATTTAAACACAACCCAAAAGGATAAAATTCCTGAGTATATTTCACTGATATGGATTGCCATCAAGGCTGCTGCTTTTTTTTTCTCACTTCGAAATCTGAAAACCTTCACTAAGGTGCATGGGCAGGTATGCAAAATGAATTCATGTGCTTTTTACGGACGGTCACACTGAGTTATTTTTCCGCCATTTACAAATATAGGAGCTTGCAAAATGTCAGCCATGGTATTAGATTACCAGTGCCACAGAACAAATTTTGTGCACTCTCTTCCCTAATGCTTTTATAATTTCAGTTCTTCCCCTTATCTGCTTCATCTCAGTGAAAGTATAAGAGAAGCGTGCAGCTAGTTCCCTCCTCAAATGTGAAACACTACTGGAGCAGCACACAGCAGCTGGAGGCTAAGACAGGATACACTGTGTTCTGACAATGATCTTTTTCCAGCTCACTCATCCTTCCAGTGTCCTCCAACAGATGTCATCACTCTTACAGTCACATCCCCAGACTGACAGGCTTTTTTTCTTTGCTCTAAACTTCCGCCTCACCGTAGTACTCAGTCATGACCTATGTGTCTACCTTTATTTCCCCTAAACCCAGTGGTAGTGAACTGGTTAAGCAGCTCCTCCCACTGAGCTCCACCTCCAAGATCTGGTTCTAGACCAGTAGAGCATGAGAACCAGGACTGCCTGGACATAAAGGAATGATTGTGGCAGCCCAGTGACATGGAAGCAAGTAGCTCTGACGAAACTAAAAAGTCAGCTGCAGGCCAGCATGGCATGGCCCAGCCAACAGGCGGGAGGGCAGAAACGGAGTCAGTGAGCTGTTGTTGTTTCAGCTCAGACAAATAAGGACAGTATGAGAAGACTCAAAGCCGATTACAATAAACCAATGAGGAAGCATTAACCACCACAGCTAATTATGCCTTTAACTGTGGAGAGAGTTGTTTTCATGCCTGGGCAGGGTTCTGCCGGCACAACACATCCAAATATATAAGGTGCCATCACACCTTCTCCCATCTTTAGTCAAGCTCTGCCTCAGTGGAAATTTTTGGAATGACGCAATCTGATATACTTCCATTAAACATAATACACTCACATGTACTACAATATACATCCAATCGGCCTTTTTCTTACTTGAAAGCTTGGCAATAAGTTTATATATGAAACAATTGTTGGTGCTGAGGCTCACATTAACACAAGTTATACAGTGTTGTCTGTGAACATTTGAGCACAGTCTCTACTAGTCTCAAAACTAATCATAAAAAGTGGTTTATGTGTTTTAAGTGCTTAATCATCACTGCTGGGAGCTTCTGCTGACTGTGCAAACCACAAAACTTAAAATCCAATACCAAGTTGTTTTACTAGAAGAGCAGGCAGCAAGGAAAGAAAATATTCCTCTATTTGTTATAGATGGCAGTGATAGTAGCAGAGCACATCTGCACATACACTCCAAATCAGTTAAACTATAATATATAATTAATTATTTAATTTTTTTTAAACTTCTAATCATCAGTTATAGTGCAGTGTTATCCTTATGACAATGAAGCAAGGTAGTTTTTGCTCATGACCTCGTGATATTTCATGATCTGTTCTCATAGACTCGTATTATGGATGCTTTTAATTGTTTAAATGAAAAGAAATAGTTTCACATATTAAGTGTTTTTATTTCCTGCCTACTTCACAAGGCTACAGGTAGCCTGCAAATAAAATATAATTTTTTTTTGTTTTGGTTTTGACAAACAAAACAATTAATTTGCAAAAAGCTTATTGGGGATTCTGAACTCACCCAAAATGTTACTGTGAAGAAAAAAATATAAATGGATAAATGGAAATCCACATATTATCTGATGAAATAATGTTTGGTTTGCTACATTTATGAAAGTTTAGCAATTATGCTTTTGCGTGTAGATTATTTCAGCAATAGTATGCTATTTATAGCCACATATGACTGTGTTAGAAAGAATATTAAACTTTCTCCCCCATTTAATTTTTATTCAAAAAGCAACATTTGATGACTTTTAAATGGCTGCATAACTTTCCTACCACCAGACAGCAGCAATATTTTTATGTGGTGGAGCAGTGGTTAGCGCTGTGGCCTCACAGCAAGAAGGTCGCTGGTTTGAGCCCAGGCTGGGGAGCGTTATCCAAGTGGTCTTTCTGTGTGGAGTTTGCATGTTCTCCCATGTGTGTGTGGGTTCTCCCCGGGTACTCCACAAGAGATGCATGTTAGGTTAATAGCTATGGTTAAAATGACTGTTTATCATATGTAAGTCGCTTTGGATAAAAGCGTCTGCCA
>JBAMHV010000016.1:5543260-5554410 GCA_037177535.1 Pseudomugil gertrudae | reverse complement strand
CAGATCCCAAACAAATTCATGGCAAAGCTGGATGTGTGTGTGTGTGTGTGTTTGTGTGCATGTAAAAGGTTTAAAAAGTGCATTAGATGCCTGTAAAGAAAGTTTAATAAATCTAAGGCTAGTATTGTCTTTTTTCTTAAATGTATAAGGCTGTACAAAAGCACAGACTACTACAAACGACTTTCTGATTAATTTGACATTATTGCAAGGCAGAAATAGCAGGAGCCTCCAGTTAAGAGTCCTTGAATATAAAGGGAGGCCAGGCACTACTGATAAGATTGTCTCATCTAGCTTGCAGGGCTGAAGTGACGTGTGCTGCCTGAAAAAAAAAAAGAAAAGAAAAGAAGAAGGCAGGATGTGGCTACTATTAGGCAGGTAATGGGATCCATCTGAGATGCATTAGAATCAGTCAAACACAACCACACTTCAGTTCCGTTCAAATGACTGCCACAATCACTTTCAATGCACACCTTCTGCAGGTATTGTAGGTGACATTAACAAAAAAAGGAGAAAAAAATTGCTCTCTGGCTGTGGAGCTGTTCCTCTGAAGTTGCCAGGCTCAGGTATGTGCTCTTTCCTAATCGTGACGGCTAGGAGAGTGGCAGTGAGAGCGATGTGCACAAGAGCTGTCAGCCTCTCCCCATAACAACTCCACCAAGTCCCCCTGACAGAATGGAGACAGAGGAAGGACTGAGGTGGGAGGGAATGGATGAATGGGGGGGAGTGTGGAGGTCACAGACAAAACCTGTGACCCAAATGTGGCCACACCAGCTGTTTTTCCTCAACTGCCTCCCAACCACAACGATCTCTGTAGACCACATCCTACCTAATTGGCCCATGCTGTCTCATATACACACACACACATGCACACACACACACACACACACACACACACATGCTATACACAGAACTTACTAAGTAATATCAGTAAAAATGCTTGTTCCCAGGAAGAAGGAACAGTTGCTGGTGCCTTAAGCTGTAGTTGTGAGATGATTGATAAGTGCTTCAAAACAGACTTCCCAGAAATACAAATGACTAGCTGCACTGCCACCATGCTGGCTAATGTCCCCCTTGACATGCACATGGGTTGACAGACAGAAAGACAGACCAATAAATGACTGAAAGACTGACATGCATACTGCCACCAAGATTCTATGAAGGGCAAATGGAATTAATTGGTTTCTCCTTCTGTGGATAAGCTTTCTGAGCAGTGTGTGTGTGACAATAATGGTAGGTTGCACTGACAGGCAGGTTATTTAATAAATCCTGCAATGTGTTAGGTAGAAAGAAAGGGCACTCACAAAACATAGAGAACCTTTTTTTGCACTGTGTTTTATCTGCCACAGCCTGCAATATCTGCTCTGATTGTCTTTTTTTGGCCAAAAACACTCATATTCACTCATACACACATATACACATGTACGTACCCGTAATCACGCACTCACATAAATAGACTTAATCGCTGACATGGTCCCACATAGCAAGAGCAATACAGCTAGCACATCCAAGCATGCACAAGTAGGTTATAAAAGCACACACAGAAACATGCACAAGGTCTTGCTCAATCAGTCTGATTTGTTTGTTTCCTCCTAAGCATTTGAGGATTCCTCAAGGAGGGAAAAAACTTTGTATAATCAAGTCAATTATGTCATTCAATCAAGTCGAAAATCATTTTGAGTCCTTTCTCATATTCATTGATTGCAAAGTCATGCTGAATATTTGCTTGTTGCATTCTATTGTGCAAATAAGCCATCTTTATTTGGAGCGGCAGACGCGGTCACAGCGAGATCTCCGACGCTCATCTACAGAAGAAGAGCAAAACAAAGTCCTTCACCTTGCTCACTTTCTGTCAAGAAAATATCACTGGGCTTTATAGGAGAGAGCTGGCTGCATATTGTCTCTAAGAAAAAAAAGGTTTCTATTAATTTCTAAGAGCTCTTTTGTCTCCTTCAGGACATGGTACATTATGTGCCTGTGAAAAATCCATCCTCACTAAAATTGTTTAAACTCAAGGTCAAGTGTTGATGTTACACTGAGTGGATCAGCTGAAGGTGACCTTGACTGATGTGGAATATGACATGAGGGAAATGGATCTGCGCTCAGTGTGGGGAAATTATCTGTGAAATGCTGCTGCTGTATAAAACCTGTTTGTGTCTGTGCACAAGCCTGGGAGCTGCACGTGTCAGTGTGGACGTGCTATGTCTGTCCTTGCGTGAAAGGGTGTATATGTATGCCTCCCTCAGCTTAGTGTGTGTATGCGTGCGTGTATATGTGTGTGGTGGTGTGGGGGATCACGGGAACGGCATGCAGAAATCTGCAGCAGCACCACAGCAGCGAGCAGCCACATATGAGTCTCTGTTAAATGCTGTTCCTTAAAAAAAAAAAACACTGAAATAATGTTGTCACAAAATCAGAAGATACCTCTGATTTCCAGTGCCAAGCTATATTTGATTCTGATGTCATGCTGTCACAGATACTGGGGGGGTTGGTCATGGCAGCTGGTTGTCATTGCTTGTTTGCTCTGTAAGCAAAATGCATGTTGCTGACCAGGGATGGCAGGCTGTGTGAAGCTGCTGCCACATCTTCAGCTGTTTGCTTGTCACAATTTTTCTTATTTGTCTTATTGTGGGAGAGAAGCCAAACTGAGGCTGGTGGCTTCTTTTGAGACTCCAACATGACTGCTTTAAAGCCTGAGTTAAAATTTGCGTGGCTCAAAAAAAAACAAGAGATAGGACTATAAACTTAGGACAAATATCAAAAACCTGCACTAAACTGTACCAGTTCTCTACTGGACAACACTAAAGTAGCGATAAGCTCTGGTACTGACGATGAATCCGTATAAATCCTTATATTATCTATAATTTTAACTTTCAAAGAAAAAAAAGGCAAACCTTTATCAAATATAGGTAAAAACCAAACACAATCTAAATAGAGCTAAATCCAATGCATGCTGCAGAGTAACGTAATTAAGTGCTAACAAAAAGCACAATCTGTTAATAAGATAAAAGCTTTAGCAAAGCAGCTGCTTCTAAAAACATACACTGTAACCAATTGCCTCTACTTTGGCTGGGATACCAGATTTAATGTGTGATTGCCCCAAAGTCATGTCAAGGGGACATTATAGGTGACATAATAAATTGTTAATAGCCTAGTTGTTCTTGTATTTATTCTTCATCAATAAAATCCTCACAAAAACCTTTCATACTATGTTTTAATGGGTTTCCAGTCACCAACTAAATGACTTGATAAAGTGCTAAAATGTTAGAGTGAAAACACAATGCAGAGAAGCAACAAAAACAGTCTTACCTTCCCAAACTGTTCAAAATACTGCTTCACATCTTCCACTACTGTATTTGCCGACAAGCCACCCACAAATATTTTCTTTGTTCTCGTGACCATCTGGAAGGAAAGAGGCGAGAGAAAAAGGTGAGTGACAAGACGTTTAAATGCACAACACAAAGTCTTTAAGGAAGGACTGAACACACCTGAGATAGAAAAGAGTGAATACAGAAATGGCACACACAGAAAGGTTTCAAAACCACATCTGTGTTACAATGTTACTGCCCAGCAAGGTTGCAAACGCTGAAGGTTATGGCGGGGGAAAGGAGGAAATCTCGGCCGAGACAGGCAGCTCTGAGAATTTCTTGTCACAATGACATTTCAAATAGAAGCTCTTATCAAAACTGACTGTCACAGAATTAAAGAAGTCCATTTCAGCCTTAAAAGTTTCTACTTATCTATAAAAAAAAACACTAAAAATGAAAAAAATAGATAATTTATGGACTTTCAACAAACAATTAATGAGCGCTAGAAGATGGAATCAGAGTGCGTTAAAGGCTCATTTAGTCTCAAACTGCAAGAATATTAAGGATTATTACCCACAGCATCAAAAAGGGCACAAACATCTGCTGCAGAGCACATGCTAAAATTAGGAGGGCAATTTCTGCAGGATATACACCAGTGTGAGTGGAAAATCTGTGAAAAAAAATGTCCATTTGTTGTACACGAGGCTTGATTAAAATATTTAGCTGTGAGCAAATGAAATCAGAGTCATATGCTGACACTTTTAGTAAACAAAGCTTCCTTGAAATCAGACCTCTGAAACAGGAGCGAGCATAGGTGTTGATTTTCTTTGTTGAAGCACAATTGAAAAGGGTTTAAATTAGACTCTCTTACCACAACATTTGATTTGAGACCAATTATGTAACAGAAAGGGGTCTGTGTTATTTATAAATATTGCATTTTTTTAAGTGCATTAGTACAATACTGAGGGGGCACTTCATGTCTCTGTTGCATCTGTAATGGTATCCATTATGTTGCTGTGGTTATTACTTGGGCTTTATCCCCATCTGACTCTGAAAGGAGAGGCTACTTGAGCACTATGGGGAAGGCTCTCACCTCTGCATGTTTCAGATGACCTCTTGTGGAAATAAGACTTTTACAAGTGATCACTACAAGCAACTGGGCTTGTTGATGTAAACAGAATTCTTGCATTGTCTTTTGAGCTTAATGCAGCTAATGTTTTTGGATATTAAATGACAAAATCTTGTACAATAATAGCTGATACAGGTGGTGTGACCATCAAGCTAACTTGCATCTGCTTGGCCACAATAATTCTGTATACCTGTACTTATTTGTTTCTAAAATCTTTTCTGTATCATTTATCAGACAAAGTCCCCAAAAGACAGTTACAATTTACTGATATGGCTGAGCATATAAAAATGTCTGATGCACTGCTTTTTAATCTTAATGACAAACAAACAAAAAAAAGAACATAAAAAGTCAAAGCTCTGATCTTTCTCCATTTGCCTGAATCAAACAGAAATAAATGATGGGGGCAGGATAAACATACTCTAGAGATACCCAACAAACAACCGAGACAGCTGAAAGAATCTACCTTGATCAAAAACGCTGACTGAAACAGTTTTGATATGAAAGAAGCTTAACGTTGAGAAAAAAGAAGCAACATTCAGCGAGAGCTGAAGTTACCATCTGTCAAGTGTTTTCCAGGTGCTCCCAGTCTCACAGGCACACTGCCTGCACATATGCACCCAGCTTCCCACACACAGGCCTTTTCTTACAGTTTTACACTCTTTTTATGGATTTCTTTATCACTCATTAATATTTCATTATACAAATCAATTAATCAATCAGAAAAGGAAGACAAAAATATGATTTGTCATAGTTGCTTTTACACTCGAAAAGAACCTGTAATACATTAAAAAAAATCTTCTTTTTTGACTGTAATTTAGAAGCGAAAGAGAAAAAAGGAGCTCTGAATGCAGGATTCACCTCAGCGCTAGCAATCACAGGATTAACAGACACTCAGAAAAGGTAACCATGACAGTTTGGAAGAGATGCCACACATAACCACCTAAACAAAATCAGTCTCATTACTCTAACAAAAGCAGCAGGTTTCACTGAGCACTATCAGCTTCATGAGAACCATGCAATGGGCCAAAGGCTTAAATATGCAAACATGGCTTATGTAGTAATTAGAAATGGCATGCAGGTGTCTAAACAGGCTTGACCTTCCCATCCAATCAATATACAGTCTGTGCAGACCATAGTGCAAACAATCCACAAGAGAAGAGTACAAATATTTGTGACAATTCCCACATGGCTCTATGGATTCACTTTTGAGCTGGAGTTGAATTTGATTACATCTTTTGAACCAAGCTTTGACTTTTCATCAGGCTCCAGCCAGCACTTGCAAACATTAGCATGGCACAATACTAATTCAATACATTAGTGCCCCATTATTGGGTTCAAATTCAAACTTGACATTGGCCAAACGTTTGAGTCTAACATCCAATCTTGTCATGGCTGAGACCATCCTATAACACACTTCAGGCACAGGCAGCTTAGTCTGAAGAGCCTGACAATAAACAGTAAACCTGAGAGGTGGAGTTTATAATGACAGCCAATCAGTGTATAGCAAAAATGAGCAATATTGTTTCAATTTCTGCAACCATGCATTAGTTTTTATGTACTATCATAGAAAAAAATAGCCTTATAAACTTTTTCCATTATATCTATTTTTCCCCTATAATGCAGTGTCTGACTTCTACGGCAGACATGCAGAAAATCAACTGCTACGGTAGACACTTTAGCACTTTTCCACTAGCCAAGCAGCAGCTGAATAATCCTCTGCTTCTCTCCTCCTCCCAACATCATGCCTCAGGCCTCAGGGGTTATCAGCATTGGATGCTGCCGGCGGTAACCCCAAGCCAGACAGCTGCTGATAAACCGGCTGTGCAAGTATTTATCAACATCACTCACTTTTATCATTGCCAATCTAAGTGAAAAAAAAAATAAATAATAAACAAGTCAATGTTCATCACTGTTTGCCTCTCCACGTCAGCTGTTTGTCCTGCTTCCCTTCCGGTCCAGCAATTCCCTGGTCATATTCCACATTTCTTCCATCAAGCTGCAACCAGTCAAGTCTTCTCTTTATACCGCTTTGATATGTGCCCAATTTTTGATGGGAATGTTTGACTCCAGGTGCAGCAAAATTCCCTTATTTTCCTCTCAACATTGACAGAAGACATTAAGGTTTCAAATCTTTTGAGTAGCAAACAAAAGTATGATGATGTTCTTTCAGTTTGAGTTAAGATTATATACAAGCACAAAATTTTCAATTAAAACAATAACTCATTTTAAATGTTGTTTCCTGTACTAAATTATTGATTAATAATTATTATCAAATATAAAACATAAAATACAGTCTATATTAAAAAACATTCAGAATATTTTTATATATTTAAGCAGTCAGCTTATACAAGGGGTCAAAGATATTTATTTAAATATTTATTTATATTTATTTAAAGAAAAGAAACTTCTTTGTAAAAAAGGTCTGAATTGAAAGTTCTCCTTTTGCCCTTTGGGACTGAAATTCCCATCATGTGAATCCACAAAAAATAACACATTGTAAGAGCACTATCCTAATTTCCTAATTCCAACATTTCAAATTGAAAATGTTTTTACTTTTAGCTATATATGCACCAAGAAACTTGATGCAACAATTTCCTCAGTAAACATGTTTTGTCAACATATGACAAAGCACAAGTACACATGTAAATAACATCTGCCGCAGAGCTGGATTTGACCCTTTAGATGTCCCATTTGATCTCTGCAGAGTTTGGATATTATCAAAATGGGCAATACGTAGAAATTCATCATCACTATATTGATGCATTACTCTGTGTTGATTTTAAGTCCCGTGTTTACCAGCCAGTCCAGCCATACGTTTATGTACATTCATGTGAATCACTGCCTCCTCCTCCTCCTACAGTCCCTCTATAAAAGCCTCCAACAAGCAAACAATGGTGCTGCAGATTGTCAAAGTAAAATGACAGAAAACAGAACAAATCATTCATCAGAAGACAACAAGTATCTGACATTATCTCTAAAAAACAATGGTCATTGGCATTAAAGTTGTTAGAAAAAGTACAGGATAAGGTGAATGGCCTTGTGTTAGAGTGCAGTGTCTGTTACCACAGACAATCTGCACGAACATACGTAGTTTTGTTTATGTGTGTTTTCTCTGTTAAAATAAAAAGTGGTGCTTCTTTTCTCTTGCAAGTTGAGCATGAACAGCAAAGCTAAGATGGAGGGAGGAAACGTGACACACAAGTGGCGAGTCTACTTTAACTGCGTAAGAGATGTCCACAGGGATAACCACTGCAACAGAGTCCACACCTTTACAACAGGAGAGCACATGCCAGAACTAAAATGGCTACAGTCTAACTCAGAGTTAGCTATTCTCCTAAAGTAAATAACAACATAAATGTTATAAGTTACTTTGGCATGTTCCACAAAGGGCTGATATTGTTTTGCTCAGTGTGTTTGAACTTTGCATGTTCATTTGCAGAAGGGGTGAACTGGGGTAAAAGGTACAGGAAGGTGCAAACCTTGTGGTAAAAAAAATGAGCTTATTGCTCCTTTAAATTTACCTGTGGCCAATAGCATCATCAGTAACCTTCACAACTCAAGAAAGATTACAAAAGCATGTCTGAAGTAGTGGATGTAAGTCAGTCATACGCCAATATTCTTTTAGCTACCTTTTCCACAGAACTAGAAATAACTGAGTTAAATATGAAACAGCACAAATGATTCTTTCTGCTGTCTTTTTTATGGAAAGAGATTATTTTCATGTTTAAAATTGTAATCAATTTCAAAACCTTCAGGACATTTGAATCCAAGTATTTGTGCATTTTAACCAAAACAAAATGCGTCAGATGTTTCATGACCATTTCGGTCACTGGCAGTATTTTTTAAATAACTAGGAAAGGCAATAACAGCAAGAGGGCTGGATGAAATTACTTTAATTTGACACAGATCATTATACATTTTAACAAATGCTCATTTTTATTGAAGTCACACTATGTTAAAATAGCCACTGGGGGAGATATTGAATTCCCAACCCTGCATTTACAGCTACATGAGTTGACATCGTTTGGATTTGCCTTCGGTAGAAGGATTTATCAACGACATCTCTAATCAAATTGACGGGTTTAAAAATGGACCACGCTTCAACCCAGTTTTTCCTTTAACCCATTTTTTTTAACATTCAGCTATTTTTGCACATCCCTGAGAGACAGTAATGTGTGTGAGACACTTTTTAATGACCGACACACCAATGTGTTTCAAACATGCACAAAGTTGTGCATGTGAAAGACAACAAAACAATTACGGCACTGGTGCATTTATCACAGACACGGAAAGTATGCCTACATACAGGAGGCAAAAAAAAAGTAAAAAGCCTAAAGAGCACTTTTATCAACACTTGTTAGCATTTTTTAACTAAACAGATGGAACAAAATGGCAAACTAGACACGTCTAAGAATAGAATAAGTATTACTTTAAGGTCACCAAAAAAATAGCAGCAGCTATCTCACAGTGGCTGTCGCTGTAGAAATGAGGACTAAGCTTTAAACCATTTTAATGTTTTTCGAGGTTAGGCAGAAACTGACGACGGGAGTCATAAACACATTTAAAGCATTTTTATTGTCACTTACACGATGCCCCTGCTGAACAGCAAAGCTGGATTTTCCTCATTACCGGAAGGTTATTCTCCCTAGAGTCAAGGATATAGGATGTTTTGTGTCACACATATTGCAACGCCCCTTAAGGGACATTCTTGAGTGGTGATATAGCCATATTAAAAACAAAACTAATTCAACTTGACTTTGTTAGGCTGTGCCATACATGTGCTATATTAGTTTGAGGTCATTACAGCAAAAACAGTTGAACCACATATGTGTTAGCATGCTCGTCCAATTAAGCTAATTCTGATCAAACATGAAGTTGACATGAAAAGTGTAATAAATTAACAATAAAATCTGAATTATGGAACAACTCACTTATTGAAATGATTCCTTTATTTCTATGTCCCATATTGTGTTAGAATATAAACCTAATCACCAAATGATGCATATACAGTACCAGTGAAAAGTAAAGACACACTTTCCACTTAAAAATAAGTGTGTCCAAACTTTTGGCTGGTTGTACACAGCTCCTGAGAAAGTGAAAAGAGTGGTTAATCTTTCATTGGATCACACCGATGTTATAAATACATTTGACTAGCACGTTTCTTTTACGGTACATACATCGAACAAATACAACTGTTTCAGCCATTGTCACAATATCTTCTTTTTGCAGCATGAAACGTAACGGTGAAGTTGACCCCTAACTCTTCAGACCTATTTAGTAATATTATCACCAGTTTAAACAATGTAACGTGTGTAAAATGTAGTGTTATCATCATTTAATTTCCTTATAGGGTTTAGCTGTTGTGACAGATTACTTTAAATAATTTAATGGATCAGAGGAAACATGGCAGCTTTATTCAAACATGTGAAAATAACCCTCAACCACAACATCACCATACAGTCACAGCATAAAATTAAAACCTATTAAAGCATAGTGATTTGAGTATACCAACATAAAGCAAATTTTACACTGAATAAAAAGTCTTTCAATTCTTTTTATGACATGAACAAAATGAGGATGATTCGGTCTGCTCTTGCACCATGCAGTGTTTTAAAGAGCAGGTGTGTGAACATGTAAACTGGTGCATCACACTGCAAGTGTGATCACAGTACCCTTAACATGTAAAGCATGGGGAGTATACAAACTAATGCTTAAATCTAATTATATAACTTACGTATTCAAGACTTTATTGATTAATTATTGCCTATAGCAATCTGTCCAACTATTTTGGTAAGGTCAAAAGTGGAATTGAGCATACACAGGACCAGGACCAAACCAGGTAGAGCTGAGTGAAGTGTAGGTAGCTGAGGAAGACCAATCTTGTATCAGATCACATAAATTATTGGTAAAGTGATAATCACATTCTGTTGAATGCAATAATAAACCATTAATTATATTTAGAAAACATGGCAATAAACAAACACATAAGTGTGATGTCAAAAGCTAAAATTTGTTCATATATATGCAAACATGGCATCCAGTGTGGCTACGCTCAAACACAATGTCTAAAAAACACAAGTTAATGGTTTAGGGGGATATTTTGAAAACCTGTGGCTGAAAAAGTTTCAATGGCGTGCAAAAGCAGTTTTCTCTCTTTCTCAGTCTGCATAAACAATGCACAAAGCTAAAAAGATAAGCTTGTAACTTATATTGCAGCACAGAATATTGTTGTTATTTGTGGAAAATTTTAAATTCTACCTGTGGCAGGAAACACAACTCAAAGAGACTCCTTGGTTCACAGAGAAAAAGCCAATAGTGTTTTGAACATGCACACAAAACAGGTAATGCAAAACCGGCGTGAATGTTATTAACTGCATAAGAAGGATATGGGACAAGATTAATATACTGTGAAGCAATATTTAAGTAGGACAGGAGCAGGAAGAGTGTAGAAAAATGTGTAACATATTTATGCAAATGTTGACACTGCAGCTCTGATGCTGTAAGTATGTTGTCTATTAAATTCCATTCAGGGAGGCAAGACAATGACAGATGGGGACAAAGCCAGGTAATAATTTGACTGGAAAATTGTAAGCAGATATCACTTCTAGTGAGAAGAGGAGAAGAGGACTATTTCTGGATTGTAGATCAGCCTCTGTTTAAATTAGACTCTCTTTCCTTAAAAGAAGCATACATAAACTCCAGCTCTTCAGAGGGGG
>JBAMHV010000016.1:5499159-5535735 GCA_037177535.1 Pseudomugil gertrudae | reverse complement strand
CCACCATCTTTGTGGGTTACCTTTATCATTTGATTGTCTGAATTACAATCAAAAGGCTAAAGCTAACATATCTGCAATGATATTTTTGACATTTAATCATGATTTTATAACCGCAAAAAAACTTTTGTTGGTCTTTTCACAACTTTCATATTGAAATAAGTATTTAAAAATAAGCATGTTCCATGATGTTGGATCAATCATTGTTATATGTCCCTGTTAACATTTTATGCTCTTCACACTAATGAGTTTTTACAGCATAATAATAAGAACTATCTGCAAATGTCTCATTTACTTTCGGGATTTTCCTTTTTTTCAGCGATCTATTAGCATGTTATTCCTGAAGTTGCACATCTTGATTTTATTTCCAGCTTCCCTCCAAAACAGTCCTCAAATTCAGCCAGTAACAATTCAATAACCAGCACAAACATTATTGTTTTAGAACAGCCTTGGGCTGTATACATAATGGACACTACAGCAAATTGTAAAATACAACAGAAGTACTGATCCCTCACCCCCATCCCAAAAAAAGGAAACAACACTACATTTCCTTTATTCATAATAGAATATCTACCAGAACTATTTAAAATCATAAAAGTGGTGTTGGTTGTATTTCTAAGGCAGAGGGAAGTCATTCTTCATATGTTGGATTATTTAAGGTTCAATTATTAATTCAGCAGTCAAATTAGTTCGATTTAACCAGTGATGTTAATAAAAACTTGCCATTTTCTGGACCATCCCTTCAGATGTGAGTGTTTGTATTTTTTGTACTTTTTAAAAGAATTGTATAGACAAATTAATATTTCAGTTGTTTTCCTGTTTAATCTCATAAAATCCACCTTTTTTATAGCTGTACTTAATGTTATTCTCATTAAGACAAAAGCTTACACAATATGTAATATGGTTAAAAAAAACGTATTTTATATCTTTTAAAAATGACTCATTGTGCATATGTACGAGTCCAGGTCTTTGTAGTTGGTGGTAGCTGCCAATGCTAACTAGCTTTCAATATATGCTGTGATGGATTCTTTATGCCATTTGCTAAATGAAGAGTGTTGCATAGCAACAACGATGTCTCTCCTAGTGTGTGCGCGACAATTCTTGTAAACAAAACAGCATGGCCACTAAGAGGAAAGCTGGGTTGTAAGTGTAAAAAAAAGTCATTACCTGAGACGCAGCCATTTACTGAAGTCAGAACAGTAAATGCACCAGAAGATGTGACTTTCCTCTGAACAAAGCTGAGATGTGCACGTAACCACATGCACGTTGAGTGGGAGTGTTTCTCATGGGAAAAACTGTTAGGGGTGGGGCTTATAGTTCCAACTAAACTGGTCTCCTCGCTCGTGGTTCAAAACTGTGCAGAATCAGGTAAAGCTCCTTCAAGTAATCCCTTCCTATTTTGCATACCCAACCTATTGGTTGAATAGCTCAGAGTCTAAGCTTTTTGACCATGTATAACATGCCCATAGTGGCAAAAAAATTAACCATGGTTATTTTTATGCACACTGCTTTGTTAATGGGAAATACCCGTAACAGAACGATGGGGACCGGATGGCTTTTAAGAAGTTAAAAATTAACATAATAGAAGCGATCCCATGCAGCAGGATGTTGCATTTACCGATAAAAAAAAATCTGGCTGCAAATATCACAAAAACACAATTCATTATACAGCAGAGCTAAATTTGGTAGACGAAGTTCTAAAAAAAAGCAAATGTGAATGGACCTACGTATCAGGGATAGCAAGGTCATCGGTATCAGTATCTTCAGATAAATAAAGTCAGCTGGCTGTTCATGGATGTTAGGTGTTCAGAAGCTTTTACTGTTCACCCTCAAGACAAAAATGTCTCTTATCCCTTGGGTGAAAGCCTGTAAGAAGTCTCAGCCCTATTAAAAAATCATCACACAACAGCGTGGTCTGGACCTGCTGATGAGACTTGTCACATTTTTTACACATTGCTTTCTTCTCTCTGCACATTATTAGACATTTAAGCTTATTTTCCATCTATCCAAAGTGAGTTGTTTTTTTGTACTAATATAGGTTTAATGTAACTTTGACCAAAGAAACAGAACTTTACCATAATAGAAACAGACTGAAACATGTTTATGTCCATTTATTCTCATTAAATATGTTTATTCAGGTAAACCTCTTAATTATATTAATGATGTCTTAAATGTAAGTAATATTTTAATCACAGTTAAAGTATAAAATAATCTATATCTGCAGCCTCTACATCTTCATTGCACCACTGTATCTTAGTATTGCACTCTGTCAATGCATTTTTGACACAGTGTTTAAGTCACCCCAGACAATGGTTGTGGTCCACTTAATTGCTGTAATTAATGTTCATCATGGTGAGTGTTTGCTGAACGACTGCTAAACCCGTGGCCCTCTTGGCTCCTCTCAGGAAGGGAATTGGGTGAGCATGAAGCACTCGAGTTTTTTGTCATGCTTCACAGGAAGCTAGAAATGAGTGGAATAATTCTCTGCTCTTAAGCATGCTCAGAAGAGCTGAGAAGCACAGCTCAGCTAAGTCATTCTCCATAGCTTGGATAGCTCCCGGGCAATCCTGACCAGCCAGCATCAAGTTACGTGGACACACATCCACTCAGCTCACAATACGCCATCATTTAGTAGCAGGTGATGCATGACAGAGCAAGCACAATGATCCTGAGTAGATGTCATGTAAAAGGGGGACTTTTTACACTCTGTCTCTTTATGGCAATGCTGCAATCCCTTATACTGTCCTTGATGCACCTTGGTAATGCTGTCTGGAGGTAAACAGAGTAAAGTGAGAGATGAGATATAAAATAAAAATAAAAATAGAAAAAAAAAGCCAGGAGGAGGATGAAGAGGAAGAGGGAGTAAAATCTTACTTTGTGTGGAAAAAAGATATTTTGTTCTCTCATCTCTGGAATTATATAAACTGCTTGTGGCTAGCGGAGGCCTCAGCTGCGGTGAAAATGGGCCCCGACTGCTTCACTCCCTAACAATCTACTCCACATCTCCAAATCTCCCATCTCTGCCCCTGAGCGATGAGAGAAGCAAACAAAAACCTCCTGCTCTTCACTCTTTGTCTGTATTTCATTTCCTCTGAGGAAGAGGACTCTCTTAAAATATTCAACCACTTTAAAGCGGCACGTCACACTGACCAGGCTATTTTCTTTGATGAGCTCTAGTCCTAATCCGTCAATGATACATCTTCCAAGACCATCACTCAAGTGAGACACCCTACAGAATAGTTATTGGTTGAGAAATCTGTGAAAAAGGAATTGCTGGGTTTCCAAGTAGCTTTCGCGCGTCAGGCGTATAAATAGAGCTGTGTGACATTATGGTCAATTGGATTTCTGTACGCAGTCCACAGAAACCCTTGAAATGATGCTGGGTCACAATCTCAACCCCAAGCCTTGGCTCAGCCCACCTGCCCCACCTGCAGCGTAATTCACTCTTCAGGTAAAGGCGGGTAGTAGGCCTGACCCCCACTGCTGACCTCCAGCAAGGTGCCAATGAAACATGTCCATTGAGTGGTGTACAGAACAAACTACTTCTCTTGGCTCCTGCTGACAGCTCAGCATTTTAAACAGCGGTAAGAGATCAACACAGGTCCACAGTTGCACAGCAAGGTTGCCTTGCCTCTGGCCCAAGCAATGCATTGCAGCTAAAGACTGCACTGAGATGACAACTGGGGTCAGTTTTAATACTTTATTTATAAGACCACCCACAGATAAAGGGACTTCACTTTGGCCATAAAATGTGCTTTTTTCTGTCTTTGCAGATGCAACATATTGCAAAAATCTATTTGTATAAAAAAAGGAAAGATAAAACTGGAACTCTGGGCATATGTTGAATATATTTATTAGTACTAAAGGCTTTCCGATCCTTGGTCTTTTTTCCTTTTAAATCTGCAGCCTTGTCACACCCAATACTTGCCAATGGCTTTACAAGGCTTGTGAGAGCAATGAAAATACAGTAAGGGCATGCAGCAGCATGATATGCATTTCATCAGCAAAACATAACTGAGAACTACTTGAATGATGTAAAACATGGTTTTGAATATGTGTTACATGCAGGTATGTTCATGACTTTTGTTATATCTATGCCAGGATTAAGCCAAATGTTTAATCTAATATTAAATAAACATGGGAAAGGGATAGACTGATATAGTGTGTTATGCATGACTTTGAAAAATTGTTTACAAAGACAACAGGTTATCATCTTTAAACATCACCACACACAAGTGTGAAATTAAGTCTGATTGGGGTGAAATGTAGACACGGTTTGAGTCCAACTGCTGAAGTTTAATTTAAGGGAATTAAAAGGCTAAATGAACAAAGTGTGCAATTTAATTTTTGCACCGAGCAGACATTCTCTCTTTGATTCAGTTTTTACAACAGAGCAGAGAAACAGCAATATTTGAACAAATGAGAGTAATGCCATAATTTTACAGGGTCATAAAAGCTTATTAAGGCATTAGTGCATTATACTCCTGATCTTCACCCCTCTTTGGTTATTTCTCCAGTTCATGGAGAAAAATGAGCTCCTTTGTGAAGCAAAAAAACACCTTTATAAAATAAACAGATTTTGTTCAAAGATTTAGCTATTCATTTTTCTGCTTTCTTTGTTATCTCATCTTCCACATTTTCTGTTTTAAGTTCTGTACTTTTGGGCCGACCAGGTAGAGTAATAACTGAATTTGACAGCGTGCCCTCCATCAGGTCAAACTGGTTGTATTATAGCGTCTGGCTCGGCACGCAATAGCAAAAATGCAAAGCCAACATCCACAATTGAAAGTGTGAGAAATAGGAGGTGCGAGAAGAGTGTGTCAGATTGGAGTCCACTGGATGAGTCTTATGCTCGCTGCAGGAGATTTGGCCCTAAGCCATGCTCCAGATTTGTGAGAGTTCCAGGTGTTACTCAGCAGAGTTATCCAGCTTATCAATCATGCTTCATGACTATGTCCTCACAGAAAAAATAAATAATTTAAATAAAAACAGAAGTGTCACAAATCCAGCTGAGACAATAATGCACATGTAAAATGTTATATTTAAGCTGCATTTAGAGAGAATAACTTACACACACACTGCATTTCAGAAAGACACCAACATTATACCAACAATACCAACATTAATTTGGTGTTTTGCAGTTGTGCAACAGCTGTTTGCATCAAAGCATCAATCTGAGTTTCTCCGAGTAAAGTTATGAAGTAGACTGGCTAAATATCTTTGCTGAAAGTCTGGTGTCTCCGACTAAAGTTACACTGCCTCTTTTACAGCACTTCCTTACCAAAGGGGCCTGTTTAATGAATTTAATTTCCTTGTGCATAAAAAATGTGATAAAAAATTCATTACAGATTATAATATTACTGTCAAGTAACAGGGGTAGAAAAAATATACTTGTTAACCCATTCACTTCTGTACATTTAGTGTAATACAAGAGCAAAAAGAGAAACGAGTAATCAGTAAGCAAAAGATTTATTACGTCGTAAAGTAATAACCTTCTAAACAATATCATGCAATATAAAGTGACACTTTATTTCACCAAATAAACTGTTAAAGGATTTTGAGTGTGTTATGTGTGACAAATTTCACCATTGATATGATTAATTTTTTTTAATGGTGGGGCATTAATAAATATCTGTTCTCAGCTTTACCATGCACACATATGAAAATAGTTTAAGATCCTCGAAACTGTTGCTCAAACCTGATTTTAAATGTAGCTGAGCTTGAGCCATTTCTATTCTCAGTGGTGAGTCTTGAGACTGGTACATAATAATTACAGGAAAGCTAAAAGCTTTACAAATTTGAGGTAGCATATGTTAAAGATCTGGTAGGCTTCCAATATATCCCCCCTTGTCACATGCCATGTGCCAGCTCATCATGCACTAATACAACATAACTTGTGTGCGTTTGGTACAAAACAAAAACAGTCACACACAACAATCATTTCTTGTCTGTCTATGCAGTAGCCAACCGTAGGCAGCACAGAGCTGCAGAAAACAGGCTTAGACACACAGTTCTACATGAAAACCCTTCTTTTCCATGAGCTGATCCTTCTTTGTTCTGCATAAATGCCAATTACATAATTCTCTCCGGCATGCAAATCAGATTAGATGAGGCCATGGCAGATCACCTATACGGCTCGGTCTAGTCCTGCCTACAAATCCACAAGAACGGAACATTTGTGAACTTGTCATTTTGGTGCATTAGTAAGAATATAATCATCTTTTTATGAAAGATGCAAAAGACTCAATACCATCCTTAATGTAAAAAATTATTATGTGATTAATATTTTAGATCTAATGGATGGTATGAAAGGACACACTCAGCTATCGCATGATGGTATTTGGTTATAGAAACAGAAACATGAAATTCTGATGGGAAATATCAAGGGTATTATCAAATGTTAGAGATGTCCAGGAGTATACATGACATACTGTATCAGCAGGATATTTGTATGCTGAGAGGAGACACTGACATTCAGCTTGTGGGCACTGATACACAGAATCATGCTGGGAAAGGGAACCAATGCAAATTAGCAAATCGAAGGAAAGTGACACTTTGCTTTTGGCGATAGGAAGTCATCAGTAAAATGTTGCGGCGGTGCACAGTGGAGTCAAGAAATGCACAAAAGGGCTCTTGCTTTGCTTTTCTTCCCCCCTTTTTCCTTCTCTTCTTCTAAGTGCGTATGAGCAGGGCACGTGTGTGTACTTCACCATGTGTGTTTGTCTGTGTTCGTCTCAGCCCGGGGACCTAAAGAGCAGAACAAACCAGAAGTTGCCTACCCAATGTGAACTTTGAGGATGCAGGGACAGCTGGTGGAAAAGAGAGAAAAAGAGACAGCAAGGAAAGCAGGAAAGAAGCTGCTGTGACTGCAACACATTACTTTTGATATATGAAAAATCTTATGTCAGAACCATCCACACATTGATATTGTTAGTGGATAACAAAATAAAGATTACAAGTATTCATATATGTGCATTAATGTATATATCCAACATACAGAAATATATCTATCATTAAAAATTTAGCATCATTCTGAATGTGATCCCTGTATTGACATCAGCCATTAATAGGTTTTACATAATAAATACAAAAGCATTCAGTTCCGTTAGACTGCAGGCATATCTATTCGTGAGTATCCAAGCATGGCTGCCTTTAAGTGCACAGGCCAGCTTGCGATATATATGCATGTTACACTTTGCATTAACAGTTGCAATCCCAGTCCCCCATTCCTCCAGGCTTTTCCTTCTTAACAGTATTAGGAAGCACACAAGACCAGTGACATTGACTTGTTATTCAGCATACATTTTTGCACATAAGAAAGCTAAGAAATATAAATGGTAAAAAGAAATTACTTTCAGTGGTTCCCTGTTTTAGATCGAGAGGAGGAATTTGCATTCTTAATGTTGTAATCTATCGTCATCTTTGTAATTTTACTATTATAACCACTAAAGAGCAATCACTGGGAAAGAATGGTCCCTTTAGAAAATGCAGTTTAGTATTTGCAATACATAAATGGAATATTTTTTTTCTACTAACCAAAATATACAGTATTGTGGGCAAAAGTGTAAAAGAATAAATATGCAATCCTTTCACACATGCTAATTTTTCTCATCCAGAGAGTTTTATTCCGACAAATTCTGCCACTTGTGAGCAAATGAGGGGTGGTTAAATAATGTCAACACATTTCATGCAGTAGTCAGTAAAAATGAAACCAAAAATGATAAATGAAACATCGTAATAAGGTTAATCCTTCAATCCTCCTGTGGAAAACTATCAAACAGAGTATTGTGTCCCTGCCGACTGCCCGGCCTCTAGGTCACTGGGGCCGATAAAGATCTATAACCTTTTGTATTGGGGCCTAATTGATGCAGGTCTGCCACCCAGGCGAGATCGACATGACAGCCATCAGCCACGTGTGACAATCTGTATCGGTTTGTCTTTGTCTTCAGGCAAGGAGGAGCGACACAAAAAGTGATGTCAACAGTCATGCACAGCTCATTTACACCCTTTGTGTCATTTCTTTGTTTAATAGTGTATGAAATTATTGTGGAGTTTTCCTGTTTGTGGAGCCTTGAGGAAGGCGGAGTTTGGAGAGAACGACAGTACAGATTGTGGTACCAAATCCTGCACGAATAGCAAAGTCGCAGCAGTGTGAATTAGAAATGTCTGCTTGGAATATCCCCACAGATCAGCAAAGAAATGTGTTAAAATTGGCAAGAAACATCTGAAACACAGATGTCTAGCGGATGTTTCCTGTAACACTTCCTCCTCCTCTGACATGGTGAGCTGTCTCTCTTCTATTCATATGCTAATGCTCAATCAGGCTGCCCAATCCTGAAGCTTTTCCAGACATTATTTTTTTTCAAGCAATCAATTTACCTTGGAGAGAGATAAAAGCTTAAGGAGTCACATAAGAGGCGAGCTGGAGCAAATGGTGATATGAAGTGAAAAAAGAAGAGGGTAAAAGAAAAAAAAAAACCAAGACGGAAAAGAGGCAGTTGGGGAATAGCTGGATAATGTAGGTATAAACACACAAGACTGTGCCTAGGAAGGCTCGACTGAAGCTCATTCTCATCTAAGCTGAGTTTCCCTCCACTGCAGGAGGGACTTCCAACACCTTCAGCTGCAATATAAATGTTAATAGAGTTCAGGGAAAGAAAACGAGGCGTAAACAAACAAATGTAGTATTCCATGCTTTGGGGCAGCAGGAGGGCCCTGCCATTGAGCAGTATGTGTTTGTGAATGCATGTGCTACAAGGATGACAACGAGAAAAGGAGTGAAGATGGGGCTTCTCACATACTCAGTGTGAGCCAGGTTATTGTGGAGCTCCAACAGTAAAGACCCCCCACCCCCCAAAAAAAGAAAAAAAAAACTCCAGTGGGATTCTGCTGTAGGACAGCCTCTTAGGTGCAAATTGCTCCAAATGCAAATTCAGTGCAACTGTTGTCCACCACTGCATCCAAAACCAAATGAAAGGAACGGCTCGTTATAAACATTCTGACACAGAGACATCCTCATCTCTTCTGGTATCAACTCTTATTGCCCATATTGCTAACTTTTCAAGGTTCAACAATCCCTGTACTGCGCAGAAAAGCAGGGCAGTAAAAGAGAAGAGACATGAAGGGTACGTGGGTGGTAAACACTCAAATCCTCATTCAAAGCACACAGGCTGCCACAACTCTCCGTCCTGACTTGTTCAAAGGGTTGGCAACCTTCAGACCAATTAGACATCACAGGGCAGTCTGCACAGCACCCAGCTTTCATATAAACGGTTCTCCATGAATTTTTAATCAGCTATAATTTAAGGATTTAAATAAAGATCAAATTCTTCCGGCTGCTCTGCGAAGAGGTGTCTGCTTGTATGTGTGTGTCTGCATTTTTATGTACTCAAACGGAAGTGAGTTCGCATGAACGTGTTCATCCGTTTCGTAGCTGTCTGCCCCTCCCCAACCTTAATGCCCCCCTCCCCCTCCCCAATCCCACCTGCCAGTGTTATGAGCAGAAGCTCGGCAGGTTGTCTAACCCCCAGCAGAAAATTTCCTGACTGACTGGTTGACTGGCTGGCTGGCTGAGTGGCAGCATGTGAAGAGCAGGAGACAGATCTGCAGGGAATCACTGACAGATGTAATTAATGAGGTCATACTTGGAGTTGGCAGTCCCCTTCATATCCAATTGCTGACAATCACAACTGAACACACCTGCAGCTCCAAACACCACCAACAAAAAAAAAAAAAGATGTGCCCCTTTCTGTAGACAAAGCGATAGTCGAAACTGGGGCAGATATTCTATTCTGGGAGTAATTTTGTCCTTTCCTCGTATAAGATTTTGTCCCAAAACATCATCGCAACTACAAGCAATGTAGTGTGGACTGGCTCTACATGAGCCAGTTATCTATTTTCCTTTTTTAGCCATTTACCAGATTTCTAAAATGTCTGCCATCGTGAGATATCCGTATTATGGAAAAACAAAAGACAATGATCTCGGACCCAAAGGCAGGACTTATGGAGACCCAGGTGGATGTTTGTAAGAAGGTAAGATTTAATCAAACAAGTGCAGACTACTGGTAGACTGACTATACAGTTAAAGACTGTGAGCTTATATGGATTAACTGTCAACTAACAAAGCAAAAAATTATCATGATTAGAAGGAGAACTTGGATCACTCATTGGAGTGAGTATATAAACCATTTCAGAACAAGAAAGAGGTCAAAATTAATGTCTGGAAAAAAGGAACAGAAAGTAAGTAATATAGTAGGGCAGAGATGTCCAAATCCGGTCCTCAAGGGTCGGTGTTCTGCAGGGATTCCATGCTTCCTGCAGCAATACATTTGATTACAATGAATAGGTCATCAACAGACTTGTGCAGAACTAGACAACAAGCTGTGGAGATCCCTTTAATCAGGTCTGTTTTAGTCTGGAAACTTTAATATCTGCAGAACAACGGCCCTCAAGGACCTTATTTGAAGATCCCTGTATAGGGGAACCCACAGATCATGACACAGAGTATGATTTCATAATTGTAAACTGTATTGGGATTTGATTTATGAAATTCTCTAAACTGGATCTGTGACCCTGAATTGGATGAAGTGTTATGGATGGATGGATGGATGCTCTTGACTGGGTCTTTGAACTCCAGTGTTCTTTCATAAACTTTGCACTAGAAGAGCAATGTCTCATGATCTAATGTAATCTAGACAAACATGTTCATGACCAATTCTGCCTTTAAAAAACATATTTTTTTTTACTTTTTGTTAAAATTGATTTACTTCAAGTCCTGTCTAAAGATAAACCAGGGCTGTACTCACTTTTAACACTGTAATTTTCTGCGTGGGTGTGAAATGGATGAGATTCTTTAATGCACTGACTGAAGACATTGATTATTTTTATGTGTTTTATTAAGAGGTTTGAACACACCATGTTTTATTTATGATATTTTATTGATCAATTGAAGACATTGAGCTTTTACACAAAACACAGAATTCTACTCATTACATTAAAATGCAAACACGGTCAGAAAAAAGTCAACTAGGCACAAGCAATGAGAATTAGCCTTGGCTAACCAGCTGTAGTATGTTACATGTTTAATCATACATAATTGCCTAAACAAATTAATATTTGCCAAAATAAATTTAAAAAAGAAAAAAAACTTCAGTTATGACATCATCATGTGTACTGAGTTATTTTCTGCATATAATAAGATTTTTAATAACTTTTTCAACAAGTACATTACAACACCCTCATCTGTATTTACTTTGCTGTCACTAATACCATCTGTTTCATTAAATGAGTCTACATGGAACAACAGGGCACTACACCCCCAGCACTAGACATAAAATTAATTATACTAAATGTCAATGAGTATTCCTCTATTTCCTACATCATATTATATGATCTCCTGGCCTGGTTTTCAACTTCAATGTGCAGAGTATTTATTACCTGTAAACAAGCAGAAAAACAGGCCTTGTCACGTCTCGCTGGAGCTCCCTCACTCATCACTAATATGTGAAAATATGTATTCAGGTCAAAGATTTCAGGCCTTTCCTTGAGGCCCTGTCAGTCTTCAGTCGTCCTTAGTGCAAACATGCAAACAAACACGTGTAATCAAGAGCACACATTGCTTTGCAAATACAGTATGCTTACAGGGGACAGAGTCCTATTCACATACATGTGAAAGACATGTATGGTCATGATGTGAGCATGTGTTTATTTACATGCCCATTTTTATCCTCCCTTTCAATTATGTGAAGCTGACCATCAAACACAGCTTCAATGGAACACTTACCAACCCTGAAAACAAAGGAGAGCCTTGGCGGTCCTGTTGTTATCCATCACCTCTTCAGTCTTGCATAAATAACTCTTAATAAATAGCATCATCATGTCAGAGAGCTTTCAGCTTCCCGGCCTCCCCTGCAGCTTCAAACCATTTTTTCTTCACTCTGCACTTTTTATCCTTACTTGGTTTGCATTTTTGCCTCGCTTAGCATTAAGGGATACAAAATATTTTTTTTAAAAAAATTCTGGTGACTCTACAAGGATGCAAAATGCAGTTTTCTGGGGTGATTTAGGTACAGTCATTTCTTTTTGAGGAGATGACAAACTGGGATTTCAAACCATTCTGAGAAAACACATTTGCTTTTAAGGGAGATGTAATTACTTCATTTAGAAAAGTTATGGGATGGAAATACCATTAAATGACAAAGCACATTTATTAGTGGATGGTTGAAAATAAATTCTTCTCTTGAATTCACATTTGGCCGGCTTTGGCCTCTCCATTATGGCAGTAAGCGTAATGAAACACAATGGGAAGATGTGTATAGATTAGTTCTGACCATTAAACTGTTTCTACTTTACTGTAGACTGAAAATGCTCATTGACAGGAACTTTTGTACATCTAAAGCATCAGAACCTGAGACATTTGCTATGTTTTTGCACCATTAAGCCTAGCCATAATTCGAAGCATACCCACCTTCCTAGGTATTTCGCTTACTCTTCAAAGCTTGAACATCCATTTAATTGCGGGGAAACCTAAAAATTCAGCACATTGTTTTAACTAAAAATATAACAACTTATACATTTTATAAAACAAAATTTTTTAAATAGTTTGTATTAGTTTGCTTTTTGATTCAGTAGAGGGCACACTAGTATCAGCTTGACTCAAAGCATGGCCAAGTAACCTCTCAGTGAACATAATGCTGTTTGCTAAGTTATTAAACCGGAGTACAAGAAAAGACAACTTAAGATGACAATTTGAAAACCAAATAACCCAAAAAGCATTCAATAGAGATGAACGGTTTGATGGCTGTAAACAAAACACAAGTCATACTTAGAAACAAGTCTGCAAACTTACCTGCTAGCTTATTACACAAATGAGGAAGCAGTCTTACTTTGTGTAAGTAAGCAAAGACTTACAATATGTGTAAAAAACCTTATGAGCAGCCAATTACAAAGCAAGCACAACTTTCTAGTCTTTCAGGTAAAAAAAAAAACAATGGTATTATGCTAATACCAGCTGTAGCCACTATTGATGCTAATAAGCATGTGACTCAAGTTGGCTTTAAAGGGGAGTGTCTTCCACAGGTCCTTCACCGTAGCGCGGAGTTACTTATTCCAGTCCTGAATGAAAAGGATCCAATAGCCTATCAAGCTCTGCACAATCACCTATTAATCTGAGTCAAATGCATTGAAACAGGAATACATGGAAGACCAGCTGGATTGTGGCGCTTGTAGGAACATAAAGAGTAACACTGCTGTAGAGTCATGTAGTTTATTGGTTGTGCTTCATATTTTCAGATTTATTTTAAATAGAAGCAATTTTTTTCTATTTAATATGAAATTGCAGTGATGCTAAAGTAGCCACACACAGCAGACAGTTGGGATGTTCAGATTACTTAATTTTACAATTAATCACGATATTAAGCACCACAATAAATTAACTGTAAAGTCATCACTTTCCATAAAACATTATGCCTGAACCATAACGGCAGGTTTGCATAATTTATGCAACAAAACAACAAAAACAAAGCTAAACTGTATCTGCGTGCTGCAGCTTGTGTTGCTTTGTTTTCTTTCTGTGTGATTTGAAGAGCAGGTGTACCTAAGCAGGACAGTACAGCAGTGGAAGATTTCTTTATTTATTAATTTCCTATACTGCTTCATCCAATTCAGGGCCGCGGGGAAGTTGGAGCCTATCCCAGCAATTAGCAGGTGTGAGGCAGGGTGCACCCTGGACAGGTCGCCAATTGGAGTTAACAAAGAATACACGTGATAATGGTAAAATCGTGATAATCTCTTTGAACACTAACATTCACCAAACTGGGTGTTCTGGTAAACCCCTACTTTAAACACTTTCACAAACCAACACAAAGAAAAAGATCAAATAAAATAGTGTAATATCCTGTTAAATGACTCATATTTTTTGCTGTTTATGTGCCAGAAATGACGCTACTACATTTTTTTGGTTGTAGAAGCAAACTAGAAATACTAGATCAAACACTCTGGTGAAAGTACCTCAAGACTGATAAAAGTAACTAAAATCAAACAGGTTAAAGGGACTAGGAATAAGAACAACATTGTTTTTTATCGTTTCTGTTTCCTCCTACAGTGTTTCCTCGTTTCTGTCTCTTTTTTAATGATGAAACCCTCACCCAGCACAGAAATACACTTCAAGTGTTATCATTGTTTTAACAAAGCTTTAGCCTGGCATCCATGCTCTCTGCTTTTTTCACGTTTCTTTTTCACACTCCACCTCAAAGAACCGTGTCATGTTTTATCTGGCCATCTCACATAGAGCCCAGAAAGCCTATCTCTTTTATCTGACCACCACTGTCTACCTCTCTTTTTCTTCCTTCCTTTTTTTCCCCAACCAAACACATACTGTCATATCTGGGGGGTTTGGATTGTACAAAAGAAAAAAGTTAATAGCCATTGGATGACTTGCTGTGTCTTTTAGTGGAGATAAGTCAAAGGTTAAGGTAGCCATCTAGTAAAAGACTCCTTCTTAAAATGTAATGCTTGGAGGGAAAAAAAACAAAAACTATCAATCAGCACTTTGGGTAGATGAGATCCAGGGATAAAGAAATGATTATGTAGTTAAAAACAGCAGACACAACTTGATCTTTACCTGCATAAGTGTTTAACTTGCTTCCCTCAGGCTTTTGCTTTGGTTATTCTACCCTTATATAGAGATCTATCTTTCACTGAGAAAGACAGTGGTTAAGCTCGCTTGACGATACCAAAGTTATTTATAGACACAGAGAGGTTCCATAACAGATAACCATTTTCCAAAGCAAGAAAGGGGGTGATAACAAGTCATTTAAACCCAAAGTGTCCATCAATGAAGACATCCATAAAACAGAGCCACTTCATTTATAAGCCAAGCTTACAATTACCTATAGATGTTGCTAAAAGACAATGAGACTGTATTAAGTGCTGAACTATGAGGTTTTTAAAACACCACTAATCCCACAGGGTCTGCTAGACTTAAAGGTTGTTAAAGATTCTGTCCATTGGTAGGTGATGAATGATTTTGTACCCAGAATACTTTAGCAATGATAGCTTATGGTTCCATTAGCCTGTAACTACAGAGAAAAGGTCAGAAAAAAACATTGAACTCCCTGGCAACATACAGAGAATGGACTTGGCTGCGGTAGCCAGGAATATTCATTAATCTAAGATGATGAGTCTTGGTAGACATAATTAGGCCTCTTGACACAGAGACCCTCAACAAAGTTGTATTTGAACCATTTATTGCATAAAAAAGCAAAGAAAAAGAGGAGGAAATCTTCTTTACCTGTTAGCAGGGGTTAGCTTGAAATATATACTGTAGATCAATGAAACTGTTACCATTCATACAAGCACGTCAAAGTATTTTCTTTATCTTCCGCACTGGGTCTGTGGGAGTTAATCATTCATAGGTAGCGGGTGGCTTTAAGATACAAATGCAACTCTTGCTGGCACCAGAGCTACCAGCATCACCCACACTTTCTAAATATAACTCTTTTTCCATGGCTCGACCATTTGTGGAGCAGAGTTCACAAGGGCACTTGCCGGGGGAGATGTCTACAATAACATTGTTAGCTACACCAAAGGAACATTGCAGTCAACACTCTTTCATAAAAACAATATTGTTATCAACACTTTAGTCACCACATGACCAGGGTTAGTGGAAGTTTTTATTAGGAACATATAAAAATTTACCCATTCCTGTCTGTTAATCCTGTTAAACGTCAATGACACAGCCTCTACCAATCTGTTACTGTTGCAGGAAAACTAATACACGGCCCTTTGTGCTCAATTAAAGGTGCACAGGGTGATATTTAACTACTGTGAAAAAAATGCAGCTGCTCAGCCCTGTATATTGCAAACACTCAGCAAAGTTCACAAGGCTAAATAGCACAACAACTGCCTACTTAATTGTCCAGCATTAACAGAATAACATTAAGGCAGCATTAGAATCCTTTTCCCTATATATCAGAGGAAAACAAACTGTGTGTAGCACAGCTGTCATCATCATATGTGCTGCACAATGTTAGATTAAGATGGGGTGTTTATTTTTCTGTTCCCAGGAGGCATGCATTAGTGCATTTATCTAGAAAAACATTAGAACTTCCAATGCATGATTTGCAGTGTTAAAGAGTAAAAAAAGAAAGGTTTTACTACTGACGTTTTTGAGGACTATACATCATGGCACCAGTCAGCTGAATGCAAAAACACATCTTCAAGACATACAACTGTGACAGAGCTGCAACACAACATTAGAATAGTTTTTCATATTATGTTATGTTGATGTAACAACACTTTACTGTTGAAAAACACATATCAGCAGTAAAAACAAGCAGCTTAAAATGAATCTTTTAACATGTTTGGGTTATTTGAAATGGGGGTGAAATAAAGGGCTCATGCTTCATTTCAGCAAAGGCTTTATTGCACCTTCATTAGCTAGCACAGCGTCCCTAACTACTTAATTGTTAACTTTGTGTCAATTCAGTGGAGTTTATTACCCTGATCACTTCTTTTTTTCCATTGTGTCAGGCACAAATTTGAGGCAACAGCCTCCTGTAGGGCCCTAACTCAGTAAAGAAAGCTGTGCTTGGTCTGCTCTGAAAAATCTACTACATGTAGCTCAGATTTGAAATGTATGGAAAGTGATGCCTGACAGTTTGCCATTGAATCAAATATAGTAAGAGTGACCTTGCAGCTTTTCCTGAAAAGTAACCGCGCTGCTCTTTCAAATATGAGACCGACACATTCAGCTGCTGTGAGATTAAGGGACAGGAGTGCAGATCTGAAACAACCTGTAGCCTTTCTAAACATTTCTACTCAGAGAAGGTGTAATTGTATGGTATTGAAAGAGGCAGAGCTTTTATGTTTCCATAAAATTAAAAGAAAATGAAAAAATCATCAGTGTGCATCCTCTTTGGTGGGAATGACTGATTTATCTGAAGACATCAACAAATACAGAACCTTGCTGATGACATTTACATGAAAGCTGCGCTCATAGCTCACTTAATAACCACTGCCAGCCGTGCCCTGGGTAGCACAACGAGACATACCTGAATGCACTGACTGGGAACACATTCCTTAAAGAATAATTAACAGGGCCATTAAAAAAAATCATACAGCCCACACACTCAATTAACACAACCCATTTTTGCACTTTCTCCTCAACTGCGTCCTAGAATGGCCCAACTGAACTGGCACAATTAAACTGTGTTTGTGCTGCCTGCATCATGGTGGGTCCTGCTGCTATTTCCATTGAAACTACTCTGTATGTCTGGAGCAATTAAAAAGATTTAACAGCTTTAGGGATCACCTATTAAATTGATGCTTTCTGGGGTTCTAATCGAGATCTATTTTGCGTTTTCATGCTTAGATAAGAAAAGCTAAATAGATCTATTTAACAAATGGAACTGAACAATGCAGACGGATTGAAGCTGGAAAATGGAAAAACCAGCACCTGTGCAAATATATATTTAACACAAAGGGAAAAATGGCAGGCTAGTTTTGTAGCTGCCTCCACTTCACTTGATGCTAAGTAACTTAAAAGCTCTGAGTCAATATTTATGGGTATAAAAAAAGACATCTAGAAGTTCTGTGCAGACTAATAAAATGCTGCCTGTCCTGTATATCACTAAACACTGTCAGAACTGAAAGGCAATGCATTTAGTGTATGAATCTACTACAAGTGTTGCCTTGGTGCTTTGTAATATGCACACACAATGTCCTAAAAATAATTTTATCTAGGAGCAGTCATTATCATTGGGAGAACTTCAGATTACCACAGCTCCTAGTTGTATGAACACAATCTGTGAAAGGTAAATGGAAAAGGAAAAACACTACATTTAACAGGAATTCTATGAAGAGGCAGGGAGGGATGACTCATGAAAACAAGTGACTTTAAAATTATTTGGGTAGGACAATAAGAAGCTTTGAGGCTCTGACATTACAGAGCTGATGGAGCAAACTAGGGAGCTATGAGTGCTACAATGGTAATGCAGCACATACTGTGCAGTGCACCGGCACTGGTACTCATTCTTCTGGAAATACACGTGGGCCACAGCTTCATCAACCCCTTGGGGGGATGCAGCCATTACATTAACACAGCTCATCTAGTGGACAGAGGTACAGGACAGTGTCTTTGTTCCAGTGCGAGTTCATCCTTGTCTCAAGTTCATACCCTCCAATCACTGGCCATTTGTTATTGTTAAATCGTTGCATAGATCCATTCTTGGTACGTATTACCAGATGAAATTAAGTAATTGCTATATATTTTTTTTTTAAAATATGGAGTGTAATTAAGCACACTTCAAAGGACATATGCTTGAATCTCAAACTGCTCATTAATAGTTCACTCAAAAGAACTCCAAAAACTAACTAGGACCGCTGCATGATCTGATAATCAGAAGAGGTTATCTCTGCACATCAAACTCCTAAACCTTCTGAAAGGAGGAAGACATCTAGTTTACAAGCAGAAGAAGTTAATGCTTGTTGTTGGCCCATATCAAAGCCATCAAATAATACTGGAGTAGAACCATATCGAGCACCCTGTCTGACAGTTTGTATATCTGCCATGGTCACTGATGTCCTCTTGTCTTGTCTACTGTATATTCCCTGCAATTATTGCAGTATCAGTGTATGTAGTGGCATTACCGCAAAGGCATTTTAACAACAATTAGATGTATTGATGATAGCTGCATTGCAAGTTTTATCTTTATCACAATATTTCAACAATATTATTAAAAATGGCAAGGTTGTTGTTGCACAATTTACATTCATCCCCTTCTGCAACACTTGTTCCTGTATAAGAAGAAGGCTAGCTTCATATTTGTAAGAACAAAGAGCTAAGCTAATTTAGTGGCTTAATTACTTACACAGAAACCGATAACTTTTGTAAACAACACAAAATCATAGTAGCAAGGCTTGTCTGCTTCAACAGAATTGAGGGTTACAGTGTAACTGTCCTCTAGTCTCTTTGATGCTTTTTATAGCTCTGCCAGTTTAGCTATTTATACAGCTTGTGTACAGCTAGTATAAGTGGCATACCTGTCCCTCTACTGCATGGTGGAGATGATCACTGGCATGCAAGATTATTATTTTACAAACTACTCAATGATCCACAAAGACAGAGACCTCTGGTCAGGGTCAAGAAAAGGAAACAAACTATGAAAAGACATAAATGCTGCAGAATGTTTGTGATCGTGTTTCCATGAGAGTCAAATTGTCCCAACTGGAAATAGTCAGCAACGGCTGCTCAGTGAAGCATACAGGAGGCAGGACATTATGCAAAAAGTACGCTGCTGAATTCTAAGTGGTTTGCTTACGGCACATCACAAATAGTGGTTGAGGCTCCACAGGCAGCCCTAAAGATAACTGTTTTGTTTATATCACTATTAGATGAATTTTTGACATATCTGCAATACCCACAAGCAAGTGAAAAGCAACATGAAGGCCAGCAGAGAAGAATATGACGCAGCAACCATAACTAGCATGCACATTCGCTCGCAGTGATATCCCCAGAGGATTACCTGCTCTATTCACACATGGTCTCGCTCTGTCATTTTTCATATTTATTACTTGGTAACTCACTGAATAAACCCCAACACAACAAATAGTGCAGGCTTCAGCATTCTTGCATCCAACCTTTAAGAAAAATGCCTATAAAATTTCAGGGCTGCTCTGCAAAACAATGTGGAAGCAGCTACAGAGATCACATTTTCTGAGTAAGCTGTAACCAGTCATTAAAGTCCTTCAAGTCTCATTTCTGCTCAAGATTTTCAAAGTCACTACAGTCTAAAACCTTTTTGAAATAATTATGCAAGCTGATTATATGTCAGAATCAGTCTAATTTATACCCACCTAAAGGAAGCATTGCTGACTTTTCTTAACCCTTCATCAGCAGAGAGTTATTGTAACTTTAAGTTGGATTTGTACTGTATTTACCAGATGAATACGACCTTGAGATTCAGATTTATAAATCAGGTTGTTTTAAATGTGGCCATTGACTCAGGGAACAGTTAACACAATAGTGTGCACACAAACTTCAACAAGCAAGCGTGTGTGAGTAGATATTCATTTTTTAACTGAACTGTTAGCCTCAGCATGAGGATTAAACCAGCCAGGGTCAGTAATGAGTGCTCTTCAGAAGGCCAGAGAGGGAACTCTAGACCTTAGGTTCAAATAACAAACACCCACTGCAGGTGGTGATCAGCTGCAGAACACCTCCAGGCCTCTCTACAGCATGCATGAGGACATCTGTCATAAAAATGAATCAACTAATGAAATGGAATGAGACTGTATTGCAAAAAAGACCAGATTGAGCAGACAGGCTGTGACCTTTTTATTTTTATTAAGATAATTTTAAGTGTAGGAGCTGGTGTGAAATAACAAAACATATCCATAATGATATGCAGGTCACTAATGTTGACAGTGATAAAAAGTAGGGCTTGTGCAGTAAAGCGGGAGACAGAACCATGAAATCTGATATGACTGAGAATCATATAATCATCTGACACAACTTAGATACTTAGATTTTATCTGATGATCATCAGAGACAAACACATTTTCATTAATGGGTGTTCTTGCTGACTTTTGATCACTGTGTAGTCAGTAAGTCAAGAAGAGGCGTCACTAAATGTACTAAAATTACCTTTGCTTACTGAAATTTAAAAATATGTCAAATACCCAAGGAAATGTTTTTTTGTAGAAAGAAATCTTGTTAAACTGCACATGTTAATAGCTGAATTCCAGGCATGTAGAAGTAACGTAATCTTTATTGTATGTCCTTCAGTGATATTGTGACCACTGTGTGTGTGTGTGATAAAAGCAGGACACTGCACAATAAATACAGTAAATTAAATACTGGAGCACATATTTAGCTGCTCGGGCAGACGCATGTCTACATATTGCATTTGACACATTTGAATAATGTCATACGATGATTTTTAAATTAATCAAACATTTCGCTGAACTGAGTTTCGATTTACGTATAGATCTTTTCTTTTTCTAAACCTCAAACACAAGCTGTTACTAAAACAAGCTAAACGCAACTACAGTAAACCCATGTAACGTACGAGATAGTTGAGTTGAAATATGCAAGTATTCAAAGTTACCATTTTGATACCTGATTAAATAATGTGGTTTAAATTAAAAATCATTAAAATGGCCTTTGAGGTGGTGTTGAGTCGTTTATTTACTTCCCTATTTGTCTTCAAATTATGGCGTTAAACAGGGTTTGGACAAACGTCAATATGGTGTTATATTACAATATTTCCTCTGGCTTAATGTTATTGATGTACTTGCACCAAGTATCAATATTTGTTATCAGACTAAGAGTGGTGTAAATGGATTTTCTCACATTGAACCCTGTGCTATTTTAGCTTACAGTTCCACTACCTCATGATTCCTCTCTGTGGTGCTTATCAGATTGAGTATTGGGAAGGTAGCTCATAGCTTACAGCTAACAGGCAGGGTGTGACAATGAAAATTTATGTCTTTACTTCTGTGGGTTTCAGTAAATAGCAACAATTTGGGTGCTGCTTTAGAAGTTTCTGTGTTAGCTTTGTGCTATACACACACACACACATAAAGATAACCAAATAAATACTTAAACATGTGTTTGGAAGAAAGTTTAAGCCAGGATTCCAAGCCTTGTTGTGCCGTACTGATTAAATCCTCAACCTCAGATTTAGGATTTGCTGGCTCAGCAGGCGTGAGGGTCAGAGCCAAAAGCTGGCATTTCTTATCTGGTCTTTTACCTCACAGTTACACTGCAGACCAGTCCCAGCTTCCAAGCCTGGTAGTGCCTTTTTCATAACCATTATCTACTGTTTATCTCTAATTTTGTATTAAAATATAGAAAAGTGAAAAAGGAAATATACTAGCCTGCCATATGGTATGAAAGCCTTTTCATCTTCTAAGTCTATTAAATCTAATAACACAATAAATGAAGAAATAAATAATAAATAAAACAGCAATTTCCTGGAGAAACAGCTGTGCATATATATTAAAAGAAAAACGATATAATCTTGACAGGCAAATTTCCTCTCCAATAAGTCAACTGCATTCAATCTGAGGCATCTCAATGCAAAAACAAGTTGAGAAATTATTAAGTATTTTCAAGCCTGAGCCACCCATTTCCTTGAAATAGCTGGGTCAGCACTTCATGTTGACAGTATGGTCTATCTGGTGTGAGATGGCTCTCAATTTGCTGTTTCTATGTGTAGATATAAAATTAAAAAGAAGAAACTACTAATAATGAAAGGTTTGTCTTAAACTACGTCACACACGGATATCAGGAAGGTTGGACGTACCCTACAGCTGCAGTTTTAGTGACTTATTCCAAGAAATTATTGTACATTTTTTGCAATTTGTCCTATTATGGCAATTAAGAGCTGTATATGTGTTTTCAGCAATTAAATCTTGTATGGAGTGTGCACTTACTATATCTATATTTTTTACAGAGCCCTGGGTTGCCCCAAATGCTGTGTGCTCATGTAACTTAGAGTATCACTCCAAGTGAGCTAATAATTTTGCTCCTGTTTATATTCAAACAATGTGAAGAGCTGCAGCCAGACTGACTGGCTCAGTAAACAAAGACAACAGCACATTTTCTCATTACCAGGATGCAAGAGGGAGGCCGAGGCATAAAAATTAGCAAGCAAAACTGCAAGGAAAGCAAACCTACCAGGTCATCGGCAGTGTTTGGCACCCACTGATTTTAATTTCAATATTGCCGTACAAACAAGGAGAGGGGAGTGGATTAAATGATAAACACATGGTTCACCCGCCCCAATGGCCACAAATAGCGGCATATGCGTTACTGACAGGCCTGGTTACCAGTGAAAAATAATTCTTTACTCTGTTCTAGGTAAGGCATGAGTACTGTTAGAAAAATAAATCCATACTCTATTGTTTGCCAATTGTTAGAGGCAAGGCAATACACAATATGAGGGGCAAGGCCAAGGAAAAGAAAAACGACAATCCCCTGTGTCACACCTGCTTATCCTCACACAACCCCAGGGAAACCACAAGCCTTTACCTAGATAATGTCAGTATACAATTTACACCACAGTGACACACTTGCATTGTCTTCCTCTAGGTTCCCTGTTTATTTTAAAAAAATGTCATAAAGCTCCAAATACACCTTTTAAATAGCAAATAAACAGCTAACAAAAGATAAAGCCACTAACACAAGTCTACTGATCAACAAATCTTAAGAAACCTCCCCACCATTTTCGAGTAACACAATCTATTTTCTCTTGAAGCTGTTAATATCCTGCCAAGCGTCTCTGTATTGCAGCGCTGTAGATACAGCAACGTTATACCTGCCTGAGATTAACTGCTAAGCGCTGCACCAGAAATACAGGGATAATATGCACTCATCTAAGATCATGCTCAGAGCAAGCAACAGGATTCCACTTCTCACCCCTTGCTGATTCAATATTGCCCCACAGATACAGCAGTAAATGGGCTTCTTTGGCCCAGCTTCCTCCATGGTGGGGAGATCATTTTTAAAAAGAGAATACACCACCTCTCATACAATAATTGCTTTAACTACTGAACAACACAGCCTAGAAGCCCATGGTAGGCTCTGGTTTCATTTTCAAGCCAACTAACAAGTTTAACCTTATGAATATCAAAGGAATAAATCATGCTTTTGAGCGCTTGCTTAGAATCCTTTCTCCTGTAAGAGATGAAAGAATCAGATGGTGAGTTAGAAGTAGCCCATGATAAAGCCTTGTTGTACTGCTCTACACCTGAGATGAACAATATGACCCAATTTTCCAGCTCTTCTTCTGAATTTGTCAACGTTTCATTAACAGTTCCTTTTAAACACATGTCAAAGTGCTTGAGAGGAGTCAGTTTAAAGTCACATCATATCTTCTTAGATAAGCCAAGCTGACATTTATCCCCACCACAGAACACACTATAAACTACAGCTGAGCGAAAGTGCGGCGTGCAGAGCACAGTGCTATTACAGAGGCAGACACCCACCGCATCATTTATCCTGCCCATAAATCAGCCCTCTGCTCTACTGCACTACCTGCTCCTCTTGTCCCAGCAGATATCACTGACGCATCATTATATCTCATATACCTCCACTAAAATAACCTCTACTGAGCCCATGAGCTCAGGATGTGTTAGGAGAAGTCGGACCTTCTCTCTCTGCTTGGATGATAGTTTGCATTAGAGAGTCTATTAGGCTTGTGATCTTCTGGTTGGAATGAAATAAAACACAAACACAAAATGTCTTTATAATTCTGATCTTGTGCCACTAATACACGTGTAGTGTTTTTTTTTTTTTTTTTTACAGCTAGAGGTCTTGTAAAAACAGTCACAGATGAAGATAATGCAATATTCTATTTAAACATTCAAAGAACTGGTTGCAAACTAGTTTCAAGTTCTTAAAATCCAAGGATTTTTTTTTTTAACTGAAGCAGTCTCAGTGCTGGTTCAGAGCCAAAACCTGACTTCAGGTGCATTTACATCAGGATAATGCTGCTAGACTCTGTACACATGGAAACTTGGTTGAGATCGGGGGTGCATCTTCTGTACGGACTGAGTTTACGTTAACGCTGCACCACTCAAACAAATGGGATCTTTAAAATAATATGTTCCACTTTGCATCACAGGTGGGGCTGCATCAAGAATTACTGAAGGAGACGAGACACACAACATATAAAACTGTATTGTACGTAACAGTGGTGATCATAACTGATCATTTCTGAGTTCTTACACTCTATTTAATTAGAAGACATTTATCCAGATCTGCCTATCATCCCACAGGCACGTACGTTTTGCTTGTGTTTACCCACACTGCTGTGCACCAAACCTACAATGTGCTTTTCTTTGTAGTTTTTCAAAGCGAACTTAAATTTTCATTTGTAGCTGGGGTTTTTTTGTTGAAATCACAGATCACAGTGTGTTTCATTCAAATAAAAAGACTGGTGTGAAGGCAACCTTAGAGCTGGTGTTTTCACAAAGCTCTGACTCAAACCTGGTGATAAAGTGCCATCAAGTCTTTGCAAGACCAGAGGAAGGAACTGCTTATGCCTGGGATTGAGCTTAAACATGGATGTAAATACAATGGAAGAATATGTGCCAGATGTTCCTCTCAGTTTATGACTATTGAATTATATTGTCCATGAAAGCCCCCCAATGCAGCATATAAAGGGACCTTTAAATCATGGTTTGAATCAAGCAGTGATGTTTTAGAAAAAAGACAGTAATCTGATGTTATTTTAGTTAAGATAAACAGCTCCCCTCTGATGTGGTCATCTACAGAAACTCTAAAGGAGTTTTATGTATTGGAAGAAGAGCTTGAAGTTAACATTTCAGTATGGTCTAGATGTGAGGTTCACAGGGTGAGTAGAGGTGCTGGGCAATGAGAGCGGTAGAATGTGAAGTGTGATGAAGGAGTAGAGATGGTAAGAGGCTGTCAGCACTACAGTGAATGAGTGAAAATCGAGGAGGTGAGATAAAAAAAAGGGTCAATTTATTTTCAAAACTGTGAACTCTGAAATAAAAATATATATTTATAGAACTAACAGCTCCAAATATATGAAAAGCTTTAAGGTATCAGTTTTAACATAAATTGAGAATAAAAAGAATATTTTCATTTGTGCTCAACATTCGTCCACATATTCCCTTTTCCTCCCTTGACTGCCCATGCCTTCCCTATTATTTCTTCACTCTCCTCTGCTTCATCTCTCTCTTCCTGTCTGCTTTTTGAAGAGCGGCAGTGTGTTTGTTTGAGAGGCTCTTGCATCACACCTGTTTGTTTAAGCTGCAAATGACGCTGGAGACAAAGCGCGCCTGTCTCTGTAGACTGCCCGGATATAGCCCGTGGTTGCCAACAACACAGGACTCCTTCTACCTCTCACCCTTTTCTTCATTCTCCTGTCCTTGCTCTATCGTTTTCTTCCCTTCTCTCTAACTGGGGAAATACAGAATATTGAGCCTCAGTAATATTTCCTACAAGCTCAGCACAGCACTAAATACTCCCAGAGTACCTCAGCTTAGTCTAGTGGAGAATATGTGGTAAAAAAAAAAAATACCCTGGCTCGTTTAACTTTGACTTATCCAACCAATAATACCAGCAACCCATCATGAGTGATAACAAATACGAAATTAAGGCTTTAATGTCTAGCCAGTGTATTATCATCTATAAATAAAATATAGGCAGGAATCCAACAAAATATAGATCACTGTGCATTGCTGTAATCCAGAGTGAAAAATCTTTACCTGAAGCTATTTAGAATCACCAGAACACCAGCTTTAGACAGCCCCTTTAGAGCCATACTTATATACAATATGATAAGCAACAGAGATGTGGAATTTATTTACTTCAGCATTACCAAAAGAAAATGCTGAGCAGTTCAGATTTTACACTCACAATAGGTCACGGATCAAAGCCCTGCTGTTGCCAGTCAACATTATCCTCCTCAATAAGAAGAATCCCACCGTAACCTCTGCTGTTTCCACATGCATCATTCATAAACTAAATTCAGACTCCTTGAAACGGATGTACACTCACACATAATCAGAGTCACATCACATCAACATTTTTGGTCCAAAATAGGAGGTGAAAGGTTAAAGACATGAACACATTTTCAAGGCTAACATGCCATTATTAATGCCTGAATTAGCTTCCCAAACAGATCAAACATCTCACCTCTTGACTGTCAGAGCACAAGCCAAAAGCAGTATTTACTCTACTAGTCTATTAGGGGGAGGCCCCACGACCTCAACGACAGCTCTCCAGCATCCCAAGATGGTTAAGGTAATTTCAATTATTTTATTTTCCATATATACAACACCGCAGATCACAACAGAAGAAATACTTTCCTGCAGAATGGGTAACTTAAACCCTTCATTGTGGTGCATTTATTCTTTTATCTTTATATCACGCACAGCAAATCCCCTCCAGCCACCCACCACCAGTGCCAAGGGTACAAGTAGCTACTGATGTGTCCAGTAGCCACATGTGCACCTATATTATTATCTTTCATTGCATTTATTTAATCGAATACAGCCATTAATTTGTTATTAAAACATGTTTAGCTTAAAACAGACATGTTTTTGCAGGAACTTACCAAATTATAAATATTCCTCTAGTATTTTTGTCTTTTCCATTTTCCTCTCAAGTTGGTTGTTTTCTTTGTTGGCTCTCTGCCTGTTTTTATGCCTTTCTGTCTGCTGCAGCACATACCCTTCAGCTTTGCGTCTACCTGACAAGAGTGGAATTGAGGTAAGATGTGTACCCCTGGGGTGCTCTATTTTTTCATTGCTTGGGTGAAAATGCATCTAAATATTTTGTTTGTTGCCTCCACTGATGGACAAGCTCACACTGAAAATATGGTGCTCTCTTTTGCTAGTTTAGAGCTAGGGTGACCTTCACACAGAAACAGAAATCATGCATCTTAAATAAAGCCTAAATTGAGATTTGTTTTCAGCAAGTGTTGAAATAATGTGCCTATCTATGAAAGGAAGTGGCAGCTGATCCCAAACATATTTGCACTCTTCACATTAATATTAATCTACAACATTTGCTCTTATACCGATAGTCAACAGAAGTGTAAATAACAGTTTAAAATATGCGACTGTTCCCATGCTGCATGACATTTAGTGACTTGGCCTGTCGAAGCATTAAACAGTTTATTGTAAGATCTATCTCACTTCTGCAGAAAGCAGGAGTAACTTGACTTTAAAAAGAGCTGAATACATTGTTATCTAACTCAGTGGTATTAACTACAACTGGCAACACAAACTTCCAGTCTAATTATTCCAGTATACACACACACACACACACAAACACAAACCTGCCCTCCACGTAGGTTGTCACCATGTGCACATGTGCCTTCATAAATCAGTTGAGAACTACACCCGGGTGCCTTCTCACACTCCCTGCAGCTCTCCTCTCCATCATTCTACCACTTACGTGCAGCTTTCCCATGACTTCCAGATGTGATTCGATCCCTTAGGAATTTTGACTCTATTAATAAAGGTAACTTTAGGTTAAAATAAAAATGCTTTTTTTTCTTAAGGTTTATTTAAATTGAACAATCCAATCTACATTTTTAAATGTACTTGATATAAAATATAGCTCTCTGTCACCCAAAGCGATGTGCCTTCAAGCACGAAAAGGCACTCTAGGGAGTGTTTTGTGTCGATTCTGTTCCTCCAATCTTGTTATTCCTTCAGGCACATGATGGAAAGACAGGTAGACTGATGCAACTCTGACCACCACATGATGTCCAAAGACAAGCCCCCTTACCACCATCACCCCAACCCATAATACTGTGAGGAGAGATCTTTGCTTTGCTTCCTTTCTAATGCCTCATTCCTCCTCATATCAAAAGAGTCCCCCTCAATCTGCAAGCCTGAAGAAGAGGATACCTGCGACTAAAGGGTCAGTAACATGGCAACCGAGTCAAAAGGCCTTCATGGCTGTTACTCAGCGGGGTGCTGGCATTTACCTCCCCCATCCGCCCCCCGTTTCATCCTTCAAGCCCCAAGCCCCGCCCAGGAGCCTAAAAGAAATCCACTGCCCTTGCTTTCTCAGCTGCCTCTCTCTTCCCAGGCTGCAAAAACAATATTCCACAAGCCCCCCCAAAAAAGAACTTCCTGTCCTTTTGTCTGTTGTACAGGCCAAAGGTGCTGTTTATTGCACTGCACTGCATAATTTGCTTTACACACTGGATCTTTCTGATGAAGAAAAGTCATCTATTTTCTCTGTATTAATTTGGCAAAGCCAATGTCCCCTGTCCTCCTTACTTTCCCTGAGAAAAGTTGAAATATATATATCTGGGCATGTAGTTGAGATTTAGGTCATGGTTTTATCCTGTGTGAATTTCCATAATGCACTCTGTCTTCCACCACCAGCTGCTTGTTGCTTCTCAGTATGTGGGTAAGATTTCCTCTAAGGTTTTTAAATGGGTCACATTCTGGCTAAAGATGTCGAAAGTTATCTTTAGACAAATGGATAATGCAGAGTATTTTGTACAGTATTGATTATCATTTTGTCTCATCTACAGGAAACTGAAATGGTGCATCAATCTTCTGTACCTGTAAGCTGTACATCCTCATATTGCTCATATTGTCAGGGCTATATTTGTCAAGGCTGCACCAAAAGTTTACAACCTTATTTGTAGTTCAGTCTAGATTTACTGGATATAACGGTGTAATTAAAATCACATCTGGATAAAAATTATATAAATATAATTTGGGGCATTTTGCTAATGATAACTTTTATCCTTCCTCTTCCAATGTCTAGGTCAAAGCTTGTCAAAAATGTATTACAAGTTAAATATATACTGACCATGTGTGTGTTGACAATGGCTACAGTTAAAAAATCCATTTATCAACTCATCAGTACAAATTAACTGCAACTCTGCACTCATGCAAGTGTGTAACTAAGGGTATATTTGAATAATGAAATAATTGGGATAAGTGTTTAAATTCTAATGATTTTTTAAAAGCTTATTAGGTTCATTTTAATGCTATATGAAGCTACATTTGACACAAAGACTACTGGAGTTACAAATCCATAAAAACTTTCAAGTGCTCGGCTAAATCAACCTCACTCCCCACATAACAAATTACATCCATCCATCCATTTTCTACCGCTTAATCCCAGAGCGGGGTCGCGGGGGGCTGGAGCCAATCCCAGCTGTCAACGGGCGAGAGGCGGGGTACACCCTGGACAGGTCGCCAGTCCATCCAGGCTGTCTTATAAATTAATTTTTTAAATAATCTGCTGACCTGACTTTAAAAAATAGCAAATTAATTTGTGTTTGAGGTAGATTGATATTTTTTACAACACCAATTAAGATGATTGAATATTAATGGGAGCAGTTTGAAGAACATTCTTTTAAAAAAGTAACTATAGCATTATTCAGTTACAGAAACGTACATTATGTAACAGTGATTATTAACTGTAACTAGTTGCTCAACACTGGACAACGTCTTAGAATTTCTCACTGTCCCAAAAGTGTTAAATGCAAGAAACAGATAAGTCAGATTAGGAAATTCTCTTTAAATTCTCCTTAATTCTTTAAATTGGGCACCCTTTGAATTTCCCAGACAAATAGGGCTTAAAGCCAACAAGTCACATGCAAGTAAGAAAGCAGCAGTGATACCAGGAAGCAGTTGCAGCACAACCTAATGACTTCACAAGTTAAGAAATCCCCCCTCAGTTGGATGTGACAAATTTAATTTCACCTGAAAAGCATATAGACTGTGTTACTGTAGCCTAGGTGGAAAAAAAGGTAACAGAGCAAGTATTTAATTTTTAGGTTCTGTTTAACTGTTTTAGCAAAGTTTTAAATATCATAATGCACTCAAAAGCCTCATCTAGTTCACCTAATCACACATGGGGAAGGAGGGGATACTTATTCCTCTACAACCAATCAGAGGCTATGCAGCTTACATTCAGCCCGTATGCTAGTGCAGTAAGGCCTGGAGCGCTTTTCCTCACCCTTTTTATGCTTCAGCTACGAGAGTGAGAGACGGGTACCTGCTAAGAAGCAGCAATGAGGAAAATTCCCGTGTTAAATGCTGAGCAAGGTACAGAATGGCTGCTTGCTGCAAGTCCAGAACGTTACGTCTGTTAGTTTTATATCCTTCTCTCTGCACAAGAGGTGGCATTTACTTGGCATCCACCTTGATTACAGAACAACAGTCAAGTTTTTAGAGTGCACAAAAAGAGCCCAAGGAACAGGAAGGTATTCTGATGGTGAGCCAAAAGGAGAAAAAATTAAACACAGAAAACAAGTCATTCTGGTGAACTGTTCAGATCAGAGGCACCACCAACGATCTGTCGAATAATAGCACATAAACAATATTACTTTATTTCTTCACATCAATTTAGTCTGTTTCATTTTGGAGGTTAATTTTCTCTTGTTGACCATTGGCCTATGTGCCTGAGAGAATACATGAGTTGCTACTCTGGTGTTAACCCTGTATTGCTTATGATTGTTGCTAAACTCTGGCTCTCTTTCAAACATGAACCTTCTGTTTACTAGCCATTATTCCTATTAACACACAGCACTATAATTACACTGTAATCCACTTTAATATAGCTAAATTGACAATACTCCATACTGTGACCAGACACAATTACTGTAAATCAAATAATGACACAGTAAAACTAAAATGGACTTATGTATAATTTGACCTTTTTTAGAATCACAACAAAATAATAACACAAAAACTGAAAATATGAGCTTTATTTGCACTTCCATCTAGATTAACCAAATGCTGTTGAACATATAGTTGTTTTTTATTCTTTAAAAAAACGGTCTAATGAAAAAATATACAAATTGTATTTGTATATTGCACATATGGAAAACAAAGTTTTGATTTCCATTATCAAAGGCAATAAATAAAGTATTCGGATGAAAGTGGTTTTTGGTTATCACATTTTGTTCACCAATAAACAATATAAGAATAAAACAACAAATCTTTTGTTGTCTTAAAATTCTCCCACATCTTTTTTAGGCCTTGTCCACATGGTACCAAAACCAATTCAGGTGTGAAAATGACTTCACCATCCCCACAACACTGCTACAGTACATACTACAAGGCTTTGGGGAGCACTATGATGATTAAAAAGTAACCCTCCAAAGCTATAAGACACAGTGCACGTGCAGATTAAAGGCTCTCCGCATGTCTCAGGATATAACAATCATGTAGTATGAGACATAGGCTGTTCTCCATATCTGCGGGCTCCCTGTGGCGTTACATCTCTGCCAAATAACGAGAGGAATGTATTAATCAGTTATAAAAGCATATGTATTCATCGACACAGCGCATTGTTCTGATTGTGGGAGTTTAGATTTGTAACGGGCCCATAAAAGCAGCATGGTGAGAAGTCATAATGAGCTAATATTTTGAGGTCCTGTGTTGTCCTTTCCCTGCTGACACACATCAGGCTTAAATAGCAGACTTGTGCTGAGATTAACATCACACTCTGCTCAAGTTTGCTAATTACCCACTGATTTGAGTCAGGTGTGTTTCAGCAGGGAAATTCCTAACACTTGCAGATGTAGCATTATAGCGTCATAAATTAATATTAATATGGAATATTAACATTAATAATATTTACCTCAGAGCACCAACTTTTAACTTCTAGCTTATGGTGATAAGCTAGGGCTTAAAAGGAAACCTTTGATGTCACTGAGAGTGACTTACTCAATCAATGAATAAAAAATTATCAATATACTTAACCAGTTAAATAATCAGTCTCAGACGCTTTTTCATGAGTTCTGTTTGAATTGACCTAAATCATGACCCAAAGGAAATCACAGACAATGACTTATTTATCTAATCTAAAACTTAACATGAAATAAAATATGGAAACTAAAATAAGGAAAATAAGAAAAACATAAAACAAACAAGACAAACAAACATAAACTGAAACTGTAATGATTTGCTGATCAGATGGGATTTCTCTCTTAAAGAAATGCCACAGTGTGACGGGTTAAACATAAATTAAATAAACTGTGAGGTTTATTAATTAATGTCTAAGGGAAATGGGGAATCAGATCTTTGAATCTGAAAGGCAAAAATTGATCATTAGGTAAGGACTGAGGCCTGTGGAGGAAAGATTATGATTCGCCAAACCATCACCAATGAGAGGAAGCTGGGTTTTTCTGGAGGGGTTCTTCCAGAACTGATGATCCTGTTGAGAATACAACCTGTGGACTGGACTGGGTTCGGATCCGTGGTGTGGACGCTCAAAATGGTGGGTGATCCGTTCTAATGCTCAAAAAGGGTCAGATGGAGATGTCCGTCACTATAGGCTCATCAGCAGGCTCCAAGCTTCATCCTCTCAGCTGGTTTGATGGTGTGTTCACGGCAATCAGGCAGGAAACAACTCAGGCCAAAGTCCATAAAAGTGTCTGAAGAGGTTGCTGGCATATGGAGGAAAACTGTGGAAGTTGTGGAAAAAATATAAACTCACTTCGGAGGCTCAAAACTTAGTTGCAGTAAAGATGAAACAAAAGTTCATCGTCTGGGTTGCTCGGACAGAACCATGGTCTCTGACCATGTGCTCTGCCAAGCTCCAAGCATGGCTCGCCTTTGTTCTTGGTCTATCCTCTAACTGCATCCCATCTGGAACGGAGCTGAACTGCAACTCATCTCATCTGAATCCTGATTAGATTCGACTCTGTTTTGACAGCATCTTCAAAACTGTGTCTTAAAAGCTGAAACTTTAACTTAAACTAAGGAACAAGAGTCTGTGTGTTTCCGCCCCTGGAGGCTGGGTCTTATCACAGCCAATAGGCATGTGTGGGATGGCCTACATCACAGGTTCTCATTTGCTTATCAGAGTTTCAGATGCAGGCTTAACTCCTTAAATATAAGTTCTGTATGAAAACCTTAAAAGTAAAACATAAACATCAAACCATTCAAATAAAGATACCAGAAATTAAAGAAAACACATAAACAAAAGCAAGTTTAAGTAATCCCAACATAAAGCAAGAGTCAATGCAAATTAACATGAGACGTTGATGACAGGAATAAAACAACTGACTCTAGCAGGTGATTGTGTGGTTTGGTCATCCACTGTAGAGTTCTGCCAGTTGATCAGAAATTATAAAACCAATGTGAGTCTATAAAATTAAATTAAATTAATGTTGTGTCCCTGAACCATTTGCTAACATTGGTAAGAGAAAAGGGGATCTTCTCATGAAGTCTTTATTCTCCTGCTGCTGCAGTCTAGGTGTTGAACCAGCGGGTGGTCTGGTTTGTCCCTTTGTTCTTAGAGATGAAAGGAGACCTGTGAGAGTGTTTTCTGGTTGGAATAAACTATCAGTTCAATTCACAAGTCATCAGTTGTCACAGTGAGAAGTTTTGGGATAAGATGGACAGTTCTTCTGGTAAAATAAACTCCAAAGTGTTTGCTTTGCTGAAGGCTCCTCTGTTCTTAGCCTGTTATCTGGAGTCATACATTCCACAAGCAAATGGTTTGTTTCAAATTATCTTTGAAGATGTCAAGTCCGCTACAAATCCCCCACTTTTAATTCAGATTGACGAGATTAATCTGGATTAAACAAAGTGAAGGACTCCACAAAGATACCAGGAAGTGTTCAATGATTCTGGTTGGCAGTCATGAATCTGTTATCTGAAGTCATAAATTCCACAAGCAAATGGTTTGTTTCAATGTATCTTTGAAGATGTCGAGTCCGCTACACAGGACTGCGGCCCTCGAGGACCGGAGTTGCCCATCGCTGGTGTGGATGAAAGAGCGGATAGCTAAAATACTTTTAGAGTTTTGTTGAAATTTAGTGCCGTGGGGACAGCCCCTTTTTTTTGCAGTGTCTCTGTCACACTTCTTCTTATTCTTCTTCTTCTCTGGTTTGTTTCTTTCACTGGTTGTGTGTCAGGTATACAACAACACTGCTCCCCAAATATGGTTTTGATCTTTTTCTGTCTAAACTGAACAAATTATGTGCATAAATGACGAAAAAGAAGGAAGAAGCTGTCCGTCCACCTTTATATCCATCTTCTGGGTTGAGCATAAATGGAACTTAAGGCAGGCTTTCTCTGTTCTTCCTTATCGGTTACAGTAGATGATAACAGCCTGCTACCAACAGATATATTAGAGATGAAAAATTAGTCTTACTGGTCACATCAACTGAGAATAACTAAGGTTGTCATGCATGGGTCTATTACGTCCCAGCTGATTCTGCAACATTTTCCTCATCTACGGGATAAGAGTCGAGTTTCCTAATTGCTTGGAAGTAGCTGGAAACTAGCCGGCCGCAAGCTACATCTTTAAAATGTGATAGAAGCCATTTAATGGGCTGATAACAAAAGCTAGTGGCTGATTCTATAAACTGATTTATATGAAGAGAGCAATGGGGCAGGAACACATATGAAAAGTGTGGATCCTGTGTGGATCACACTGGATCCTTTTCCTTGGAGCAGCACAAACTTTTTTTTAATATATTTTTCTCTGATGAAATAAACCTTTGTAAAACAATGGTTGAGAATATCATTGTTTGGTGTTTCAAACACTTCCCAAAATCTAGAAACAAGTTCTGCTTTCATTCATTCACATCTTAGCATTTCAAATGAAATCCTGTTATCCTGTCTTCCACGAGCCAGTTTATGTACTCCAGTCCATCCCTGCAATTTTACATAAGTATCATCGGGTTAAAGCAGAGCTGACCCAGTCCAGATGTGGTGCTGACTTGACCCCTGCAGTCAGCCTCATCACAGTCCCTCAGCTGAATACTAATGTACACCCGCCATTATAGCGCAGGCTAAATAGACATCTTGTATGCATTCAATGCCAGCTCCCGTTGTCTCATATCAAGACTGCTTAACCCTTTTTCTTTTAAGAAATAATCTGAAAAACAAGTATAAATTCACTCCCACATTCTTATTTAATGTATTAAGCACTGAGCTGGATGAACAGTTGGATGAATTTAAACGCAGATCACAAACTAAGTTCCCGTTTTCAAACTGTGGGAAATAGTTCCAAGTCCCGCTCTCACATTTACTCTATTTTTTCCTCCTGACTCGTTTTTTTTCTCCAAGTCAGAAATCCTCTTAAGAGAGGTTTTCCAAAATAACATTATCTTCAAACAAACATTTCACTTTTAATCATTGAATTTTTCTCCCTTATACAATTCATCGTGGTATTGCAGGCCCTTTTGAAGCTGTTCTTTTTCTGAGCGTCCACTGGGATTTGCTCCCCCATGGCCTCTCTGCTTACACCAAAAGCTTCTCTTTTCAAACCAGGCTTTGAGTAAAGACGGAAAAATGGAGGGAAAAGAATCCTCATAGGAAAATAGGTGGTGAACTGATGAGGAATTCACTGGTGCATACCTGACAGGAATAGTGATGTTATCACCCTGTCTACTCTCTGTAACACAGAAATATGATTTCTCACTGGACATTCTCATGTCAGTCAAGAAGTTGGGAAGAGCGCACAAAAAAGGTTCATTACACACAGTTGTGCATGTCTAAATGACCCAATGAGGGGGCAGAAAGGGAAATGCCTCTTTGTTTGCTGCTGTCAATCTATCTCAGGTTCCTCTAGAAGTATAGCGTCTGTTTTCTTATCTTGCAAAAGGAGTCAGTTAATACCTCTTTATTTATTTTTCCAGCTGTTTTAATGAATTATCTTTATCCTTATTACCCCAAATGCAAGTTAAAATTAATTCTGTTTGGTATAAAAAAAACTTATGGGTCAGTTCAGTGGATGACGAAGCAAATCACTTTCATTAGGTGTCCTACAAGTGTTATTATACTCCTTATGAGCACTTTTTCCTGACACAGCATACATCTGTTGGCTATGTGCCTACCTTAGTATGTGTGTGCTACATAGAAAAAGTGCAGATATACAAGGAGCCTAATATAAACAAAGTAAGTGCAGAATGAAGAACAAAAATGTGCCAATGAATGGGTGGTGTAGGGCAGGGGTTCTCAAAGGGTCAGGGACCCTTTTCAGCTTAGAAAATGTCTCAAGGACCCCCATCATAATCCTGACATCAAAATATATTTCCTGCCAAATGAACTACTAATTAGTCAAAGGAACTATTGCATTTTAAACATATCAGCTTAATT
>JBAMHV010000016.1:5477055-5496114 GCA_037177535.1 Pseudomugil gertrudae | reverse complement strand
GTGGAAGGTTGGCGGAAAGGACCGGAAAGGGTTGCAAAATTTCAAAGGGAGTTGTTAGGTGGGTTAAAGGGGAAAACCAAGTGTCCCCCCCCCCCCCCCCCCCCTCCCCTTTGAAAAATGTACTGTACAGAGTGATGGAGGGCCACTGCAGGATGCCACTCGTACTGCACAGACAGAAAATATCCCACTCTTCATATTCAACATAAACAAGAGAATGGGACAGGCTACAGAGGAGAGGATAAAGGAAAGGTATTGCTGGTAACAGGCTGATAAGAAAGTTATAAAAGCAGTCAGAAACAGTGACAAAATACAAAGGGAACAGAGAATGAGAGAGAAACACACAGAAGAGCTCGTCTTCTGCCCATTACCTTGCTTTGAAGCCTTTACAAGAGAAAAATGGTTATTCTTTGCTGATTTATCCATCTATGTACTGCACAGAACAAGGCAGAAAAACCGCATTGTAATTACAAATTTTATCTAATACACCAAAATACCTACAAAAAAGCATATTCTGGCTTACTAACGATCTATCCTGTGCAAGCACGTTACTATTTACGGCATTCACCACATGAGCATTATTAATTCAGGGAGTTTCAAGGAAATCTAGGAGATTAACACACAATGCTAGGGCAGTGTTTTGTGTTTTACTCAGATAATTTTGCTTGCAGTAGGTAGTTCAGGTGCACTGTTTAATACTTTGATCCCTCCTAAATATGGCCTGCCTTGATATCTTGATTTCACAAGCACTAGTAACAAGGCAGACATCTACAGTATAAAATTCCAAATCTGCTGCAAAGCCCTTTCATTCATGAACTCACTGTCTGGCATCGATTAGTGAACATATTGGAGATCTTGCAGTGGGTCCAGTGTTGTGCAGAAAATTTTCCTTTTGCTTTTTTTCCCACAAAAAAGGAAAAAAAAAAATCAAACATTCTGACACATATTACTAAAACGTTTGACTTGTAATTTAGGTTGTAGAGCAAACTCCTCTCCCATGGTGGGTTTCAATAATAAATCCTTTTTTTTTCCTTGACTCCTTCGCAGCACAGCTCCTGCCATGTCTACAGAGCTCAAAATATTCCTTGAAGCAGTGGATGAAAAAATAAATGTGTATTATAGTGTAATAGTGCTTCATATTACAGCCTTTTTTATGTGTCCATTGCTATGCTTTACAGCTTTTATTCGCTAATGTGTTAGCCCATGGCTAATAAGGCTTCATAAAAATGAGATGAGTCCAGCTTGTAAGGTGCAGCTGAAACCACTCCAGGATGAACACACATAATTTCGGTCTTGCTGGGTGCCATATTGTAATCAAATGATGTTAGATCTAACAAGGAATTTCAGGAAATAAGAGGAGAGTAATGAAGGCTGTAGTCAATGACAGCACATTTGCAGCTGTAATTTCAATAGCAGTGATATTCTATTTGAATCTCAACAAGCCTTAATTTTATCAAGCACAACCCCACTGAGCTGAAGGATGTTAGCTGAGCATGGAGACAGTTAAAATGCGGCCAGTGACATGTAATTGCAGGAGAGAAAAAAAGTTATGATTGCGACAAGAAGACAAAAGAGAGTGGAGGGAATTTCTGTGACGACTTCACCATTGTCAAAGATAAATAAAAAAAATTATAAACAATGAGCCATTTTGTGTGTGGTCCTCTCACTTTTGTAGTCCTGGTGACTTTGAAAAATATGTCTCTAAATTTAGCCTCAGATTTATCAAGCTGAGGCAATCCAGGGAAAAGATGGACTTGGGAATAGAGTGCAAAAGAAAGAGACAAGGTTGAAAGGAATCTAAAAGACAGGTGCAGCGGACAAAAAGACTGCGGGTGGTGGGAGGGGGCATTGTCTGTGAGATCCTGTCCATCACTTGCCACTTTCAGAATGAAAATACATTTTCACTAATATCCGCCCCCAGCTCCCTCACACACATTTCACGCACACACACACACACACACAACAGGACGATATATGAGGAGAAAGAGATGTGAATTTCAATTAAGCAAGTAAGGAAATTAAACAGTGTTACAGTTATAAAGTCAACCAAGCAGATAAAGACTAATATTGCAAAAAGGTTGGCTAGATGAGGCAAAAACACAAACACAATCATACATACACAAACACAAAGACATGCCTCCCCTAACTGAAAGGCAAAACGAAGGTCAAAAGAAGCCTTTAATTTTATAAATATCCACATCCTGTCTCCCAACTGTCCACTCTGTGGAGAAAATTAGAGCCTCATTAAGTTGCGCCACATACTATTAGCAATTAAGTTAATGAATTCTTCTCCACTATCTATTCTAATGTGTTCATGGATGTTTATTGTTGATTTTTTTATCAGTTTTTTTCCCCTTAATCTCCAGATGAGGTCCTGTCAACTTTATGTAAATGAATTACTCTGCAGCTAGCTGTGTTTTTAAATCTCTGTATTCCTAAATGAAAAAACCTCAATGCAAGCTGTCTCCAATGTAGAATTATTCAGAAAACCTGCATGTTTAGTGAACGACTCCTAAGGTCAAATGTTTACTTCTTAAATGTATCCGTTTTGATGCAGGAGAGCATTTTACCTCGTAGAAACTTTACTGGTTGGTTTGTATCCACTCTTCATTGCCGTCTTTCAGCAGAAATGAATGGAATGTTGTCATTCATCACTCTTTTATTAGTAGGACTAAAGATAGTTCTTCTGCTCTCCTCTCCTAAAATGATCTCCCTGAAAGTGTCCTTGTTAAGATAAAAGATGTCTATAAGATACATTTAGGTGTAAAGTACCCCACAGGAGCACTACAAACATCTAACACAACTGCCATATTGCATTCCCTGGTAAAAGCTCAGACACGTTTGAGCCTCATAGACACAATAACAAAATCATAGCTAAATTTTCCCCCTTTTTTTAAGTTTTGAAGGTTAAATACATTTTGGCCTTGCAATTTCTGCACATAGTTGACCAACAGCTTCTATAATCATTTGGTTGATGATGTTCAAATGAGTACTAAGTACCTTTTCAATTGAAATTCATCAGTGTTTATTCATACCAATACCCACATCTGTTCAGCATTACATGGAAGATTAACTAGTACTCCATGAAAGATTTATCCAAGTGGAGAATCGTCACACACCTGTATTCCCTAACGACGTATGTAAGGACTTCCCTCTTACTCAATTAGTCATCTAAGTGGTTGTTGCAGTTCGGTTTCACTGAGCTATATCTATTCACTTATTTTCAATTTTACTAGGTCGCACACCTTTATTTGAAATTTGGGAACATATAATAGGACATGTTAAGATATCAAGTGAAAATACAATTTAACTAAATGTAATCAAACTATTAATGTTTCACATTATTCTGAATTTTTTTAAGAGTCACAACTCTTCCATCTGTGTATGTTTGGGTTCATGTGTTGCAACCGGTGGCATTTATGTAGCAAAAGTTAATGAGAAAAGAAGGTGAAATCATTTGCATCAATATAAATGCAAAGAGGACAGAGGGTCAAAGTTGGCCTAATTAAAAGTGCAATAAAATCAGTTAGTGCTATAAAATTACTGCATGTAGCTATCAATTAGAAATCACAAAATGGTCCTAGGCAGTCGCAGCGAGGAAATGAATCTGTCAACACTTTTCAATTTTGTATGATAACACGGGAGAAAATTAAGTCTCAATGTAATTGTTACAAGTCAGACTTGACCTGCATGTGCATTAACTGTGAGTTTTTTCACACTTTCAAAGAGAGGCAGTAAAAAAGGAGCATTTCTATTTATTTATTTATTTTTATTTTTTCTTTGGGGACCATGTTTTGTTTAGTTTTTTTCATTTTCCAGCAGTGTGTCACAACATATCATCTTTTAACAAGTCAAGGTGAAAGCACAGGCAGTGGTCCAAATTCACGACACTGCTGTACCACATGTAGAGCATGTAGGTGCCAGAAATCCCCTTTTTTTTATTTTGTGGCCAAAGATGCCAGCACAGCAGTGGCACACCTGCAGAGCAATTGCAAAATAGGCAGGATTAGGAGGAATAAATTACCAGTTGATGTGATAGGAGCCAGTGTCAAGCACAGCAAATCAAATTAGGTCCTCTTATTCCATTTAAAAGCAACGAGCTCTTCCCTATGAGGTGAAGGCAGCTTCTGTATAAACTAAGTCTAAACAAACTCCTCTGTAAAACGTCCTGAAAGGCGGAAATCTGTTAATGTGAAGACGATGTTAGCAGCAAAAACAGGAAATTAAAAAATAGCTAAAAAATATTTTTGATATCCAATTTTATATTTAATTATTCTGACATGAAATAACGCAATCTGTTACCTCTTCATAGTTTTTGAAAATGCAAATTATAGTGCAGTAGTAAGCTCAGTTATGCAATCGCTTTCATTAAATGGAGAACGTTTCTTTCACTCGGATCGAAAACAATCGTTAACATTTGCTTTAATTAAAAAGTAGGGACCTCGCTTTGTGATGAGGGGAGTGGGTGGGGTTGTCACTTTCAAACAACACGAAGAGTTGCATAACAAGGTTCGTCGCTCTAAAAGGCTCAGAACTATGTTAACGAGCGATATGCAAGTGGAGGTGAAGGATTATTATGTGGTTGTTTGGTATTCTGTGGAGATAATAAGCAGTGTTGCACTTGTAGTGCAAACAACTAGTGAAACGGTTTGCTTGTGTTGTTAGTGGAAATTTGCAAACACCTGTTGGTGGTCCGAAGCAGCAAGTGTTATTACTAAATCCAATAAGAGTTGTGCACGACATTACAAAGCAGCTCCATGTTTGGGTATTAAAGCACTAATATTTAGACATTTTTTAGATTTTTTATTTACAAGCCAATAATATTATTAATAATAATAATAACATTATTATTATTAATAATAACATTATTATTATTATCCCGACTTATATGTTATTTTAAACCATTTTAATCATAGCTATTATAACCTAACATGCACGTCTTGTGGGTGGGAGGAAGCCGGAGAACCTGGTGAGAACACACGCATACATGGGGAGAACATGCAAACTCCACACAGAAAGGTCACTGGACAACCCTCCCCAGCCTGCACTCGAACCAGTGACCTTCTTGCTGTGAGGACACAGTGCTAACCACTGGCCCACCATGTTGCCCAATACCTGTCTTCTTTTTGTCAAGGCTTATTCTTCAATGACTGCTCTTACACACTTATATGCACATGATATATTCTCCTTTTTTGTGTGTGTTCTTACTTCATTTCACGTTGCTCATTTCAGAACTTCCTACCAGTATTTCCACCATGCTAATGCCAGATTGTGTTTGCATCTGAATTCTTTTCTAAGCTGAAATAATGCAAAATCTAATCTCCACGAAAGCCGTTGTAAACAAACAAATACAAATTATGGAGAGCCCACATGAAAACACAACACAAATTTATCCAGATGATAAAATATGATGTGGCTGACAGTGCCTCCAATGAAAAATTATTGGCATGAGCCAACATGTCAGCAGTATAATCGTGAATGATGTTCAGAAGAGAAAGGTCACAGCTGAGGACTGAGGCATTATGTAGAGGAGCAGCAAAGCTCTTTAGCACCCTGACTTAGATGCGGTAATTCAGAATTGCAGACTCAGTGTCTAACACATGCATAGCATATATTTTTTAGCAACACAATGTGACATGTTACAACAGATGTCATGACCCTGAGTGAAAATAAAAATACAACTTGAGCTCTGTGCAGGTAACAAAAAGTCACAGAATGTCTCTTTTCATATTGAAAAATGGCACATCATTATAGAAGTGACTGACAGACATGTGATTGTAAAGAAAAAGCAGGTGAGAGGTCCTCACTATATAAGATTCACTGCATACCTGACAGCGGCTGCTGCTTGCCTATCCTTACTTTGTTAGAAATCAGTACTCAGAATTTATCTAGTAACCCACCTTCCCCGACCAACAATACCATGCAGATTTTATGCCACTGGGGCCATTTGGGAGCTATTAAGCAATGGCTTGGCAGCGTACAAGCATAGCAGTGGCTTTTCAGTGGTTCTTGCATCAGGTGGAAATTGCAGAAATGCAGCACATGGCTACAAATGTGTTGAACAGTAAGTCGGTGAGTAATTCTTATCAAATTCACAGTGCCCTACATTAGAATTACCTTAGATCTTTGCAAATGTATTCTTGAAACACATATTCTGGCCTCCTTTTATTATCTAACAGTGACTCACTTGTAATTCTGCTGTACTTTAATCATGTAACAGAGAATCGGCTTCAATATTTATACATCAACGTGACAACAGATGCAGCACAGACGCTCTCTAATAAAGACATTTTGGGTTGTATGAAAAAACTGCATCACACAGCAAAGAAGAATGACAAGTAAAATAACTGCAAGTTCTGGCTTAGATGTGCGTAATTACAGTATCAAAATTTTGCATTTTGCTTGTTACTTTTTGTCTGTGAACAGTTAAACTTGATTATTCATGCCACCGCACCATCTTTACATCTTAAATTTTACATTTCTCATATCTACTTTTTCCTGACCTTCAAATTGCAACAGCAACAATTTTTTTTGTTTTAATCTGGATATTTATTTGTTGTCTCATGTAGTTCATTTAATTTGATTTTATTCTCATTATTCTCTCATTTCAATGCTGCTGTAATACTGACATTTTTCTGGCTATTTTGGCTGTATAAGCAGCATGGCAAATAATTATTTGTGGCTTTAACAGAGTTGCAATAATTTAATCTCAGTCCCGTTGGCCAGTGGTAGCACGTTTTCCCCCTCCAATCATAGCAAAACATGCTAAGCTCTTTAATATGGATTCACTAACATGCTCCAAATAAGATGCTCAAGTAGAAAGCGGCAACAAAAAGCTTTGACACATCGCTATTACTCACACTGCTAACAGTGGCACAGCTAACAACCTGACAGGCTCATCTAGCTGAAAGAATATCATTGTTAATCTGAAGGGCTGGGAAAAAAAAAGAAAAGAATCAGGATAGCACATAAAAACTGCAGATATAACCTGTCACACAATGTCAAAGTAAGAAAGAGCAATCTGGCAGGCAGGATTCCAGTGTCTTAGTCTGTAGTGACAACTGAATCCAATCACTGCAGAACACTTGAGTGAGTTGGTCAGGCAATCATCCAATCAGTCAAACACATCCAACAAAATAATGATCACACTTAGGCTTTACTTTTACAGATGCAAATAACCCAGAGAGGTACTGGAATGACTTAATAAAAGGGCCTTAATATAAAATGAACAATATATTTAACCTATTTTTAAATGTAATGTAAATGCTATAAACAAGCATAATTAGTATGAATGATTTAGCATGGTGGAGGTCTGCGCTCTTCAAGTGTTTTTCCATTTGTTTGTATGCCCATTTCAGACAGCATGTTGAAAGCAGAAAAAACGGGAAAAGGTACTGAGAAGTCAAAAGTGGGTAGCAAGGGGATGTCCCTGACATCACAAAAGGACTCATCATCCGAATTAAACTGGCCAACCCTTTTTAATTATTTCCTGTATTCCATTCAAACACAATCTCAAAAAGGTCACTGTTAAAAAATTAGGGGGTACATTCCTCATCAGCCTCTCTGGCTGCTGAAGCCACTCTCTGAAGTGATGACTTTTCAATTGAAGTGCTCCTCCGTTTCAATGGAAATCCTGTTTTTTCACCCTGGATTTGTTGAAGACTTGAGAAGAATATAAAAAAAACCTGTTATAGTAAAAAAAAAAAACAAAGAAAATAGGCTTCCAAATCAACACACCACATTATTGCAATAGCTAATGAAGAAGAGTGCTGCAGCTGAAGAGGAGCCCAAGGTCAGCATCACTGCTAGTTTGTGATGACCAAAGCCACTTAGTTTATGACATTGTGGTGATGAGAGACCACTACAAGACCAAACAGTAATAACTAACTGCAATCAATGTTTTTTATAACAGCAGTGAGCTACAAATTACATCCCTGTGCAAAGGATTTAGGATGATCTACTGGCAGAAATACAACAAGCTATGTTTTCATTAATGTGTCTGCAAAGAATAACTGCGCCTCACAATGAAGCAATTAAATCTACAGATGGAGCAGGTCTTCTTCCTCAGAGCATGCCATGACAAAACGCCATGTTTTTACCAAATACTGGGTCAGTGGAGGGCTTTTTACATTTTTACTAGCTCTTCCATGCATGGAGGGAGGCAGTGAATTAGGGTGTACTAAACTGGCTTCACTCAGCAGTTTTTAGTTGCTGCTGAATTCTACTCAGGGTTATTTTAAAATAGTCAGGTTTGCTTGAAAGCATATATTTATGTGTTTGGTGGCTGCAAACTCAAAATGCCTTTTCAATCTAGTAGATGGGAGAAGAAATTTTTCACCAAGATGCTCAGAATTTTAGATCATACTCTCAGTCTGTATGACACTGTACCCAAAAGAGTGATCGACACCATCTGTCTGCAGCCATATTGCAGACAAAAGAAATTTAAAGTATTCAGGAATAAAACTAATCAACCAATTTTCCCTTAGTTTGCTGTAACACTATATGGCATGCTTCGGTGGTTATTGGCAGTATTTTGTATTTAGGTTAACATGCAAGCAGAAAGCTGCTCCGCAGAAACGAGGACTAAAAATTAGTCAAGTGGTGCACCTCAGCCCTTAAACAAGTTTAAACAAGCTTTTTTATCTATTAATTATCAAGCTACTACAACCTTTGAAGACAAGAAAATCCACAAAGTCTGATGTTGAATGGGTGGTTGTTTAGGTCGGGGACTTTCACCCATAAGACAGGGAGGTTAGTGTCCCATTTGGCACTGTTATGTTTTTACACAAAGTAGCCTTTTCAGGAGTTGTGCATTACCATTATTTTTCAGAGCTGAATCACAGTGGATGTTACTTTTTTTTTCTTTTATGATGCGGATGAGAGCAGCCAAGCAAGAGTGGCATAACATTTACTCTACATTAAAGTACATGCTAAACGTGTGCATGCTTGTGTTGTTTGTTTTGTCCGTGTATGTGTTTGTGTATGAACAGAGCCTTTGATAAGAGGTCTTGAGAGGTATAGTGAAGGGCCATGCCCTCCTCTCCTCTGCTCTCCTCTCTATCCTGGCTAGCAGGCTGTCCTCATTACTGTCAGTCAGCATCAGGTTTAGCAGTGCCAGGCTCCTGCACAGCCCTCTGTCCTTTCTGCCCTGCCAGCAGTAGCCTGCCTGACTGCTGCCATTGGTAAGCATTGTAAGAGCCCCTCAATCCCCTAGAAAACCTAATTACTCTCCACCCGCAACCAAGGAGACCATAGCAGAAAAGAGAAAGGCAGAGAAAGAAGAATCACACACACATATCCTCCATTTATAAGCGCTCTGGCAATTATTCAAACAAAAGAAATGTGTGTTCATATTATATCTGCGGCAAAAAATAATTACACTAGCATTCACATTTACAAATCATTTATCTTTCCATTGAAGCATAAATATTGGCTGAGCGCATGAAAAAAGAACACAAGATACATTTAGAAAGTGTGGAGCAGAAAAAAGAAACATGCATGAATCAAACTGAGCACCGCTTTGACTACCCGTTAACTGGGTCACTCAGTTGGTGATTGTGTCTGACCACCAAACAAACAGTCATTCATATGTCTCTGCTCTGGCCCCATTTTCATCTGGAGCGGTTCCACTGTGGCCACTGAAAGCAAAGGAGCTGACGGGTCAGGGATTTAAACCCATCACCAGCTTCGACACAGCACCCATTACCGCGGAGAGAGAAAAACTCCTCGTGTCACCCTCTATCTGAGGGAGGGTTTATTTATGTTGGCTTCACATGTGTTTGTTTCAAAGATGTGAAAAGAGTGACTGTGAAGAATTCCCATCAACTTGCTTGTCACTCCTTTGACATCTCGGTCAAAGTTTTCTTTGTTCACTATCAGACTGTCTCTTGAACTTTTGCGCTGTCTCAGTGAAACCTTGGTGCTTTTAGTGTCCATTGTAAAATCCAATTTCAGAAGTACATTTATAAAGAAAGGCAGCAAGTATTTCTTCAGTTGAACATGTTGGTCACTCATCAGGATAAGACCTGTGCAACATGCATTAAAACACAATGTCAGGTGTAGATAAAAGCCTGCCCAACGGCACATTTCCATTAGTTTTTTCTGCTCTGTGTGCTGCCTGCACACCAGAGATGCCTGTAAAAATGGAATGTCTGATAGAAAGAATCTTTTATCTAATCACAAAATATTGGAGAGGAGTCAATGTCGTGAATTGAGATGTTCATCAAAAATAATGATGCAACATTATGTTGCATTACATTATACTGTAGACTTTTGTCCTTGAATATTCTTTCGAACTCATACAGCTGTGCAGACCCGAATTGGAACGGGGAAGCTGGTGCTTATAATAAACTCACGGGGACAGTTAAAGGGGCTGGCAGCTACGGAGGTTTCATTTTCCCAGCAGTGAGTTGTGTCATTTAAAATAAGGATCATTTTGAGAAGGGGACTATGATAATACAAAATCTAAATCAAATAGCTGAGCAAGGTGTGAGACTGGATTTACAAGGCCTGTAAATCCCTAAATACTGAGATGTGACAAAGAAGATAAGTGCAGAAAAAGTGAAGATATGAAATGTAGAGAAATGAGGATAGACAGAGTAAATAGAAATGTTTGAATAAGATGACATAAACAATTGTTTAACATTTGCATTTAAAATGATTCTATGTCCCAACTATAGTATTTGGATATGTGGTCCCAGGTACAAGAAATAAATATGCAGCCAATGTTTTCTTTAATTCATAAAAGGCCTGAGACCTGAAACAGTGAAAATCTCCAGAACCTTAACCAGGGAGCTTTTTTTCTCCCCTCCTTGTGCATAAAGCACACACAGTCCCTGAGAGAAATGTGTGGTATGCAGACAAGTGGAGGAGGCGGTACTGGTCATTTTGCCATTCACAGAAAAGGAGAAAGGAACGAGACAAAAGGTAAAAAATGATATGAAATGCAAAGATGGGGGTGAGGCAAAGAGGGAGGCAAAACACAGAGTAGCGACATTAAGCCATGAAGTGGGAAGCCAGTGTCATAGCTATGACACTCTGAAGTAATATTTTGGACTCTGCTTTGATGATATTTCTCATGAACTGCCCAAAATGATCTTAACCAGTGTATTCACACTCCTATTCTTTCTACAGCTGAATGTGAGGAGTCTCAGCAAAGTACTGTCAGTGCAAACAAAATAAACAGATTTCAGGAAGTGTTGTCACAGCTGTTTCTTTTACAGTACACATTTATTTCTGAACCAATCATCTTTTTTTGCCTCCCAAAGTCTGCACAGTAGGGTCACAGTGACAACCCAGTGTGTATAGCGTACAAGGCAAAAGGTGTGAGGAAACGGTTACGCCCATTGCTCTGACAATCGAAGCTGCTCCCTCCTTTCATTTCCATAACAAGCCATCAGAACTCATCTCCCACGGAAGTGGCCACAGTCCCACTGGCAATTAAAATCATGCTGGGACATGCCGTGGTTATGTGTGACTCCACTGTGGGAAACAAAAGCAGCGGCTGCAGCGGTAATGACGCCAACAGTTGAGTGGTAAATCTCGAGCAATGTCGGCAGAAGCCGTCTCTTTGATTTTTCAGGAAACTGAGAGTAGGCCTCGTTTACATGTTTCAGTTTGAGCCTTACTGGAAAATATCAAACAGGGAAATAGCAACACGTACCATTACATTTCTGTCCTCTTCACCACTCTTTTTCCCCAACAGAATTGTTGCAATCTTAACAGACCAGAAGTTATTTAATTAAATGCAACCTTTAAATATTTAGACCTAAAGGTAAATTGGAGACCAGATATATTTAACAGGACCTTATTCTATAACAATTTTGAGCATTTACATGGAAAATTAGATGCTAAACATCACGATCTGTTGATTTGGCTTTTAAAAAGATTGATCAATCACACCTTACATTTACTTCACACTTATTAATCCAAGCAGCATGTTGTGATCTTTAAAAAAAACAAAAAAAAAAATGACCCTCTCATTTTACTTTGCCAAGCATTTATCACATTTACTAACCAATTTCCAGGTGTGAATACTTGAAATAACTTTACCATCACATGGGGAAACATTGTGATGATCACATTTTATACATAGTATCTCTATCTGCATCCATATTTAAATATTAAGCCCCAATAAATCACAACAATGCAAGTGATAACCACCATCGAACAGAGTCCATCTTGCCAATATGAGGGTGGATCAACAATTGCTTGGTGTGAAACTAAACCCTGAGATGCTGAAACCTTTACAGAAAAATCCTGGCATTTTAAAGCTACTTCTAGCTGCCTTTCTAACAAAGCCGTGGCCATCCCCAGACAGGCTAGGAGGAGACGAGGCATAAATGAATGTGCATAAAGCACTTTGCATCACATCATGATTGTTTAATCCTTTCATTCTCATCTGTCAATCATCCTCAGATGCAAGGTAATCCCTGAATATTTGTGGACCAGTCTATATTGATACCTTTGACATGACTTGTAAGCAAAGCCTCTATTTATAATACAAAATGTTCTTTTTAAGTCTTAAGATAAGCTTTGGTTGGGAGACATTATTCATTTGTAATGTGTGTGACAGTCTGCATTTCTTTAACCTGTTTTCTTTGATTGACGGGGCCTGTGGTTATCTCGCCTATGTGCCCTTTACCAATATTATGGTGCAGATGGTCACAAAAACATAAGATTACTCAAGTCATACATATACATGACTCTGAAATACGGGGTGTGATTTGGGGGCAAAATGTGCTCTGTGACTTAGTTGGTCACATTTGCAGGATGTGGTCTCTATAAAAAATATATCTACCATATATATTATAAATACAGGAACTTCCAATTCGGCCAATGATGCCCTTAATCGTTGCCTTCTCTCTAGTTATGCAGCTACACAAATTGATTTTGTCATTCATGTTAAATCAGATGCAAATCAACTTAGGGGGAGATGACAATTTGAAATAAAACTTAATGACTGTTGTCAAACACCCTTGCATCTGTTGCAGACTCTACAGTGGGACTGTCCACAGTTAGGGGCAGTGTCAGGTATGTCTGCTACTAGTTGTTTTTCCTGTGATCCTGTTATCCCATTGCAAACACCCACAGTTGTTTACAGTGAAATGTCCTCCTTGTTCACCTTCACCTCCTACCTGTTTTCAGCATTACTCTACGTGATGTACATACTGTATAGTTTTTCTTTGCTGCAGCACTGAGCAATGAGAGGTCATTGGCAGGGTTACTAGCGAAGTCCTGTTACTCATGAGAAAATTAGTGCTGATTGGTCTCGTCACGATTTTCTCCCTTAAGCTCGTGCCACGAGGCACCTGCCAAGTCGAGCTGCTTTAAACAAAAAGGAAACCTATTCAGCAGCTGCATAAGCAGCCAGGCAGGAAGACAGTGGAGAGGAAAGAGGGACAAAAGAAAGCACATGCAAAATAGAGAGGACTTTCTGAATGGAAGCTTCAAAATGGGACTTCTTTTAAAAGTCTTAAATCAATTGAACATAAAGTACAAACCCCTGCAATGTTAATCTATCTGGCTTAATCCCATTGCTTAAAAAAACTTTCATAATCCACATTCAATACAACCATTTTTCTTCTCTAACAAGCTTGCCCTATAGCCATTTTACAAATCATTGGTGCAAGGCTTCTACAGTGCTGTTTTGGAGTCATTATTCCACTGACTTGTAAAAAATATGTCTAAGACCAGTACAACACCAAAAATATTGTATTTTCCTTTGAACCATTGCAAAAGGGCAATATGATATTGGGTTTTTTTTTGTTTGTTTGTTTTTTTAAGCAATAACCAGAACAGCAAGCTGAGTCACTTGTTCACTTAAAGCTGGAGGCATCATCAAACATCCAAACTGTTATATTGCAGCTCTAACTTTTGTGAACGGAACTCAAATGAAAGAAATTAAAGTGATAAGACTTTCCATTTAAGAAGATGTGGAAAAACACTGGTAGTTTCTCAACTATATGCCGATATCTTTAAGTCACCATGTGCTCTGGCTTTGTAAGCCTGTGCTGCCAATTCCTCATTTGAAACCTGAAAAACTCTTTAACAATGCCCCTCTCTGTGATCCAGGGTAAAGGAGAAAATCTATTATCGATTTCCACCTGGTTTAGGTGAAAGAAGTCCCGATAGTGATACTGAACAGCGGTACAGTGCACCATGCTATAGTCTGCACATTAATAGCTGGGGGATGGTGCAAGGGGGCATGTCAACAAAGCCCTTGACTATGCCACAGCACCATCTGCACATACTGAATATTTAATTGTCAATAGAACCGCTCAAGACCAGTAATCAAGAAAAGAAAAGATATTGCGCATCATGAAGAGCCTGTGTGACAGTTCCTGCATGATTAGAGTTTGGCTTATTTCTTAAATCACCCATTGTTTCAGTACTAATTGTGACAATTTCAACATGCATGCAACACAATAAAGATATTTCTAAATCGTTCATGTCATTCAGTCTCATTCAGCTCCAAATGCTGCAGAACAAGTCAGACTAATAATTCAGCTAGCAAATGTAATTCATCACTGTCAGTGAGAAGTCACCATTCATTTCTTGCAAATCCAGTCAGGCAGATATCAGCCTATTCACTTGAAAATAAAACTTGCCATTTAACATTAATGTGTACTATCAAAAACTATGTAACAGCCAATGCAAGACAGGAGGGTCTTGATTCTTTCTTTCCTCAGAGTGAAACTTTCAACCATCAGCTAATATTCTCTGCAGATGCATTCATCAAAACCTGTCACAAGGCAAGTTAACGAATTACCAATTTACCAAATCAAGACAGCTTCACCACTTATACTCTGTTGTATTAATCAGATGGAGAAGTTTTAATTAAACACCACTGACTAAAATTGACATCCCTTGCCACAAAATTGGAACAAAAGACAACAGAGTTCATTTTAAAATGTTCATTTCAAACACTTAAAACAGCAAACATGACACAATAAATATGGATAACATAACAGAAAGATATCAATATTACTAAAAATCATTTAAAATAAATTTTAAGAATTTGGGGAACCTGTATTAACAAGTTAAGAACAATGATTTGAGAAGAGGTATTTGTTACCTCACAGAATTAGATGAGGTAGTGATTCACACACATTAAATGACCATTTCGTTCTTACCTTAGGCTGAGCGCGTCGAGGAAAGGCAACCTTAGGATCAATCTGAAAATGAGAAAAGAATGGTACAAACTATCATTAATGAAAATGCTGAGAAAAGTATTAAACAGCTGTTCACAAAGGCTTACATTTTAAAGCCTCTGTTATCAGAAATTGTTGCAAGCATTTCAACAATTTAGTTCAGCTATGCTTTAGTTAGTGAACATTTTCTACATTTCTGTATGAATATCTTCTTAAAAAGTATATTTTCAGTCAGAAAGACTGAGTTTAAATTAAGGTATTCAGGAATTTAACAACCCTCTTAGGAAGTAATGATCCTTAATGACTAGCAAGATTTGCAAAAGTGATTAGATGCAAATAAATACAGGGTAAATTCTGGGGATCTGTAAATACCTCTCTCACATTGGCTAATCTTAATGCGTATGAAATGGCAATCAGAACAACTTTTAATGCCCCCACTGCAGTCTGCTGAGGAACAGTTGGGACAAAAATCTATAAACTATTGAAAAGTTTTGAGGATTGTTGCGACTAAAGTTGAGAAAAAGGAAAGCACAGAATTCTAGCTTAGTAAGCTCCTGAGTAAAACATGGTGGTGGTAGTATCATGGTATGAGCCTGTTTTGCTGCATCTAAGCCAGAGCAGCTTGTTGTCATTGATAAAATAACATTAATTTGAATATGAATACAATTATTTTAATTCAATGGTTAAGTCAAAGCTCCAACTTTATGAGTATGACTTGAAGCAAGCAATTCAAGTAAGGAAACTTATCAAGATCAGCAGCTAAAGCTAATGGGCCAAAATTCCTGTAAGCTGATATGAGTAATGTAAATTTACCACAAAGATTTAGTTATGCAAGAGAGCCAAGTTGAATGTTCAGTTACTTCTTAGAATTTGTGTGAACTCCTGGTGATGCTTTAAATGATATTTATGCACAAATACAAATTTATAAACTTATACAATTTACATATACTCAAAAGCTCTTGTATAAATCATCTACAAATGCTTGTTTAAAGTGTTTACATTTTAAACTCTCAGTAATTGTAATTAATCAAAACTACATAATTAGCTACTTCAGTCATTTCAAGCTTTGCATTTAAGGTTGTTAAAGTTGCTGCAATTCCAATCTGATTGCACATGAATGAAGCAGCTATTTTATTACAACAAACAGAGAACAGAAATGTTTTCTCAGGAAACATGAGCATACGTATGTCACAACTGACAGTGTATGTCCCTACTTTTGTTCAATCTCATTCAAATAATAGTTCAATTTGACAAGAAATAAAATTCATACATAATTCAATGACATTTGATACCCTAAACAAAAATTTTGGGGGAAAAAATAAATATATTAATAAAAACAGCAATTAAAGTCTTTAATTTATAGAGTCAATGAATATTTTAATGTCCATAATTGGTCACAAGTTTGTAAGTAAAATGCTGTACAGTAAAGGGCCTTATTATTTGGTACATTAATCACACCTATAAAATGATATATTATTTAAATTCAATGTTTCCCTATTACCTAACATGGATTCTAAACTGTCTAGGTACAGACCGACCCAGCAACTGATTTTATATCAAGCAAAGACTGTCTGACAGCAGGCTAAGTATTTCAAAAGAGCCAGTTAATAATAATTACTTATTTCCTTTCTTTTTCACATGATCTACAACATTTATTCCACTGGGAAATGAACTTTGGGAAGCTCCACATTTATTCCTACAGATTACACAGCACATCTTCAAACAAAAATGTCAGTACTACCAAATTATCAATTAGTCACAAAGCTTCGTATATTAAAAACAACCCTAATAGCAAAATAAGTGAAGGAAAAGTTAGTGTGAAGGCCAAGCACACAAACAGTCTGCTGGCCACGGTCACGGCAGAGACTCACTTTTATTTTAAGCAGGAATCTCTGATTGAATATGACAGGAAGAAAATGAGAGTCTGAGGCCGTTGACGCCTCCAGATATTGCCAAATAACCAGGAGGATGCGTCAGATCAGCCTGTTTTTCCATCTTGTGCTTGTTATCTCATTAGCTTCATTTTCCTCATTAATTTCAGTGATATGAAGGTATGCAGTGGTGGTGGCGGGGTCCTCATCAACCTTGCATTTACAGCAAAGAGCAGTGAACTGCCTCAAATAGCAATGTCATCCTAACTGCCCCTCGCTGATATTTAAGAAGGAATGTCTTAAAATAAATGAGCTGAAAGCATTTTAAACTTCTTATTTTTAGCATTTAGTTGCATAAAACATAAAATCATTTAACATTTGGGTTTTATTTTAAGTGTTTGTTAAACTTACTGCTTCAGCAAGGATGGATTTATTTTAAAAAATGACATCGTATCCTGCTGTGGAAAACAATTGAAAGAAAACTGAAGAAGAAAATACACCATCTGCACAGATCAATTAAGCCATTGAGGCTGAATGCATTTTAATCTGTTTGAAGGGAAGCCATGATGTGCAATGTCCCTGTCATCTTTTCTGCCAGTCTCACTTATTACCGTTATCTTTCTAAATCAGGTCAAAATGAGAAATGAATTCAATAACACCTGGGCACGGTAACCCTGCTTGTAATGAATTTCATTTAAAGATTTGTTTTAGCACTTAGCCCCAGGCATAACCAATTCAAACTCAATTATTTTGTGCACCCTATTTGAGCAAAGACAACACATTATGCTCTGAATACCAAAGTCCTATACCTGGTAATGTATCATACTTTTGAAGCTCATACAAAAATAAAAATAAAAAATCAAACCTCATTTTATCTCGCAGCATAAACTAATTGTTTTTCTGTCCTGCTGAGAATTTTATTCAACGTGAGGACTTCTGCCTTCTACAAGCACAAAGGGATACTTGAACCCAGTAGCAATAAATTTCATAGCTTGCTGACAGTTTAAGATATTATGGTGTGAAAGGGAAACAATTGTCTTCACAGAGTTACATAAAAATTGTGCTTCAGGTTGTTTTAATCTCATTTAACCAAGGTACACGATGAGGACTTACAAAGTAATTCTTCTATGAGAAGCGTTAGAACCATTTTCAGTAGCGCGTTGTGATAAATTACAAATTCAGAGAAAATTATATTTATCCATTTGATATCCTCTTTATCCAATAAGGGTTGTAGGGGGTCGAGGCTTTCTCAAGTTGCATCGGACAAAAAAGCCGGACACACCCTGTACAGGTCACTAGTCCACCACAGGGCTAGACACCCATGTATTTGCTCCTAATGTGAAATTAGAATTATGAATGAACATGCATGTTTTTGAACCAAAACAGGATGTGGACATATATGTAAAGTGCACACAGAAAAATCCCAGCCGAAATTCAAACCAGAAAGCTTCTTGCTGTTATTTAACCACCAAACCATCCTGCAGCCCAAGCAGAATATGTAGCAGTCTGAATAGCAAAGACCTAAGCATCGCCCTTTGCTGCAGATCATCTAACCACCTATATTTTAAAGTCTTAATTTTACCTAATTCTTCTTTTCAGAATCATGTCGTTGTTATGTAAAACACTTAAAATCAGCTTTAAGGTCAGTTAAGTGGGACCAGGTAATGGATTTTTTTCTTTAATAACACATGTGCAAGTGCATGTTGGACCATTTTATTTTCCTCAGGTCCATAGTATGTTGATATTTTCTTTTTTTGAACTTTGAGAAATTCATGAAAAAAATGAGTGAATTTCCTCAAACATTTTGGTTGTCGCCTAGGTTGTTGCTGAAAGAAATATTTTTCTTAATGGGCTGTTTAAATGTCCATTGATTTCACCATTCCCTGCAAAACAATGGAGGTGATGTAAGAACTAAAATGCAACAGCAAAGGAATATACGTAATACATTTTTCAAATTTACATCTGGCAGTTGCAAAACTTATGTAAACATTTAAGATTTGAATCTGTTAGTGCAGTGCTTGGTAACAAAAATATATTTA
>JBAMHV010000016.1:5457727-5469015 GCA_037177535.1 Pseudomugil gertrudae | reverse complement strand
TATATATATATAAAATCTGCTGGCTATAATATTTAAACTATTAAAAAAAGGATTTATTTTATTCCCAGTGCAAATGCAGTTCTGCAAAGAATAACTATAACATAACCCTGCTATGGGAGTGTGGTATTAGCAGGTCATCAGTGTAATCCAATGAATATCTTAGTAGTCCAATTAAAACAACATGAGGAATTTAACTGTTTCCTGTTGCCTCATTCACCAAGCATCTCTGAGCAAGGCAACGAAGCATCAACTGTTCTATTTATCAAACATCAGTGGCAGACTGAAGCTGTGCAGGCCGACTCTCAGGTGTAAGAATATTTTTATGTGCAACCCTCACACACACACACCCGTCTCCCCCACCGACCTTTGCTGTAAGTATATATGCTGTCAAACTGTCACAAAGCTGTTCATTCAAAATGTCAAATCTGAAGTTATCAAACTGCTCTAGATTCAAAGTGTGTTTGAACCATTACCCCCTTCAAGCAGCCCCCCCTAATGTGCTTGTATAGATTCCCCTCTGTAGATGCTTGCGAGTTTTGTAATACTGTCAGCTTTACTTATTGGTCATTTCACCTTGCCTTCACTCTATATTCACTGCTTCACTGCAGAAATTGAAGCCACAGTACGTCCTTATCACCTTCATTCCCATAACACAGTAATAGAACTGATAGGCCTGACGACATAACAAATAAAATGCATCTACGCAGGAACACTAAAACACACCTCAGGTTAGAGATTGGGAGTGACTAACCTTCCTCAAAAAAGTAACTGGGACAATCTTATGGAAGCTATTTCCTCCTATTTGTTATTATTGGTAATTTTATACATGTATGTTTTTTTTTATTACTCTTTACTTTATTTACATCACTCTGTTTTAGACCAGCAGAAAAATTAAACCCATAAGCCCCTGTGGAGAGGTAAAGCCTCCAACAGTGAGCTGCTATATAGACTGGCCAGAAAGGTCATAGCTCCCTAATATAAGAAGAAAAACAACAGCCACCATACTTTGAGTAATATTATGTCTCATGTAGAACAAACACTAGGCTTCTTAACTGTGCCAATCACATTTGAGCTTTGCACATTACGATGGAAAACCAATCTTAAAGTTGCGTTATTTGCAATATTTCCACTCGAGTTGGAGATTTGAAATTCTGCACGCCACACACTGCCACCTGAAGTTTGAGCGATTTATCTTTTTTAAAATCCTTAAAAATATCCTTTGATGAACAGTTGACATCGGCCAAGATAACAGACACAGCGTGTTCTCTGAACGTGCACTGTGCCATCGCATAAGCCAAGCTGGCATATCTGGATATCAAGAAGGCAAAATTCTGACAGATATAATGTAAGCTGAACCTTATCTAATCCATTACTAGAAATATCTCTCAAAAAAAAGGATCGAGGCTCTTTAATATTCATCCACTGACGAATTTTCTAAAACACAACCAGATGACACAACAGTTTTTGACTCATTTTATAGATGTGAAATTACAGTAATTAAAAAGTGCACCTAATATTTTTTATAGTTGATAATTAGTTTGAAAGATAAAAAAAGGCTGTCTGAAAAAAATCTATGTAGTTTTCTTGCAAATAAAAAACTTTTTTTTGTCAGGATAGCAATATCTTTTTAGAGGGCGGGGTGGTGGGGGGGGGTACGTTGTTCCAAACCTATTTTTCACACTTGCCATATCAGCACATTAGAAGTGATACAGTATAATATCTGCTGGGTCAAAAAGTAGAAAGGCAGCAGTCCTGAAACAGCACGCCCTTCTGTGTCCACATGAGATATGTGCACACTGCACATGTGGCTGCAGCAAAGAAGGGGGTGTGTCAGCCCCACTCAACCAGTCAAGCAAAAGTGAGCACATATAATATTCACCCTGGAGTTGTGTTTTATTGCTTGGCTTGTGTTGAAGGGGCCCACCACACATTTAGCCCATGTACCTGGCTTTGATCGACACAGTCTGGCAACCTCATAGGTGCATGCCCAAGAGGCTCCGGGCAGCAAAGAGTCACAGAGCGAAGACACAACACGGAGAAGACACTTATATAAGTGTAGATCAAATTAACTTACCGTCTTTGAGTCTAATTCATGGTGCTGTTGAGCTAAGACTTTATCTACACTGGCAGCATCTGTAAACGTAACAAATCCAAATCCTCTGCAAAACAAGACACAAAGATTAAAACAAATGTGTTAAATGTTAATGTTAAAATACAAAAATAACAAATGATCACTCTTACAAAATAAAGATTATTTGAAAAAAAATATGTTACAACTTTTAACAATAATGTGGAGTAACAGCAGGCATAATATTCCTTTGACCTTATTACTGTTACATTATTTCTTTGTAAATATATCCTATAATCCAGATTGTGGACGTCCTGTAGCAGATTTTTAAACGCCACAGAGGACGGTGCTGATCATTATTTGGCATGTTACTGTGTGAAACGACGCTACACCAACACTGTGGTGCAGTCACAAAGTCAATGTCAAATTGCATTCGGCCGCAGCTTTACAGCAGCGAGCATTTAAGCTTATCTGGCTTGCTGTGAAACCACACGCAGGCGCGCGCACCCAGGGACACACACGAACCCTTCGGCGCGCGGACACACAAACACACATGCACGCTGGATTAACACTAAACACGGTCAAAGTGAGCGCTATCGTCATGTGCACTGGAAAGGAAAAGTAGAAAAGCCCTGGATTTACCTTGAGCGTTTTGTCGTGGGGTCTCTCATCACCATACATTCTCTTATTTCTCCGAATTTACTAAAATAGTCTCTAAGGCTGTCTGTGAAGAGAGGAAAATGTGTCGGGTCATTTGACAGAAACATATGGGCATGCTGTTGTCACTGTATTTCAAAAAACACCCCGCGATGCGCATAGGGGTCGAATAGAGGACTTCAGATGGACGGAGATCAAAAATAACATCGCGCGCACACACTAGTCAGATATCCCATACAGTACTGCACAGTGCACATTCGCACATACACCGCCAGCAGCTAACGAGCACTCAGTCACAGCGACAAAACAACAAGAAATATTGAACACGGCGTAAAAGAGAATAACAGTCTCACCTGGTGAGGTTTGCCAGCTGAGGCCACCGATAAACATTTTACTGTAAGGGGAAAACACAACAGAAGTGAGTCCAGATGTCAGTTCGGCCATTTTGACGACTAACTACTTCTAAAAGCGACCTTAAAGGATAAAGGAAGACTATGAAAACACATTCGCGCTTAGTAATTACACTCTATCCCCATAAAAGGGGGAGGCCACTCTCGCTACAAAGCTGTGGTCTTCAAAACTGCATCTGGAAACAAGCACGGTTTAAGTGCGTACTGAGGACGAATCCAGCACGGCAGTCGAAGTCCTCTCCAAGATGTTGTAACATGAAAAAAAATCGTACCTTAGGTTTACATTTAGAAAGATTCTTACCCCGGGTCATGTTGTGAATCATTTAGGCTTCCGGATGTGGCTTGACTCCCGTCTCCTTCCATATCTATTCCAAACTATAGGCTGGGACTACAGTAACAGTGACAGACACACACAGATAGGGCAGGAGATATGCAAAGCCCCGCTATGAGAATATTACTGAGCCGGGAATGAAAGCGTCACACGTGGGATCAGCTCAGCCCCCTGCTCCCTCCTCCCTCTCTCAGCACGCGCTACCTTGGCCCACAGGGGGCGGAGCCTGGCTCTGTCACCTAACCAATCCAATTGACGTCAATTCAGGCAATCTGCAAACCAATCCTCCGATTTGTCATTTAATTAAGCAATAAGCCACGAGAGGTGCCAGTGGCTTATTGCTCTTCTAAATCAGTGGACACATACCACGAGGAATGTTGTTTTTAATTAATATTGTTTACAGCGTTTTATACAATTGAAAACAGAGCCTTTCAAAAGCACTAGCTATTTGCCATTATTTACAATTATTTCTTCCGCGGTGCAATATAGTCCCTTAGAAAGCGGCAACAGAAGTGATTGTGTTTCCTGTTTTTTTCGTTAGTATTTAGATAATCGCCATTGTTATGCCTCAGAAGTGTTTATTGAAAAATAATCAGACTTTAATGCAACTGAGAGCTCCATACTGAGTGAAGCAAAGTCATTTTGCATCACCAGTAAACTTCCGTCTTGTTTATAACTGAATGATAATTAAACACTAACAACTGAATAAAAACAACAATTGGTTGTTTTTCTTCATAATCACTGTTTTTTTTTATTTCTTACAGGTAATTAACAATATCATATGATGAACATGTACATGTTTTGTTTGTTGGTGCATTACAGCTTCAAACAGCATATACTTCGAGGCCGTACTGTCTGAGAATTGTTAACACACATGTTTAATTATTCAAACATCTGACACCAAAAAAGATGTGTAAATGCAGCCAAGATACAGGCAAAGATTTAAAATACATTAAAAGATTAATAGAGAAAGTCCTCAGACTCACAAAATTAGTGTTTCAGTGTTATTCACGTGCCCCTGAGCAGGATAGTGAATCTCTACAGCTGACCCTGAGGTTTAACCTTTAGCTGGTATATACATTATTATAACCCCCAAAAAAAGAAAAAGAAAAAAGAAATCCCCATGGGGATCAATAAAGTATAGTTCCCTTACCTACACTGGCGTAATTATGGATCTTTTCGTAGATGACCTATAATGAGCTGTCATCCCTGCCCTCTGCACAATGTATGTGTAGATAAGCTTCCTCTGCCCTCTAATAACCTTGAGGAAGAAGAAGCTGGTGTAAGATATTAAGAATGAATGAACGTGCAGGACATGGGAAGTGGGAGAAATTTTTATGATCTACATTAATTTCAGAGCATGCTATTAATAGAACAAAGAAAAAGGGATTTTGCATTTTTAAGTCAGTTTAAATCCTGCGTCGTGCCCCTATGTGTTTTTATTATGCACGCAAGAAAAGTCAAGCAACAAATATTGTATAAGTGCATTTTTCATTAACTGTAACACCAGCAGACATTGTAAGCTCTCTGTGTGAAATGTGACTTGTGATCCTATTTTATTATTCACAGTCAGTGTCAGTTCTTTGAATAGGCCTGTCTGTGGTGACTGTTGAGGGTTCTACCAGGGGGAATTTCTTATCTGGCCAGGCAGCATGTTTTTGAAACAATGACTGAGATAAAGCCCAAAAAAACAACACTTTTGTCAGTTATGCGGCTAAAAGTCTGTCATTAGTTATGGGACTCTCAGATGTCTGTGCCTCTGAAACAAAGCTACAGAGGCAAATGTTGGTAATTCCTGCTAGCATGGGAGCATCAAAGAAAATGGAAATATGACACCTCATGTGAAAGACTATTACTCATTATACCGTTTTTGCACTGTTGTTCAGTCCCAGGCCATTTTTTGATACATATGATTACGTTGCTGTTGCCAGATGAGTGGTGGATGCACCTTAAAAAATGTGAATACAAGAAATCAAACGTCTTCACGCAGTTGCACAGAGACAAAAATGTGAGGGAGGTTATAAGCTGATGTTGAATAAACTAGGGAATATAAAGGTTTTAAAGCCCATCACAAGGTGTGCAAAAATCACTGTGGATTTAACACATGAAGAGCAACCTCTGTTTTATGCTCAAAATAAAAACACTGGAGGCTTTCTGGGTATTATCATTAGCATTCTATTCTCTGTTGTCATACTATGAAGGCAACCGTGTTAAATGTGACAGAAAGGGTTCAGCAGGCGAGAAGTTTTACTGTATCGTATCAAAGGTTAAGAGCCAGATTTGAAACCAAAACCACCTGATGCCAAAGCAGATGGGACACATTCTATTTCATATCTAAGACTGACTCTGTAGTCATGTATTTCGGCCAAAATGTTGTATATTTACTCTGTAATGATTTTTAAGCTTCTGATTTGTTTTTAACACTGCCTGAATGAACATGTATAGATGTTTAAATAAAGTTTTTCTCTCTGTTGACCTGTGCAGGCGCTACTGGCTGATAAAAGTCCATACAATGTTTTTTTCTTACTTTGTACAACTTGTCTGACAGTCATGCATAGTGAAGCAGTTTTAGTGCTGACAGAAAATGAATAGATTTTTGTTATTCTATTAAAAAAATCAATTAGAAATATCTGTTTAGGACTATTTAAACATGCTATATCACCCTCAACATACTATATACCATATAGTTAAAAACAAAAACGTTAAAAAAGTTAAAAACATACATATTTTTAAGAAATACACATTTATTTGATCCCTGCATGCTTAAAACTCATAATCATGATCAGGATATTCATGAAAAATACAAAGCGTTGTAGTTTAACTATAGCCTGATTTCAGCTATGAAAGCTCATTGATTTCTGAATGAAAATGAATGGAATTCAGCATGCAAGACACCTCTTTTGCCAAATCAGTCCTTGCACAAAGCTGAAGAGTTTGAGGACTGGAGAAAGATGTAAATGTGTGAAAGAGCAGAGGGGAAAAAGAAAGTAAGAGAAGCAACAGACTCACTGACGGTGTTGTGAGATGCTGTTTTGAGAAGAAGCATCCTGTTTCCTGTTGCAATATTTTCTTTTTCACCGTCACAATCTACTCTTGACCTTGGAGAAATTGTTCTCACATTGTGTGTGCCCTCTTTTTCTGCAGACCCTTACATGCTGCAAGGAAAACAGACATTTCCTATTTAATTTCCAAATGTTTAGATGCATTAAATGTCAGGGATGATAAGTGGTGTTTAATGCTGATGTGCACATACAAAATGAAACTTGAAGTCCAAGGGTGGGTGGGGTGGAGGTGTGCAAAAATGTAACGTAGGCTCTGCACATATTCACAGAGGGCACTCATGAGAACCTGTTACTTACCGTAAGCAGCACCCACAGTAAATACCTTTTATTACTTTTCTAAATGTGTGAATAACACTTTCACGACACTACGGAGAGGTTGCTAAAGTTATTTTTTGAATAATGTGAATGATTTCTGATCACTGAATACCGAGCAATCGCTGCTTCTCTTAGGAGAGCTTATTACAGTGAAAATCAGAAGCTAAGGGGAAGCTGTGAAGACGGCCGCAGATGTGAACAAATTGTCTCCCTCTAGTGTCCTTGCTTTTCTTCTTCTTCTTCTTTGCTGAGCTAAAGTACCTCTCAGACTGCATAGACAGGGCCAGACTCAAACATACATAATTGACAGGCCTATTTCAGGAATTAGCCAACCACCAAACTGCAGAGCTACCTGCTCTTTCATCCAGTCTAAAGATGCCATTTTATAAGAGTCTGTTTCAGCCAATGAGTGATGAATCCAACAAATAACATTTTTTACTCTCTTCGTTGATTTGTACATTTTCTCAAGGGTGGTGGTGTTTAAACCCTGCCAACTGATCATAATTTGTGAGGATTACTAGAAATGTGTATCTTTGTTACCTCGTAGAGAAACTATTTGAAGTAAGATCAGTAGGAAGGATGTTCTTATGATGAGTGACTTCCCTCCCCCATTATAGCTTCTGCAACGGCATAGATGAGTTAATTAAACTGTGCCAGAGGCTATGCGCTGGCATCCCAGGTAGATTGGCCACTGTGATATTCAGACATCCACATTATGAGAGAACAAAATGATAATACCCACTTTGAAATATCTATGCTAAAGGCTCCACAATACTTCCTAATTGTGCTTGGAGATTCCTGAACATACAGTATTCATTTGTACTAAGTGCTCAAAAGCACCTCAAGGTACTACAAATTAGCCCGTGATACCCCAGAGGACTGCAGATTGTTCCTTGAAGTAAAACAAAATACTCTCAGTCCTTTAAAGTATGCATGAACAGAACATCAAGTTGAGCTTTTCCAGAATTAACGACCTCATTTCTTTTTCAGTACGGCAGTCTAAGTAAAATAAAAAAATTAAAAATCTGCATTTCTGACCTCAGTAGCTCATATTTGCATGCAGGGCTCTTTTAGCCAAATCAGGCTCCTACACAAGTGGATGATGACGACATCATTTACCTGCTCCACTGGGCTGGGAGATAAGCTCATGCCCCTGCAGCTCCCTGGAATGTTCTGGCTGCTGTTTGTATGACTCCAGAGAGAGCTGTGCATTACAGACCAAGATGAACGGCTTTAAAGCCCAGCGAGGAGCCATCCTATCACCTGCGTAGGAGATGCACGTGCATGTTGACAGGGGAAAATTGTCCATCTCTTTTTTTAGATTAAATTGAGAATATGAAACCAGATCAAACAGGTAACTGTGTTTTGCATTTGGTGAACGTTTTTTTATTTAATTATTTTATAACTATGTGCCCCCTCAAAATATTAGAGTACATTTACTAGACTGCATTTGTTGTTGGCAGCTGACACACTAGCTTAGGACCTATCAGTCTAAGAGACACTGTCTGAGTTTGTTTATATGACTGCATATCTTCTGCCTGAGACATGTTTAAACATCTTGCAGAGGCAAAGAATGGTAAGCAAGCTGGGCAACCAGCTAAATAATGTTTTATGGCTCATTCTTTGTTTTTAAACGGCCTTGTTCTCCCTTGCTTCATTTTTACTCTTTTTCCCTAAATGGCTGCCACCATATATTCTCTCGGTTGCCAGCCACTTCCTACGCTGCAGCCACTGACCTTAACAATGACCTTGCCTTGTCTGTGCCATTGAGATGAGAGTGGGAGATACCACATCCACAGCTTTTCCCCTGCTACGCTGCAGGGTTGAATTTTGCCTGTCTCATCAGTCTTTCTGGCTGCTGGAGAATACGGCTTGTTATTTCTTCCAGATTCTTACACATTTTGCTTTTCAGCTAATCAGTACCCCAACTGGAAAACATTGCTCTTGGCTCAAAGCGATATTGAGTTTTGGCATATAGACCAGAGCTGTCAATACAGATTAGGTTGATCAGATAAACTTTATCTGTGGCATGTGAGCGTCCTTTGGTTTGGGTACCAGCCTAATTCTGGGCTACAATTGATAAAGTGACCCTGGCTCTAAGGAGATCGAAATTGGCGCCATTGTTTCAGCTATAAACAGGCTGCTGTGGCCTTGTCAAGGTAAGTCACTCTGTGTGTCAGCATGTGTGCAGTACAATAGCTCTTTGGTCTGTGATAGCAGTAGTTGGTGATAAGTTACAAGAGGTGATCACGATCTGTAGGCTGCTGGTTATTTGTGATAGTTATAATTTTCTTCCCCCATTCCTCGCGTCCTCTTAGAGATGAATAGGCTGTAAGTGTTTCTGTTTGCTTAGTTTGGATTTGTTTCATGGACACCTTGAGAATAGTCCTATGCAGAACCAAAAGCACAGTCCCAATGAGGATTATGTCTAACTACAATGTTTAATGATCAACAATGTCCGTTGCTACAAGAGGGCACTTAGACTCTAAGTATAACAGAGGACTTAGCCTATACATCTTCACTTTATGTAGCCCAAGGTTTCTTGTATTTTTTTCATAAATGTTGTTTGTAAAGGCAAACATATGCCAGAATCTGCACATACAGGACAATAACCCACTGCAGATAAAGACCATGTGCATTCTAAAGATGTTGAGATAAATACTTTATTGATCAGATTGCAGAGAAAAAGCTACAATGACATGCTGTCTCATGAACTATCTTTATTCCTCTATACTCTATGTGCAGTTCAAGGTTAATTCAGGTAAACTATGGTGACAAGACAGCTTTGGATATTTAGGAAAAGGACCATCCTGCAACAAAGATGAAGAAAGTAAAACTCTCACATGTGACCTGACTGTAAGAGCACCACTGTTAAAGTAAAACATTATGTGTTCTTAAATTCTTTCTGTATCCAACTGTCTTGAGTGATACATGCAGCCGAAGGGGAAATTAAATGTATGAGAACACAAGAGGGCAGTACAAAGAAGTAAATCAAGGGTGAGTCTTATTGAATGTGGCTGGGAGAAAGTGGGAAACTCACTCAAAACAAGCTCGGGTGGTGAGATGAAGAGGGGAGGCATGGAAGCAGTAAATGATGCTCGCCCTCTACACCTTGTCAGTTATTAGGAGAAGCCAGAGGAGAAATCTGACATTACTTTGTGCTGTCTACAGAGAAAATAATTGGCTTGCAGGCCAGCTCACTGGCACCTAAAGTGCAGAAGAAATGTTTTAAAGTTCCACTGCTGCAAAGAGGCAGCAATATAAATACATATGTAGAATGTAGTAAACAAATGTTTGGACACCTCATCTAGAAATGTCACTTAAACTTATCGATAAGGAGAGAAATAAATGAACAGAGTGTAAAACTTTCATTGATAAATGTCTATCCATTTTGGTTTAAAAAGAAGGAAAAGAGGTTCCGTGCACATTCAGGGTGCCACTGTAACGAAACGATCAGACGTTGATGTTGAATTTAGGATCAGTAGCTGAAATGAACTGTTGCAATAAAATTGGGTTTTGGAAAACCATGAAAGCAAGATTTTCAAAGGGAAATCAAAAGCCCCAGCTTCAGTGCTTCAGAAGAATTTAACAAAAAAGAAAAAAAATTCTGGACTCATGCTTTCTGGTTTACTGCGTAGCCACACCTGGACAAATCTGACCTTCATGGATGAGTCACCACAGGAAAGATGGAATCGTCACCCTGAAATTCTGCTTCAGAAGTTTATAAATGAAAAGCAAAACAAGCCGAATGCACTTTAGAAACAAGTCCTGGAAACTGAAGGGGTTTAAATTGATGTTTTTCACTTTGATGTGCAAAGCCATGTTTGAAGGAATCAAGGCACTTAATTTCATAAAAGGATTTAGGTCTGAAGGTGAAGTGCTCGTCCTTCAATTGGAGGGTTGCTGGGCTTATCCCCAAGTCCCCCAGTTCACATGTCAGCACCCTTTGGCACGAGGCACACCGCTCCTCTTTCAACAGCGGGATGAAGAAAAAGAAAAGAAACATTTAGCTGCAACAATAATGTGCATTGATCTGATTTTGGTGTCATGTCAGTGCTTCAGGAAACATTTCACTGGAAGAAGGAGGAATAGATTTTTATTAAAAACCAGCAAATTCTAAAAGCAAACAGAACAGTTTTTGTAGATGATGCAGAGATAAAAAGTAGATGGTTTTCACACCAGGACAATGATCCTTAACACATCACAAAATCTACAATGGACTATACCTTGAGAGAGTGTAAGCTTAGGGTTTTGCCATGACGTTTGTGGTAGCCAACCTACACACCATCAAAAATCTCTGGATATCTGAAAAGAGCAGTACAGATAAGACAGCATGAGATTTACAGAAATGGAAACATTTTACAGGAAGGCATGGTGAGAATTTCCAAAAATATGAAACAATTGACTCATAAGTGTCCATGAGGGTATACATACATATATATATA
>JBAMHV010000016.1:5435291-5457305 GCA_037177535.1 Pseudomugil gertrudae | reverse complement strand
AGAAGGACACAGGAAAGTAATCTTTTTAAAGATAAATGCATTTGCCTCCATTGCAAGTAAATGATGTCATGTCAATTAAAGGTTTAAATCAGTTACGCTTCGTCGTCTTTTTTCTCCATAATTTAAGTTTTCTGTGTTAAAACCGACTGACTGGATACTGGCAGAAGTACAGACAGTGTTATGTGAGATTAGGAATAAAACAAACAAAATGAAAAAAAGATAAATAAATAAAGGAAGTCTTGAACAAGGGAGCTGAGACTAAAAAATGAAAACCAATTTAACTCTCTTTGAATCTTTTTTCAAAGTGTTTCTTTCAATTTCTTTGTCTGAACTTTTAACAGAAAGACTCAATATGACTCGTGTTTGATTTTTAGTTAAAATAAGCTGATTGAAGCCCATTGTGCAGACTGATGTTCAACCATTCTTCTTATTAAGAAATATATGATTTCTTTTTGTTCTTATGAATTATAAATGGCTTTTTGCTGAGTCATTGTTCTCCATTTTCTAAGTCAATTTCCTGTTCACACAAAGGGAAGTGTTTCAGTAATGATTTTAGGTAGTATATAAAGGACCTTGCATATTTAACAGCTGTTTATCCTTCAGTGTGGGACTTGTCACATTAACCCCATATTGTTGTTGCAGGCTAAACCACAGGGTCACCTGCTCACCAGGCTCGCCGCTCTCTGTGTCATGCACAGCCCGGAGGATTTCTACTTTCACCGTCACAGGTGTTCATTCTCCAGAGAGTTTGTCACTTCTTCTCAACGCAGTGGAGCAGAGATGTGCACTTTGGACTGGTCCCCATTTCACAATGTAAATGTGCATCTATATGTAAAGTTCCTTTATGCTACAGAACAAATTAAAGCAGATTACATCAAAAGAAAATGCTACAGCAATACATGAAAAAGTTGTGATAAAAATTCAACAATCATCAGAGGTTGTAAATTATTGCATTTTATTTCTACATTGCAGGAATAATTTTTGCAGAAGTAACCAAATATAAACATTTTTTCTGGCATTATTCTGTCACATTCAGCCATTTGATGCGTAGATTTTGCAACTTTTGGTTTTGTAAAATGTATGAAAATTGCTGCAATCTTTCTGTTTAATGCAATTAAGATCTAAATATCATTATATAAGATATTTTTAAGCTAAAATTGTCTGTGCTTTAATGCTCTGCAGCAATATATGAGTAAGTTAACATTCTTTGAACGTTCAATCACCATGCAGATAATTTTCACAAGCGTCACTGAATCATGAAGGACACTTAAGTCTGAGATGTGATCAAAATGCAGAAGCAGCAGCCTGTGCTCTGAGTTTTGTTAAATATAGTGATGCAGCGTTGTCCATTTTTTGCCTTCGTCGCACCAGACACGTGGTGGTTTCCTGTCATGCATGTCATTGCCAAATTTTGACATCCTGTATCTAAAAAAAAGAGCTCATCTATTCAACGGTTTTAATAAACAAACAGGCGAGCCTCCAACAAACTTCTGCCAAAAAACTAAATCCGAAACTTTGCAGCACATAAAAGTGAGAAAAAAAATTTAAGTGGATTAAAGGAAGGAAGGAAACTTAAATGAAATGCTAAAAAGTTGTTTAGAAAATTAGAAAATCAAACATAAGATCCATAACAAATCCATGAAAAGCACCTTGAGCAGCCTTGAAAGAAGGTCAAGCTGCAGTTAAAAACTGGACACTCAGTTACATAACAAGCTGTTAGCTGAATGTACAGTGCCATCAAGTGCTTAGCTGCTTTCATTACAACATTTTTTGTCTTGTTTTGCTAATTTAGTCAGTGACATTCAAGCAGAGGGCTGTAGGAACTATCATCAGAAAAGTTGCATTGCTGTTTTTTTCCACAAATACGATAAAAGTGATGTCATACAATATGCAGGACAGCAAAAATGTTTTCATTTGCCATTCATGCTGAAGCGAACGTTCAGCCAACAGTTTCCAAAAAAGCAGGCATGCTGTTGGGCTGAAAACAAAGAGCAGTGGAGGGAGGCTGAGTCTATACACTGAGGGTTTACCTCTGTGCAGACACACAGTAATGAGTGTTCTTTATGTAGAACTGCAAAATAATGTGGAGGATCATCTTGGTTCATGAGAAATGAAGCCAAATGGCTACAATCTTCAGGTCTGTTTGAGGAACTGTTTTAAGAAGGTCATTATCAGTGAACACAGATCGTCACTGCTCAGAAAAAACACTTTGCTTTGTGGGTAAGTAACAGGAAAAGAGCAGCCTTTGTTGGTTTACTTAACCAGTGATCTGAAGAATAAAATTTTGAACACACAAGATCAATATCTTACCATGCTAAGAGGGTCTGAGCATGGTCGGAGTGGCTTACACATTTGTGACTGTACCATCAAAAAAATTTTCTGACGCCTATGTGGTGTTCTTTTCAGGAGACACCTAGTTTGTTTTGCAAAGCAATACCAGGCAAGTGCTTCGCAAATGACAACAGCTCTGTAGTAAAATAGCCCAGGCACTTTAATGGCCACCCCACAGTCGAGAGCTGTCACCCCACTGAAAACATTTTGAGCACTCCTTCCTTCATCCCAACCTCATGTAAGACATGTCGCTGTACTGAAACAGCTTCAATGTGAGAACTCATTTTTGCACGCATTACACATAGCAGCCAAACTCCTTTAAAACACTGTTGCTTCGAAGTAATGGTTTTCCAATTATCAAACAGTATTTGTGCTATAAACTGTCAGGTGTTAGTGATATTTCCTTTGTCTTTTAGAAGACCCAAGGCACTAAAAAAGACAGCACTACCAAGTTGTGTAGAAAAAGTAGAAAGGAACATGTAGAGAGAGTAGAGCTGCTGCTGCCGGGAAGTGGCTGATTCTGCCTTCTCACGCTCCTGGTGCGAAGAGTGGTTGCCTTCTTTGTTTGGATGGAAGAGCTCTCAGTTGTAAAGAATCGATCTGTGGCTAGCACCATGCCATTCGCCTTGGATGTTTCAGTAATGAGACTTTTGTCAGAGAAATAGGATGAGTCTGTGGTGTGGAGAGAGTCAGAAGGTGATGTTTCCTTTGTGCCAGAGATGAGTTGATTTATGGTGGCTGGGCTGGCTGTTGCAGGCAGGTGATTAATCGTTAGACGGGGGCTTGTGGTTAGGGTGGAAATGATGATGGGAGTGGCTGTAAAGGTGTGGTCTTGTGTGTCCGAGGTTTCCCTCGAGGTGTGAGGTGTGCTTAGTAGAGCTGAAACAGAGAGATACCACCATCCTGTGACGCTGCCTTCAGGAGATTGGGAAACACTAGCAGCAAGAGGGGGCAAGTTGTAGGAGGCGAAATGCCACCCTCCAGTCCTGCTGGGGCGCACTCCTCCACAGACAGGCTGGGTATGGCATGGGCACCCAAGGACCCGTGCAGAAGTGCGCTGACTCCACAAGAGTAAGTAGTCGATGTCGGCATAAAGGTGGCAGGCCCATGGGTTGTTGCCTAAACTGATGATTCGAAGTGATGTCAGCTTGTCTAGCACTCCAAATGGTAATGAGGAAAAGCGGTTTGCATGGAGGTAGAAGTGAGTTAGAACAGGGAGTCTGCCTAGAGAGCCCTGCAGCACCTTCGCAAGCAAGTTATGGGACAGGTCAATGGTCTCCAGGTGTGTTGGCAGGTTAGTGGGCAAAGTCCAGAAGTGATTGTGGCTGAGGTTGAGCCTGCGCAGATTTGTTAGCGTGTTATTGATGAAGATAGCCCTCTCCAGCTTGTTATTTGAGAGGTCGAGTATTCTTAAATTCCACTGATAGGCTGTGTCGTTTTTGTCCAGCAGCTGCATGTGGTTGAAGGCAGCATAGAGCTGCCAAAGGGAGCGGGGCAACTCCTTGGGTAGCCAGCTCAGCCTGTTGTGAGACACGTCTAGAATGCGAAGGTGTGTGTATGGCGTTAGCTTGCCGTCGAGGTTGTGAAATCGATTGTGGGACAAGTTGAGGGAGCGTAGATTGTGCTGTAAGCCATCCGGCAGCTCCCTGAGACCCTTCCAGGAGCAGTCTACCTCTCTGTGGCTGCGACTGCAGTGGCACACGGAAGGACACACGGCCAGGACGCTCGAGACCAGTAACAACACAAGCACAAGCTCCAGAAGGGCCTCATTGAGAAAAAGCTTCAGCAGCGCATGCCTACTGAAAAAAAAAAGGCAAGGAAACAAGAATATTAGTGTACACAGCACACCTCGTCAGTGCCTGGAGACACACTGTTAAAGTAGAGATGTGCCTGCATTGTACTCTGATATTGAACACAGGACACACACATTTAATGTACTGTTACAATTGAACTCTGCAAAATTCTGTTCGACCATCTTTTAAGCTAAAAACTTTGTTTGCTGCACATCGGACCATTATTTGCAGGTGCACACATAATGTTACACACTACACTAACTCTCTTACTGTATTAATGTCCTTTTGCATGCACCATTACATGAGCACTGAAATGTGTCCTTTTCCATAACCGATTAACATTTGACCTGAACAGTAAGATGATATTTCAACTCTATTGAAGAGCATCGTTCATCTGCAAGGAAGAGAAATCCCTGCAGTCATTTTACTTGGCATCAGTTTGTGTTCAGTCATCAGTGGTTGTCAGTGAAGTCAGTCCCATGCTCTCGGAGGAGGAAAACTAGCTCAATAGATGGGTTTTTATTAATGACTCTGCAGAGAACTCATGCATCAGCTGGTCCATCAGCAGGCATAAGACGCTACTAGGAGCTTTGCAAACTGCAGTGTTTACGAGCCAGGGTGTGGCTGAATGTGTGTTAAAAGAGTCTTTAAATGTGTTCATAACTCACCTTCTCATCTTATCATTCCAGTCACTTTTCTCTGCTTTTTGCTGTTCAGCACCTCTTCCCTCTCCTCTCCTCTCCTGCTTTCAAGTTCAAGACCAGCTGGTGCTCTGCTGAAGTTGATTTTTTTTCAGATCTATGATTATTTGCTTTCTATATTTGAAACTGACCCTTGCTCTCTTGTCCAGTGCAGGTGTTTTGCCTCCCTTTTCTGGCTTGTAGTTCAGTCCTTTCGTCCTCCTTGAAGGCTGAGAGTTTACTATTGCCTCTTATGGATCTTTTTGGTTGGAGCGATCGGACACTGCAGACTCTGGATTTACTGTGTGCAGTGGAAGTGAAAGGGGAGGGGTGGTGTGTAAAGGGAGGGGGACTATTGGAAAGTGGGAAGGAGAAATGAAGCACATAATGGAGGGATCTCTGCATACAAGACCTCTACAAGGGAAATGTTTTGTCCTTTTTAAATCTGAAAGCTTTCAGGATTTACAGCCACGTTTCTCTTAATATGACGACTGTTGTGCTTAGATTAACTGGCTGTGTGTTCACAGTAACATATACTGTTATCAGCTAAATCTGTATCATCTCTTACTAAAGTACAACTGTACAGAGCAATGAAGGGATGTAATTGGCTGTTTTTTTCTGTGTAAATGTAGAGGGTGCCACAAAAAAGCCTCAAGATTTATTGCAGTGGAGTCTCCTCCTCTGCAGCATCCCACCTGTCATCAGCAATAAAGGCTACTCTCCATTTTGCACTGCATTGCTGCACTTCTACATCCCAGTCAGGTCCCAAGGTCCAGTTAACCAGGATATATGCTTATAAATAGTGACAAATTCCAACTTAATAATGTTGCATAATTTTCCTGATAACATAAGCCAAGGCTGAGATTTTTATTGACGTTTTTTTTGTTCTTTTGCAATATATTTGCTTGCACTTCTATTTTTTAATGTTTTTTAAGGCATACAGGTAGGCAAGATGTATGAAATTCAGTTTTTGTGCAACCAGCTACCTTGTCCCTGATCCTTCTAACAACCCTCAATCACATCCTCACCTCCTCCGTCACTCACTATATAACACAATTTGCTGTCAGTTAGAGCTGTGTTACCAAATACCAGCTGAATACCCCCAACAGTTTTCATTACCTCATTGATATTTGTCTAATCTGCATCTAGGCTTCTATGCCTGCACAGAGCAACTCCAGTGCAACATTTTGGCATTCCTTGTTCAAACTGTGGACACTACAAATAACAAACTACTTAGTCTTTTTAATGAGAGGTGCACATCCGTCATGATGTCACAAGTAGGCAGATGAACAAATATCTGCACATGACAGCGGAAACAAGCTCATATTGGCTTTTTGAAAAGGTTTTTTGTTTGGTTTTGTCGGATCTGGCTGAGGTGAAAGAGAGCGTTCTTTCCAAGTTGTGTGGTGCTGCCTGGAAAAGGCACATTCCCTGCTTGCTAATCAAGCAGATCTCTCAGTCTCTCTTTTTCTTCCAGTACCCACACAAAACATGCACACATTAAACAAGTTAGTGAGTAGTGACAGTATAGGCTAAGCGACTTGTTTTTACATCATTACTTCTTAGCTTGAAAAGAGGAAAGCATCTTAAACATCCTAAGTTTTGAAAAGGGACAAATGTCAAGCAAGTTCATTTTAGAAGTGTGTTTTTAATCAAAAGAGCTACAGAGTGCACAGTTTGACAGTTTTAAGAATCAATAGAGCCATTTGAATAACATGAACTTAAAAGCTGATTAAAAATAAAGTAAATTAAAGTAAAGCCATACAGAGCGAAAAGTATTTGCAGAGGAAATTTTATGATCTAAAGTATAAATAGCTAAGGCACATCTTTTGGTTCCTCTGTGACCTCAGATAAGGAGGTCTGCGCAGCTGCAGTGGGTTGGGAACTGCCAACTTCTTCTTGTGGCTTTGAGGGGGAGGAACTTTCAACAGTAGCCAAAGTCTCTTTGGTGTTTGGAGTCTCTTCCTCCTCCTTCTTCTCTCCTGATTGTCCATCCTTGTTAACTTTCCCAGCATCCTCTGTGGCAGGACCATTCTTCACCTCCTGATGTGTTTGACATAAATCTTCCATTAACACAGTGTTCTCGTTGGCTTCAGTCTCCACCTCACTTTGGTTTTTCTGGTTGGTTTTCTTCAAGAACTTGATGTTGTTGCTCATCACCTTGAGGCGCCTGTGCATCTGGCACACCTTACATGTCAGCAGCAATGTTGCTATCAGGAGGACAGTGCAGGCTATGATCAGCCCACCACACACCAGCAGCACCTGAAAACATTCCTTCTTCAGGAATTGTGATTGGGGGTCGATCGGTTGGGTTGGCTGTTGTGCAGGTGAAACTGGAATGGTTCTCTTCGTAGCGACCATTTCTGTTTTCTCAGTGCTCCTTTCCTCAGCGCTCGTTTTCTCAGTAGGGAATACTGAACTTTGGTCTGTTGTATTGGGGTTTTGGGTTGTAATATTAGCAAATGCAGACCAGGGGATAAACAGCAACACGCCAAGGATTTCTGAGCAATACTGCAGACTATTCATGTTGGTATCTGAAAAGACATGATATTACGGTTCAGGTTATAAATGTTAGAACATGTAAGGACACATATAAAGGGTCATATGCATTTAAATTCACATATGTGAATCAATTTCAATTTAAAAGTGAACATTTTAGTTTTTATTCCACTGAAAATTAATTATATACTGTACATATATTATATTATTATAATATATTATTATATAAACACATATATCACATTTTTTCAGCTTGTTATCAAAGTCAAATGGACTCAACAAAAAATCCATCCCTAAATAAATTCTCAATCAGGTAAGCTTTCCTGTCGGGAACAAAACTAACCACTTTGAACTAACAACAGATGAAACTATTGGGTTTCAGTGCTATGATATATATCCTCTGATGTTACTGGTGCTGCAATTCAAATGTCGTTTAAATTACAGATGAGCTTCTTGCAAAAAGAATTTTCTGTCATAATTTCATAGATTTAAAACAAATGTGTTTCACCTTGCATGCGGAGGCAAATGAAGAACAAAAATAACCTTGCACAGATTAGTTAATCCATCACTATGGGCGTTTAGAGATTTATGAAAATGTAGATTAATGTGAAAGCGGGCCGGTCTGACAGAATGTGTGAGCTGCAAGAAAGGGAGACAAAAATCCATCTAAAGCCAATAAAAAGCACCATAATCTGAAATCTGTTTTGGTTTTTTATTTTTTATTTTTTTCTCTCTTTAAAATCCACCCTAAAATAAAAAGAGCAAATATGAACATATGATAGGGTCATTTTCTTTTTGTCACTTTTACTAAAATAAAATCACATACAGTGTTAGTGATCAGTCACTACATAAGATGTCTATATCTATGAAGATGTTTGTGGGTCAAAATATACATTTAAATAATATTTACAATAAAAATCAACTTCAACAGCCTAAATCTGTATTTGATAATGGATAAAATAGATAAAATAATAAATAAGATTAAATCTGACTTGAGTTTTCTGTAACACATTTACAAATATTTCATAGCCGCTGCTGTAAAAAAGACATTAAAACTAATTATTATTATTAATAAATAAAAAAAACCTAATTCCATTAGTTCATTTTAGGTTAATAATGCTTTGCACACAATAACTTTAAAGAGTTCATGAAAAAAATTATTTAACACTTACATTGCCTATATGCCTCCAAATAGTTCACAGTTTTGTGCAAATTGCTCTGCAGCTTGGAGCAAGAGACGTCCAGTTTGTAGGGGAACTGAAAGACGGCCAACAGTAAACCTGTTTTAATTACACGCTCATCTTGTCGTCATTTGGACTATATTAGGAAAAGGAAGTGGTTTTGGCTTCTTTGTCCGCGTTTAGTGCTGATGGTGGTTTTGCAGACATTTATCAGACATCTGACAATAGAAACTGACATGTACTGTCCTCATTGAGTGCATGGCTCTGTTGCAATGATTCTAACTCTGAACACTGCAGTCGTCTGTAATGTTTTCAGGGTTGCTGCAGACCACAGAATCTGACATGCTCATGTACCATTTCAGCCACTGCCCCAAAAATGACTTTATCACAGATGCTTTTCTTTTACCACGATGAGAAACTGTGCTGAACCTCCACCCCCAAGAGAAAATTAAATCCATGGTGTGTTAAACTGAATTTGCATTGAATGGAAATATAGCTATTTTAAAAAGTTCCTCTTCTGCTTTCCTGCATGCGCATAGTAATTTCATTTCTGCATTCAATCTGCACCTGCACTTTTGATGCCCAGAATTAGAGGGAGATGTTTCTGCAGCAGATGAAGGCAGCAGCAACATGACGGAGGAGCTACCAAAACTCAGGACTCATACATTCTCTCTCTCACCCCCTCCCAAAACCACCAGCATCTGTTCTGCAGGAATGGAAATAAAGATCCTGGAGTATGGACTGTGCAACCGCCTGCTGTTTATCCTGCTGTGCTGTAGACACTCTAATCATCATGACCATCATAACAGAAAAAAGAAACTGAATAAAAATGACAACCATCTAATTTCTCAGAGGGAAAACATACAGTTTAATTTGTGCAGAAGGATGAAAGCAATGAGCTCACAGATGCCAAAAAATAAAAATGGATGTCTTACATAATGTTCTGAATTACTGGGGCTGACCTTTAAATGAAACAAGGTGACATGCTGCTATAATAAACCTTAATCTACTTCACCCGACAGCGGTGGCCACAGATGCCGATTAAGTGCAAAAAACATGCAGAAAATTACTGTGACTTTTCCCCCCTCACCAAAGAAAACTGTAGATCAATTGAAAATGAAAGCATTCTTTCAATTTCCAGTAAAAATGAGCAGGTAACATCGGTTCAGCTCAGTGACGCCATTTTAATCAGATGAAAGAGAAAGGTATAATTAAGCCAAATGAGTATGTGAAAGAAAAAGTGCAAACATAAGGACCAGAGATGACTTTACCTTTAAAACCCCACACTTTCCCCTGAGATGTGGAAAGTCCCATTTGTCAGAATAGCTGTTGTACCCCCCTCATTTTTTTTCCCCCCCATTCGCACTCTCTTCAACGTCTAAAAATAGCTGATTTGCTGAGTGCAATGGTGGACAGCTTCATTACACGCAATCCTAAGGACATCAGTTGATTGCTGACGGTTGCAACAGTCAGGTCAGCAAATGTCAAAATGACCTCCTGAATGCATCACACACACATACACACACCTTTTTCTGTCTTGTTCCCTCATCAGGTTTTAGAAAGAAACTGAACATTCTTTTGTATTTATTTTTTTATTTGATTTATTTATTATATTTTACATTTTTGCTCAGTTTCATCTTTGTATAAATAATGTGATTTTCATAAAAATGTGTTAAACCACCAAGGCCCCAAACTTGGTGCCTCAAAATAACTAACAGATCAAACAGATGAGTAATTGTGTGACTGATCTTTTGAAGGCCGCCTTCTTCCTCCACTCGCCCACCCCAATTGCTGGTCATGTGATCCAGTGCCAGTCAGTGTCATGGCCCTGTTAGAGGGTACAAAGGCCTCTTTTTTCACTGAATTGATACCAGTACACAGAAATCAATCAATCTCTTCTTCATTCGAAGTCATGCTTCACATGCAACTTCACTGATTGCAGGTTTCAAGGGCTGAACACAAACATGTGGCATTTCTCATTGTAATGACAGCCCCTCCCCCCCACGCCCCTTGTCCTCCAAGGTCCTATATCATAAACCTTCAAAGAATTTATCACTGATAAACCTGCCTAAGCTTAAATGTGACAAATAACCCATGCACTTTGAGGGTGTGAAAGTATAACCGGATTGCAAATATCACACAGTGAGCATTGGCAGCATGGTGGTGCAGTGGTTAGCGCTGTGGCTTCACAGTAAGAAGGTTGCTGGTTTGAGCCCAGGCTGGGGAGGGTTGTCCAGTGACCTTTCTGTGTGGAGTTTGCATGTTCTCCCCACAATACATGCATGTTAGGTTATAATAGCTATGGTTAAAATGGTTTAAAAAACATGCAAGTCGCTTTGGATAAAAGCGTCTGCAAGAGGCTTCACTGAATATTAAATTAAACCAAATGTGCACATAATAGTCCAAAATAAATAAACAATAAAGAATTCTGATTACCAAGAGGATCTCTATATATACATATATATGATGATCCTCTTGGAAGAGCAAAATTTGCTCGGCACAATACAGCAGCCAGATCATCATTCTGACTGCTTGGATGCTGGACAAGACATGTTAAAACAAACAAACATAAAAAACAAAACAAATTTGCTTCTATATAAAACCTTTTAAGATTAAATTAATCTGAAAACAATGATCAATGATGATATTCCCCAAAAATAACTATCAAAAAGCTTATGAAGCCATTATTTTTTGTACTTTGGCTTTTAAACAAAGGATGATTAGATGGACTGTCATGTAGGTAGTAACACTCAAAATATAAAACATTTTTTACCTTATTGATTTGAGCAAAGTTAACATGAGATATGCACAAGTGTAATAATGTGTAACTCTACCTTTTGGCCTGGTGGCTATTGCTTTCTGTGAGGTCTTTATGCCACCTAGAGGCAAAATGCAGCTGTTGGATCAATGATCTTCTGAAAATTAGCTAAAGCATCTGAGTTTGGAAATTGACACTCTGAGGTTTTGTCTACAGCCAACAGCTAAGTCTGATATTTAACAGTGAAGCTGACATATAGTTTGCAATGAGACAAATACAGCTTCAGATAAAGGACAACACATGACATATTACAGGGGAAATCATTTGGAGGCGAGTTCATTAACAAAAATAGAAGTGTCAGTTTGAGTACGACAGGTTTGTTTCAATGAGGACAGAAAGAGGAAGGACACCAGCAATGATATTTAAGCAGCAATCCAAACAATTTTCAGTCCATACAGTGAGAAAGCTTAGTCTGAAGTCACACAGGCTGCTAATTGTTTCAAAAGTGAACTTCCCACCAAGTTTATCAGGTCAGCAGAGCAGTGCTTAGAGGAACTGAGAAGCCCGTGTGGTTAGAAAATGACTCAAGTGGTTTGTTTGGAAAACCTCTGGAACAAAGTCATTTGAATCAAGACAAGGGTGAAGTCTTTGAGCATAATACACACCATTAAATCTGGAGAACAACAAACACAGCGGATCAACTCCAACTGATAAATTTAGAGGCCGAGCAGTGTTGATGTGGGCTTAGGTAGCAGCCACCGGACCTGGACACTTCACTGTGGGGCCCAAGGATCTTCCAGCCTGGAGTAGATCATAAACACCTCTGCATATCAGTGATGTAGTTAAATGCCACGTTGGGTCTTAAGAATCCAACCACAGCAGCAAATCTATCGCAGCCATTTCTTTTGTTCGGATAAAAAAAAGAAGAAAGAATCCAGATGTTGCAACCGTCCTTTTTAGGGTCCGGTTCATATCTGAATGTGACTGAAAAGCTGTGATGAGAGCTTACGATTCATGCACAAAGCAATCCAGCTGTAACGTGGATGTGTGCACCTTAGATTCCACACATTCATACACAGTTAAAAAGTTTAATGCATCTTTTTTTAAGCTATAGCCACCTGAATTATTAATGAATTGTATTTATTCATTAAACATCCGTAGCACAAAAACAAAGCCCAGTGCAGTCAGTCCATTTCTATATCATCAATAAAGCAGACAATATCTACTCCGTTCTTACATGACAAGCCAATTTATTGTCCTCCATGGATGAACAGGAACTGTGTGTACAGAAAGGTAGTCGCATGCTATACAAAAATATGAATTTTACAACAACATAAAAAACATGTATTGGCCCATTCTTTAAAAAAAAAAGAAAAGAAAAATTGTACAGCATTTTTACAGTATTTTGTACATGGAAAAAATATAAATATATATATACATATCTGTTTGCCATAGCAGTACCTATCCAAAAATGTTGTGTAGTATTTTACATATAAAATGTTTATACAAATATTAGAAGAATCATATTGATTTATATTAAATAATGTATCTACATTACATACCGTTGGATTTGCAACACTTTTACTGCAATCTTTCTCACAAAAAAAACAACACTAACAATCTCACATATTTCAACACCCAGTCACCCAGCTGCACATGCAACCACATAAAAACAATAATAAAAATGATAAACAGAAACCACATTATGAGCACATCAACTGAAGCCAGCAATCACAGTCACAAGCGCACACAAGAGGTACTGTTCAAGGAGGTTCCTCATTTCTTTTTCTTCCGTTTTTGTTGGTTTCACTTTGCGCGAAGAATGAAATCACTTCCTTGAAAGACAAATCTTTCTAAAGCAACTCTTAAGGTGCACTTTACACTTCAACAGATGGACATTACTGAAAAGCTGATATCTTATTTAGCCAGTAGTATCTTTTTCCATGTAGATTTGTGTTGTTTTTTAACCTAAGTTTAGCACGCACACATACGCACACCTTTGTTAGTGCTCTGCATTAAAATGCATCCAATAAACAGTGATTTAACAGATCAGATTGTACTCCAAAAAGACAACATATAAGTGAGCACATCACACTGTCCAGCCTCAGACTCTCCTGAAGAGAAAAGCAAAAAAAAAAATGAAAATGCAAATATCACTATGCGAACTAAAAGTCCATGATTGTTTTTTCTTTGTTGAAAAAGTGCATATTGTGTCTAGAAATGGGCCGGTGAACATCTCAGCGCATGCCATCACACAACCCTTAAAAAAAAAAAAGTGAGGGAGAGGAAGTGAGAGGCAGCTGGTTTGAGAGCATCACTCAAGCAGCTTGTCTAAACCCTCAAGGGGGACAAAAACAGATAAATGAAGTGATCCATTTAGAGACTGGGTCCATTTCATGTCCAGCAATGTGTCCGTGTGTGTGTGCGCATTTCAGAGAGAGGGGGGAAAAAAGTGCCGTGTGGTCAGGAAAACAACCACATCGCAGCAGCACAGAGAAGGTGAGCGGGCTGAGGACAGGGCAGCCATCAGCAGGCACAGATCACAGCGCACCAGTCAGTCTCAGTGACAACTACAAGTACAAACCAGTTATTTGTAAGCCTCAAAGTCCCAGATAACATAGAATGAAACAAAAGGGAAGGCAAAAAGATTCTGGGCATGTGAAAGGAAAGTGAAGAGGTCGGTAGTGAATGTCCTCCTGGTCTCACTCGAGTCCACCGATCCTTTCTTCCGAATAAGAACATGTAACAGTTAGACATGGAAGATCAGACTGGGGATTAGTGGAAGCAGTGCCCGTTTCAGGTAGAGGCAATGCTTTGATCAATCCTGTAAGAGTTAAGGATTCAGGAGCATGCAAGGCAGACCCAGGCTTTGTTTTGCATTGCTTATGTTTCAGTGTGACTGCTACAACCTAGATTAGAAAACAGATAAAGAAAAGAGGAAAAAAGCAAAGGAAAACACAAACATTAGACAGTTAGTAAGAGTGTAACAAGGTTACACTGAATAAAAGCAAGACATGTCATGCGCACAGACCAATTAGTCGAAGGACGTTCACGGAGTTCATTTCGTGACTGAATAGATCTTAAAGTCATCTGGATTTTCCCTCTAAAGGGTTTCAATCAGCAGACATGCATTCCTCTCATGGTCATTTCGCCACGTTGTGAGATAATATAATAATTAATAATTACCTGAATTTCCCTCTGGGATCAATATAGTATTTTTCATTTAATTCAATTTAATAACTGGCCTTTAACATACACGATCAATAGTGACGCACTTGAGTATAGGTAATACAGGGAAATAGCCTTAAAGCGAAAAGCAAAAAAAAAAAGGTGTGAAAGGGCAAATCAGAGAAGAAAAGCAGGAGAGATGGCTGTGGCTTGAGTAGTGTGTGAGGAAAATGACCCAGACATGTCTGAGTGGTTGCTGTGATATGAGCAGATTTCTCAATGCTTTTTTTTTTTTTTTAATTTTGCAGAAGAAATGCTGGATTTTCTTTCATGATGAGAGAGGATTGTGATCCATAAATTGATGTGACTGGAAAAATCATTTTATTTAGTTACATGAAACCTTGTTCTATTTTTACTGGTTTGTTTGGCCTCCATAAAACAAGACTGTCGGAATCCATGAGGTTAACTATCTAATAACTTAACTTGTTGTAGCCTGTGTCTGGTACAGTTCTAGTTTCACTATGACGGGCCCAATTAAACTGGTCTTTATTTCCTTCCTGTTGGTATCATTTTCTATTGAAGACAAGCAAAAATACCGACAGTCATCTGAATAAACTTCATCCTAGTGGAAGAAAACATCAGGATTATTCCTTTTGTTTAAAAACACATACAACTAGCTTTTCAATGTTCCCTTTTCCATAGAAAAATTGGTACAATGTTAAAAATGAAAGATTTCATCAGCTCAGAGCTTGTTGCATGATTTGTTTCATAACGTTACAACTTTTTACAGTTCAGATTGTACATTTCAACCAAAGAACCATACGGTTATATTCTGTGTAAAATGCTGAATGACATAATCAGTGTTTTCCTGAAAATGACAATGTTTGCTCTAAAACCTGCATAATGGGTTCAGGGTGCCTGATGCCAGTTTTGACAACTGAACTACAAAATATTTAATTCTGTTATTATTTCTAATAAACAGTGTCACAAATTGGTTTTTAAGATAAGGACAGATTAACTTTCAGGAGTTACTTTCTGCTTTACATGATTTGCATTTGACTGTGTGGATCCATCTCGTAAGGAACATTATTTTTTACATTTACTCACTACAGATAATCCAGACATTTTTCCTGTCAAAGTATAGGTTGCTAAAACATAAATTAAACTTAACAGAACTACATAAAAATCTGTGAACAAAAAGTTCAAATATCATCTAAGAACAAAAAAACATTCAACAGAACTGAGACAAGCCAGTGTATTGACAAAGTCCACCCTAAGCCTAACGCAGAGTCTGAAAACGCCTCTGCTGTAATCTAACATTGTAGAGTTTGGAGTTAAGAGATGAACAGGGTCATGATTGACAGCCCATTGTACCACAAGGAACCACAAGATACAAAAAAACTAAATCATTGTAGTATTCACATGTCCAGTGTCTTCGCATCCTTCCTGACTGCGGGATACCTACTCTGCAGACTTCCAGAAGTGTCCAGGGTGGGAAAGCCTGCGGTTGAGTTTGGGCAGCTTCTCCAGCATGTCAGCTAGATGGGTGAATGTGGGTCTCTCTCTCAGGTCATATGACCAGCAGGCAGAGAGGATCTCCTAAAACAAGAGGCCACTACATTTAAGTAATTATTATTTTGCATGTTCATACTGTTGCAGCATCAAAACATTAGCATTTGCTTCTCTATAACAGGTAGAATAGGAAGACCTTTTCTAAACAGCTGATGTAATTGTGTACCGACTCACCGTGACCTCCTTGCCCAGGCTGATTTCTGCCAAAACTTTCTTTATGCCCTCTCCACTCCCAACTTGCCAGATAGTGGCTTCCACGGGCTGGTTGGTGATTGGCCAGTCCCTAGCTTGAAGCTCATACCAAATAGTTCTTCAAAAGGAAGAAATCATTGAAATAATCATACATTTAAAAGGGCCTCGGGTATCCAGAGTTTAAAGTAAAGGAACTGTGCACAGAACTTACCCAAAGGCGTAAACATCTGCTGCTGTGGAAAAAGGAAGGCGGTCCTCATTGTTACCTGGGCTCATCCGACGCACAATCTCTGGCGCGAGATAACAAATCCAGCCATGTGGAAGTTTTAGCTTATTCTCACGCCTGGAAAAAAGAAGGCAAAGCCTTTCAGTGATGCATGAAATGGAGTGGAAATACAGACGTTAAATTTAGTCACTCTTAGAAATGCCCGTTTACACAAAGCCAAAAAAAAGCAAACATTTGATGGAAAGCAGACAGATTTTGCTAGAGGGAATGGTTTGCTGATAAGTGACAGCGATGTCTATAGGACTACTGCTGTAACACCTCTGATAAGCTTGAGGTTTTATGGTTGATTTCTTACCTCCCCTCCTGAACAACTCCAGAGATGCCAAACAGCCCAAAATCTGTTATAATGACTTTGTTGGTATCATGGAAAACGTTCTTTGACTTTAAGTCTTTGTGAACAATGCCTTTGGCGTGCAAATAGCCCATTCCCTGCATCAGAAGAAAGACTGGTCATGAAGTGTAGACCACAATGTTCACACAAACATCCATGATATAGACACATTGCTCTGCTACAAGGTCTTCTGAAGAAAGGTTTGGATTTTATTCTTGTATTTTCATAATGTAGTTTTTTTCAAACAATATTTCCAGGTTATCCTGCGCTACCTTTAATGCATCCAGTATCATGAGTTAGAAAAAGTGTTAATGATAGAATCCAATAGTACTGGAGTGACCTCCACAAAGCACTTTCCTTTGGGTGGAGGTTTTGCATGAACTGCAGAACCATATAGGAGCAACATCTGTAAACACTGCATTTAGGGCTAGATGTTTCCTGTCTCTTGATCTTCAAAAGAAGAGGGACACCTAACCTCTTGTAGCAGAAAAGTGGTATCAGCAGTCAGCAGGCAACACACCTTTACAATCTCTTGAGCAATTTGTCTTGTTTTGTTTATATCCAAGGTGTTTTTAGTGTCCCGCACAACAGAATATAACGTTCTCCCTTTACAGAAACTGTTGTGGAAAAGAGGAGAAGCATTATTTTTAATTCTCATTAGAACATTTGTATTTGGGTTGAAGCGTAAGGTTGTGACAGTTCTTACCTGGTGATGATGGCTAGGTGGGGTGGAGCCATGCAAGCCCCCATGAAGAGCACCACATTTTCATGCCTGGTCTGCCTGTAATTCATCACTTCCTTTTTAAAAAGCTTCAGATGGTCCTGATTGTTCCCATCGATCTCAAGGAGCCTGATGGCTACCTCACCGTGCCACCGACCCTTGTGCACTTTCCCCCAGCGGCCCTGGACACAAAAGCTACATTTACAGACAGATCCTTGTCAGACTAGGACAATGATAATAAGCAGATCTTATTCCTCACCTTCCCTATGAGTTCTCCAAGGTCAAGCTGCTCAAAGGGAATATCCCACTCCTGCAGGTAGACACTGGTCTGACTGGCCTTGCGTGAGATGGGGACCTTCCACTGGTTTCCCCGAGTGCATGGCAGATCGTCCAGCTCATCACACTCCCCGTCTGAGCCCACATTCATCCTCATGTCCTCTCCGTCATCGTCATCTTCCTCTCCCTCTTCATGGCCCTCGTCATCATCTTCGTTCTCATCCATTTCAGGCCCTTCGTCTTCTACATCAATATCCTCCTCCTCTTCCTGCAATCACATGAGAACATCTTTATTTATGTACCGAGCATATGTAGGAAAAATAACACTTGCTGTGCAGTGGAGCACCTCAAGTAAAGAGTCGTTTAATTCTGTGAATAAAGCCAATTTAACATTACCTCTTCATCTTCATCCAGCTCAGCATGTATGTCATCACTTGACTGCTCTATCTCATTGCTGTGAAACAAAATATCAGAAGAATATAAAAACTGAACAATTTAACTACTTTGTCACCATTAACACTGACTGAACTTAAATCTTGCCATATAAATATCTTACACTGTGTCTTGAAGGATGTCAGAGTACACATTTGCAGGACTGGAAACATCTACAGAGAAAAAGAAAACTTAAGACTTGGAAGGATTGAAAGTAGTTTCCCACAACATACAGCACTAAAACCGCTCATGCCACTTTCTCACTACCTCCAGTAGGTGGTGCAAAATGCTACTCAGAGCCAATTTGCACTCAGTGCAGACACTCAGTGAAAAGATAGATAGACTAACTCCTACAACCCCTCTAAAGTAAGCATGCAGGGAGAAAAAGCAGCAGGGAATCGAAGATTTGCAGAGTGGGACAATGAAATAACAACAATTCATTCTGTCACTTTGAGACAGTCAACTCACCAGGGAAGATAAACTGCTGTCTATGCTGAAAGTAACAGGCAGCTTTTGCATAAATAAAGAGAGGGGAAAGACAGATAAGCGTGGCGAGAAGAGATTCTTGGTTAGAAAAGCTTGAATTGAAAGATCTTAAAAGTGCAGCTCAGAGTTAATACATGTGGAAAAAGAAGAGGTATGCATATGTGTGAGAGATAGAGGCACATACTGTTAAAGAAGCAAATTAACAGAAATCATGGGAAATCAACACTGAGATTGTATTTATCCGTGTTCAGCTGGGGCTTCTGTAGTGCTAGATTTAAGCCCAAACTCTTACCGGGAAAGTTAAACCGACTGTCTCGATGGCCTTTGGGTGAAGGGTTGGGTGGAGGGGTTGCACTTGGAGGGTTGCTGTGCTGGAAAGGTGCTGGAGAGGAAGGTGTGGATGAGGTGGTGGAGGATGGATTGCTGCTTGAGTCCAGTTGGTTCATTACGGGGGGATGATCCTGAGGAGAAATGGATTCATACATGAATCAAGGTTACTTCTTACACAGTTTTCTATTGAGACTGTTGAGGTTGTGTAATTTTAAGGCTGAATCGTGACAACGGTACTCAAATGAGTCTCCAAATGATCTTCAAAACTAAGGCAGAAGCCCTGGTTTTTTATGTTACCTTTTTTGTAATGGCCTTTGGTAGTGTGCCAAACTGTGGCGCTTCTGCTGGCCGGTCCACAGGGTTGTTTATATCGTTGGGAACTGACTCTGTTCTGCGAATTTTGGCAACTACACGAGAGGAGAAGCATTTTAATATCAAACATGCATTAACACAAATGCTATGCTCATTAAATGAAAGGTGAAACAAAACTTACTTGGCAGAAAAGAGATTCTGCAAGATGGTGCTTCTTTTGTGCATTTGTTGTGGCACTTCAGTCTGTACAAAGAATGGATTATAAGAGGCTTTGTAGCAACGAGAATTAACAGTAAACAGTAAAAATTAATTACGTGCAAACTAGGATTTAGTCATGACATCAGATTGAGGAGCAACGTTGCACTAATTAAGTTATTTCATTCAAATTATATCAAGCCAAAGTATGATAAGTGGAATAGAAAGTATTTTAACTGATTGTTTAATTCAACACCTTGAAGTGTTTTTGGAAAAATTGAAAATGATGCTTTTACCAGGATGACACATTACTCACTATTAACAAGATTCTGGGAGCATTTGGAAACTAAATTGATACCAACTCCAATGAATGTCTGCTCTTAAACTGCACTGTGAAATCAAGCTAGAAGATGATGCTTTTCAAGAAAATCATGGGACAGAACAATTTTCCAACTTTTACAGTCTTTTGGTCACATTATCTCAACTCTGTTTTCTTAATTTCAATATTTGATTCACTGTAATAATCCCTGCACACAGATTTTTGCCTTTTTTCTTTTTTGTGCTGTACTTAAAGCAACATGTCTTTAACATAAAGCATCCAACTTACCGACAATGTTTGCACTTAACCCCAAACATCATGTTCTTCTGGCACACCTGACATGTCTGCGACAACCAGGACTTGGTTGAAAACCTGCACAAACAACATTTGAAAAATGCTGTAATTATTAGTTCCCCCTATTTACTGATGACATTTATCTAGCCATAATCGCTTACAATAAGCATATTCAAAGGTCTACCTGTGTGTGACCGCTAGACCAATGTCCCTCCTCACTGCTTGCGGGGAACTGCGATGCATCGCTACATTATCTGAACAGACGAAGGGAAAGAGAGAAGAATGGATGCATGATGGTACATTTACAACAAAAGATTTGTGTCTAATGTTGCCTTTGTCAGACACAAAACCAAAGCTGGCTTAGTAAATCCAGAAATCTTAACATATTTTTAAAGTGCATAATCCAAAAGTATACTTTTAATTGTACTGTGCTCTTCCACTAGGGTGGGTGTCCCTGGGTGGGTGTAAGGTGCTGTGGTTGGAGCTGAGGTGACTCCAGGGGTCCGTGTGGACACAACAGTGTAGCGAGAAGGCGAGTCCTCACAGCCATTTCCATTAACTTGCATATTCAGGAACAACTTGTTCTTTTTAACACACCTAGGAAGGAAAAAAGTTTTTTTTTTAAAAAAAGTTTGTTCACCATGTTGGATAAAACTTGACTGGCCACAACAACAGATACGCTTGAGTACTAAACAGCACGGGGCAGATTACATAAGAGCAGGAGGAAGGCACATTGGAGCACCTTAATCTCATTGACACACGAGTAACATCCTTAAAACCAGACTGAGGTCAGAAGATAAGGGTGCCAGAGCTGTGATTTGTGCACACGTTAGGAAAACAGAGTTACTAATTCAATATAAAATCTGTTTAATCAGAAATTAAACATGTTTTCAGAGTGATTATGCACAACAGCCGGGACAAAGTAGCATTATCATCTGCTGTGTGTTGGAGGCAGTGGATCTACGTCAGCTGTTTACTTGTACTTATGCCATTTTTCCTCCTCCAATAAAGCTTTCCATAAACAGACAGGATATTATGGATAAACATGTGGCTTGTTTGTAGACGTGCACCCAATCACAATAAAGAGTGAGCGATAAAAAAAATCTGGAAATTGTGTGTGTTGCCACCTCTGAGCATTAGACTCAGGAAATATTTCCTGTTTTGACAGGACTCATAATCTCTGGGAATCTGTGTGGGATTAGCTATGCTCATACAGTGAGAGCAGAGGAGACACAGGCAGGATGTGACAGGATGTAGCACAGAAAATGAGTCTCTCTCAGGAAAGCACCCCACCCCCAGTTTTAGATAGATTTGAGAACAAATAAATGTGGCATACCATGAGGAGTCATTTTACCACATAGCAAACAAGTTTTTATATTATTGTTTGATTAAACCAGCTATTTGAGAATATTTAAAGCCAACATCCCTAAATAAATCCTGATCAAGATAATTGGCAACATTTAAGGGAAAGCTTAAAGAATACAATCTTTTATCTGATCATATGTAGCCCTGCTCCCAACGGTAGGACCTAAAATTGGAGTGTTTCCTTTTTTAGTTGTTTTGAGAAGTTAGTATCTCAATTTTGTGTGTGAGTCGAGTGTATCATCTCAGCATCATGTCTCTGAACTTGATTTAAGAGTATAATTTTATTTATCTGGTTGTTTCCATTTCTGATCACACCATCACATAGAAAGTATAAACTCAGTCCCACTGGAAGCAACATCCGTCGATATCATCATTCATATATACATACATATTTTATATATATATATATATATATATATATATATATATATATATATATATATCTGAATAATGACATCGACATATATATGTGTATATAAGCACTTTTAAACAC
>JBAMHV010000016.1:5340555-5430028 GCA_037177535.1 Pseudomugil gertrudae | reverse complement strand
GAATAGAATAGAATAGAATAGAATAGAATAGAATAGAATAGAATAGAATAGAATAGAATAGAATAGAATAGAATATAGTGAAATGATTTAATAAATGAAGTCCAAGAGATGCTGGGAAGCATCTTTTTCCTGCCACATCTTCCTCTTTTCACAATACAACTATGTTGCAATGGATCTATGGAGTGAATAAAAAGAAGAACAAAAAAATGCCTATTGCAAAAGTTCTGTCAACATAATTTAGAGTAATAGCACTGATGTACATGAACCTGTTCACATACTTTAGTTCTTATCTTAATGCTTTGATCTGCTAAGCAGACCCGCAGTGACCAAAATCAAAAGTGTAATCTTTACTACGTCAGACGACACCAGACAAACCTGCACCCTTCAGAAGCCAAAACCTCCAGGCAATGTGCATGATTACATTAGAGCCTCTATACAACTGTGAGACTTTAATGCTTTAATGTCAAGTGCAGTGGTCCGTCCTGTGAATAAGTATTACAATGAACACCCCGGTGTTAGTTTGCAGCAGCCTGCATTGTGCAGCTCAGCATGACTGTATAGTATGTCCTTATCTCACAGTCTATCTATAAGAGTCCATTACAAGCAGGCAGCACCTTCAGATGAGCTGTGCTGCAACCAGCTAGCTCACAACCTGCCGCGCACCTTTCAAGCACCGCGACAACAATGGCAAGCGCGAGTCTTTCTCTGCTCATTCAACCGTGTTCATGACACATCTACTCACAAGCTAGACACAAACTACAGCGGCGCTGCGCTCTGCAAGTGCGGCCTTGGGAGGTAAAAAAAAAAAGCTAATTCATGGCTAACAAAAGCAACTCCTTTGAATTTTTAAGAGCTAAAAGGAATGGAGAGGATGTAAATGCCCTACATGTTGACCCTGACTCTTTTATTCAACTGTATTGCTATTCACCAATTATCATTTGCAGAGTGAGTATTTAACAGTAAAAAAAACACCAAACTATTGAAAAGAATCACTTTCAGCCATGTCAAAAGCTTAAATTCATACTCAAAAGCATGTACACTTTTCCAGCTTTAAAGAAATACAGTATTTCCTAAATTAGGTTGAAGGGCTGCAACAAAAGACAGTTCCTTCTGCAGGAGTTTCCAGACAATTTTCATTTGGCCTGTAAACACGTGTACTTCTGAACGCACATGCAAACATTTTGATAGACAGTACACAACCTGCATAGAATATAAGCAGGGTTGCACAGTATGAAGCTGTAATACATTGTAAGCTATATTCATACCAAATAAAATACAAATATAACACAATGAGTCTTTATATCTGGATGATTGTGGTCAACAATAAGTGATATTTACTTTACATTGTGAACAAGATAGCCTCCTTGTTTTTCTCCTATACATGAGTGCAGCACTGTGACGTCAGGTTACCTAGCAACCCCTCTTCTGAGTCGTCAGCAACATTTCAGTGGGATTTTCCCATACATGTGAAACACAGAGCTCACACACAATGCATCGCAACATACAAGCATCATCATGTGTCTCCTCAGGACAATAGCTGCAGTAGCTCCCAAACATGATGAGCATGTTTATCTCCCATCACTCACAGGACATTCACTTTACCAATTAGGATCCTAAATAAGTGAGATGGATAAGATTACACAAGCACACAAGTCCCCAAATCCCTCACTGATATCAGAGATGCTTGTGTTGGAAGTGCAGTCAGGCACACCAGTGAACCAAGAGATAATGACAGGCCCCTTGCGTTTTATTTTTGGTGCAGAGTGGAGAAAAACAGCATTTGACGTGTGGCCTGAAGGTGGGAGGAGGGGGGAGGAGAAATGGCGTCAGAGCCCACCTGTCAGCGGAGCTAAACAACACCATGGCAACGGCCTAATGCTGCGTGGAGATGAGTGACAGCCGGCGTGTCAGCCACCAGAGAGGGCAGAGGCGTCCCAGCAGTGGCCGGCCTGACACAGCAGACTCAGGGAGCCGATCCCACTGCCTCAGTTGTTTTCTTAAGGCTCTTGCTGACACAGCCACTTTGGTGCAACTGCCAAGGATAGCATGGCCTATCTGAGAACACAGCAACAGTGCTTAATTCCAGAAAATGATATTTGTACAGGAAGGTCAAATCATTTCTCCCAGACAAAAACACACATATACATATTTCCTGTTACAGAGCCATTGGGTAACAACTCTCCTGATGTTATATTATCCTTTACTGCATGTCCTCTTCTAAAGATACACTAGAAAAAATTTGTGAAAGTCAAGTTTTTTGGTAGACTGTTGTGTTTGGGGCTTAAAGTATATTCTACTTATACATAACAGAAGACTTACACAAATACAATGACAGTTATGTAGAGGTCAGGTTGCAACAGGGGCTGGGTCCACTGGTGGTACATGTCTGATAGTCCAAGACAATGGTTGATTGCCCCTCCTCCATCATTGCTACCATCAGCGCAAGCCTTGGGGGTGAGGGGGTGTCAGAGGTGATGGAGCTGCTTTTAACTCTGTGCAAATAAGTGCAAGGTGTGCCTGTTCAAGCCCTGACAACTTTGACAAATACACAAATACCTGGCTTTGTTTTGACTAACACTTTGTCATGTGAAACAGAGGTACATGTGGCCACCGAGGCTTTTCAAAAAAACCAATCGTTCAAGTGACTAATTAGTGACTCCATTATAAGTAAGGCCATTACGTTTAGATGAACATCCAACCATTTTAACCATTTATTGTACTATCATACCATGATTTTGTTTTAGGAAAGGGAGATGGAGGAAGTAAGTCCTTTATTTGCCACCAAAGGAGCAATAAAGACCTAAAAATTAAAGAATGTAATGCAACTCATCATGAGGCAGTTCAAGAATAGATCAAGGCCTGCCTACACTGTTCAACCATTCTGATCTCCACATCACGCACTCGATTCTTCTTGGCTACACCCCCCCTTTACCCAAAAAAAAAGAAAAGAAAAAAGGAAACAGAGTCAGGGTCAGCTCTGATAGTCACCAGAGTTGTGTTTCCTCCATTTCCCTGGTGTGAGCGACATTCTTCGCCATCTACTTCTAGGCCTCGGATAGACACAAACACACATGCAGTGGTTGTCATGTCACAAAAGGCAGCCCAGCGGATTGGCTTCGATTCTCCCCTCCCCTTTCCTGCCTGCTCTCCCCTCTCGCAGAGGCTCTTTGCGCGTCATTTGATTTTCTTATTTAACAACCAACCCTGAAAATGCGTAGGAAGAAAGATGTCTAAATATAGATGCAGCCACAACAGCTCGCACCACGAGCGCACAGCAAACTCTCTCCAACACCATGAGGAGACAAAACAGAGTGACGCTTTGCATGTTTGCTGATCATTACAGAGTAGATAAGACAGTGAATTGCTTTTATGTAAAGATTTGCAGCTATGAACCCATACTTTACACCATTAATTTCAGGTTATGCAAAACTCCACTAAAGCTAGACCTCACATTTGTCTGTTTCGTGTGTCTCGATCAGGCAAATTAATTTGGAGGTTGTGGAAGCATTTAAATAGTTAAGACATTGTAAGAGGATACGATAGAAAACAAAAGTAAGGGATACATAAAAAGCCACAGTGAAAGTAACACATGGCCAGCATTAGAGGCAGACAGGGACCAAGCTGAGTGGGATTAGCATGTGAAAAGTGAAGTACCAGTTAGCACTCCGTTTAAGAGGCCAGTATCATTATTCTCTCACTGGCAAAAAACACACACAGTTCAAGTGGAATAATAAAGCTTGCTCAATGAGAGAATAAAGCCATTTGAAGCAGCTCTTGATTGCACTCTAGTGCAATATGTGAAAGATAACCCTCACAAGTGAGACAACTTCCCTGACCTCACACAGATTGCACAAATTCAACGCATGAATCAAACACTTTGATAGTGACAACATTTATGTCATGCTTCCCCTGCTGCTGAACAGAAGTCACACTTCATAATACATAAATATTTACAGGATAGTTGCAGGTCAGTGTGCTTGCTAGTTGTGGCCTGAGGCAGGCTACTACTGGACCACTGTGTGCTGCTTTAACTTGAAAGGAAATAAAACAGTAAACACGACAGCCGAAATTTAACATTTAATGAGTGACTCGGTATCTATTGCTGCCAGTCTTGTGAGTTGTAATATCAGGAGGTATGTAGAGGGGAAAATTCTGAAGAAGGGGTGAAGATAGAAGTGAAAGTGCATACCATGGCAAGCGGAAAAACTGCCAGTAAAGATCTACAAAGACAGCACAAAGACATGCACATCACAAGTGAAGTTTTGAATGTATGTGCACTGACTTTTCTGTATTGTTACTACTACCCATATAATCCATTTAACACAGCTTTAGACACTTTTTACATGTTTATTCAATGTGACTACAAAATAAAACTATAGCAAAAGGGTATTTTTGCTAATATGAGTTCAATCTGATGACCAACAAACAGCTGTGTATTTTGTTTAAAACCGTTTCCTGAAACTTACCCAAAAAAAAAACTATGTAAAACAGATTCAACCTAATTTGAGTCAAAGCTCAGACATGGATCAAGCAGTCATTGTGGAGGTCTAATCTGTAAACAAGGAAGCATGATGTTCCACACACAGCCTAAAACCACTTATCTACATGGCAACCCGAGTCCCGCCAGCTCTACCGGGAAGTCTAATGAAAGACATTATTCCCAACTCCATCTAAAATCTCAATACTAACGGTGAAAATGGGTTTTTACCCAGATGGACTGGGATCCTGAAAACGACAGATTACCCGTCAAAGACATTTCAACCTGTTCTTTATAACACTGAGGAATATTTACTGTGCACTATGAAGGCCGTTATCTTCTCCCCTTTTGGGCTGTTAAAGACAGGACGGCTACTGACCAACAAACATGAAAGTAACACACTTAATCCCATACTGACATTTCTTCTTTAAAATTTGTTTTGAAGGGGAACCAAGCACCTGGATCCTAACTTCATTTCTTTATATCTATTTTTTTAATACTCCTTACTGTGTGCAACGTCTGGTTGAGAATAATTAAAGTCATTTAAAACCATCTAATGTCACACTTGGTTTATCCTTCTGCCCTTTTAAATAAAGTAAAATAGATTTTAAAAAACTAAATGCAAATACATACTAAAAATGTACTCATTAACCTCCTTTGACTCATTTGAGTAAGGATGCCACAACAACAATCTGATACATATCGGTGAGAGAAAAAAAACACGCAACTGACGTTGATGCAGAGACAAAAGCTCAAACTTTCCAACTTAACCAAACAAGATCAATCGCTGCAAAAAACGTATGAGCATCAGACTCAAGGCTCTCAACTACCTGATCAATGCTGCGTTCTGTATTTACTCCACATTTTAAAACATCTATGTGTAAACGTGTATGAATATGACCAGAAAAGGTCATAAAAAGTTAGGGCAAGACCAAGCAGCTGCGCTCTAAACTCACTCTTGACGCAGGAATTAATGACGGCTGTACTTCTGCGTCAGTAGTCAATCAGTGAAAACAAGATTTAATAAATAAAATTCACATAATACCATTAAGACATAGACTTAGCGATGCTATAAGCCACAAAATGTTTACAGTACCCGTTTCCGGTACTTCCGTCCAACTTCAAGTCAGTGAGCACCAGAAGATTTAAATACAAAAAAGGTCTCTAGTTTCTAGATTCTTGCAGTACAACGAGGAAGGATTTACAGCATGGCTAGACCACAAACTAGCTAAAACTAAATGTAAGTGACCACATTCACAGTTTAAGACAGTACCTAACAGCTTCACAGGCACAAGGAAAAGACCCCAAAGCAGTATTCTGTCATCTTAAAGCAGCATGTGAGAGCAACGCTGCCTGTCCATTGTCATGTAGAACAATGCTGGTGCAAAATGTATCTACGAGACAGCATACCTCAGGAAGTACTCTGCCAGATCACGTCCTGTTTAACCGACGAGGCACACATGACAACGGATAAAGAAGAGTTGAAGAATGTAGGCTAGAACGGGCTATGACTCCACAAGTCCCTGTTACCTCTGCATTTTAACCAGTCCAGGCATGCATTTCATAACCTGTAACTTTGCTTCAGGAAACAAAAATGTAACCAGGAGTTCAGCTTCATTTTCCTCTCTCTGCACAGAAGCAATGGGAGGGGATTGTGGGCTTAAACAAGACAACTTAAAAAACAAGCAAACCAATTTTGCCTGGTATCCATTGCTGTTAATAATCTGTTCCATCTAATACCAGGCTTCTTCACTTGAGCCAGTGAAAATGTGCTCCCACGCAGCAGCTTGCCAGCTTTAACCTTATGCCTGCCAGTCAGCGAAGGAGCCACAAACTGTTTTTGAGAATATTCATGTTCTCAACCCAGAAGAAAAATCCCACTTGAGAGCATTAGACCAATTTGTCACCTCTCATTGTCCCAGGCTACATCTTTTTCTATACTAATGTGCAAGCCCTGCTGCTGCAAACAAGCCGAGAGTAAGAAGGTTACAGATACGATCTGACTTTGCAAATAAATAACCCAGCTTTAAGGAACTACTTTACCCATCAGGGATGATTCTTTAGCATACTGAAGGTCTTTTGAAACCAGTTTGTTGCATCTCTGTGGCTGAAACTAAACGCCCCACGCTTTCTGGAACATTACGTGTCGGGGAACGGCATTATTGTTCATAGGGGGTGTTCAGTTATACAGAAATAAAACAGACATGGATAATTAATAGCCTCTAGTCAATCAGGACTGAATATTCCTTTTAGCCAAGGTATAGGACTTAAATAAACCATGACCCAGAAAACCCATTTACTGTACATCACGTCTGGAGCGATCATCTACTTTCTAAGTGTTCGTATTTGTAGACATCAAACTTGTAATATTCCACTGCTATCTACAGCCATGTGTCCCATCGGACTCAATTATATCACACACACACACTACTTCCCATCACCCTCTGGTAGGATCAGCCCCCGATGTCTTGTGGAAACATGCAAGCCTGTGGTAATCAAACATTTTGCAATCTTAATCGACATACTTCAACATCTACACATAAAACATCCATATAGCACAAAATATCCATGTAGTCAGGAACGCTACAAAAACACTCACAAGGCAGTAATGATAGTAGAGTAACAACAAAAGCTGCAAAGTAGCCTACATATTATGTGTGCCCTAACAAAGTGAAGCCATGGATGCTTAGTAGACCTTTTTTTTTTTTTGCTTGATCTTACCAAGCATGCTTTCTCTAACACTGCTCCCCCCAAAATAAATAAGTGAATAACGGAAACGGCTCTTGCACAAAGCATTGTCAAGTCATCCCAACACGACGGCACTGAATCTGCATCCAGATGGAGCAGAGCATCAGCCTTTTTCTTAGGGGGGGGGCAGATAAGCCAGATGTAATACGTCGCAGGCTACGTTTCATTTTTCTATTCTTCCTTTCCAGGCCCAGCCACACCGCCACGAAATCACAAAGTCACATAAATAACATCAGATTATTGAATGTGTGCCATTAGGCCAGGCGAAATTCAGCTTCACGGTGCGGTGATGAGAACCACCAAGAGGAGCTCCTGAGAAATAAAAGAGAAGGAAGGAGGTCACACAAATAACTGGATCAAATGCATCACTGGTTTCCTTCATTATTTAAGACTATAAGAGCAAATCAAGCCCACTTCCTAATAAATCTACAGCCATCTTCGCCTCGATGACCTAGTAGCATACTGTAAGCGACAGCGGCTCACTTGACACCGTTAGGGCGCCTCGCTCGCTGCCCACATTCAACCCCGTGAGGCGGACATAGCGCGAGGGCTTCATGACTCCGCAATTTGTCTACACTACTTCAGCAAGACGCCGCGTTTGACATATCCGAAAGGCTCATTACCTCTAAAGTGCGTATTTCTTGCTGTGTAAGGTCGTTGGACGCGGCGCATTTGGTCCGTAGTCCCTGTAAACTGGAGATGGAGATATCAATCATGTTCTGGATGAGTTCGCATTGATGTAGCGCGGCCATCGCTGCACCACCGCCGCTGTCCCTCTCCGGCTGCTCATCACTCTCGACCATCTTCCCACCTTTGGCAGACACACTATCCATTCCTCAGCATTGGGCACGGCTGGGAGGGCTGGAGTCAAACCGCTGAGCTCAAATAAAACATATGCAGCAGTCGAGCGTCGCAGCGACCTATTGTGGAAGTTGGCGGACAGCAACTGTCCCCAGCTCTCAGCCTGGAGGGGAAAAAACAAGTCAGGACGCAAACTAAATAGGCTTCTGGGCTCGCCAGTAGCGTGTAACGTTGTCTGGTAATTCTTGACTTGTATTTCCAGTCCGTGTGGGCTTCCGACAAGAGGATACACTAGCTTCCACCAACAGCTCTGGCAGAGGCTTCACCGTCTGTCAGCTGTTGGGAACATCATGGCGCGCGGTGCAACCTGGGAAATGAAGTCATACATGCTACACAAACCGCACTACACCTCCCAACAAGCTCATGCTTGAGAAAGGTTTTTTTTGTTTGTTTGTCAAAGCAATTCAAATAGTAAAACTACATATTATTTAAAATATTTAAATAATCAAAGATAAATTTCCTAAAAAAACAAACAAACAATTTGGATACGGCTAAATCCTCGAGTGGACCATGGTGTAAAACTATCAAATAATGAGTTTATGCCTGTCAGGTTTAGAGAAACATGAATTCATGAAACTAGCACAAACTCTATGAAAATATGCACCTACCTAAAATAATTTCCTGGCACACGTAAACAATATTAGAAAGTCAACCAACAGCTTTGCTGTGGTGAACAAATTCTCAGGACTGAGGTTCCTGAGTATTATGCTTGCTGACTCATAATCACACTGACATAGTTTGTTGGGACACACAAAACACAGTTGTTGTTTTTCTCAGCATTGTTCAGAGCAACGCCTGTACCTCTCCCTAAGATGATAGTATGAAAAAAAACATATTGGACAGTTATGTCACTATATGTGGCTTTGTGGGATACCAAAATTGACCAGAGGTTTTCCAAGTGTCACATATTAGTTTCGTGAGTTTACTGAACAACAAGATGAAAAAATGGCTTTTAGGAAAAATGAAAGAAATGTACCAACAACAACAATAAGCAAAACACAGCTAAGTGCAGCTGCATGAGCTTTCTGAGACATTGGTAGTCCCTAAAGTTGACAACTAAACCCCTTTTTTCCCCATCAAAATTGTACAAAAACATTATCTTAAATCATTAATAATGGAGTCACCAAATCTCCCTCTTGGACTATTCGTAAGGCCTCAACCTTTGCCCAGGATTGCTTAAACATTTGCTGTTTGAAATGAAAATGTCACTTAAACTTATCTTAATTTTCTAAGTGTAAAATCTGAGTTCATGCTGCTCTAAAATTAATTAGAATTTTTCTGCAACTTTAGGCCAGATCCTTGCATCATTTCAGACACTGCTTATAACATTTATTGGGATAAATTCACGCTTTTCCACAAGAAGTAAGCAACACTCCAAGCCTTGTAATGAGGGTGTGATGTTCCTTCCTTTAATATACCCTAATTATACAATGGAACGTGAGTCACTTCTCATGAAGCCCCGTGTTCCTCCTCTCCATCTGTCTATCTGTCTTCTCTTCTGATTCCAATTTAAAATGCAGTGTCTTACACTGGTCACTGAATGCACCCGTTCAGGCCTTTCAATTAAATATATACAAATCAGGCAGTGCAGAAGTGAAAAAGGAATTGGAAACCTCAATGACTGTTTTGATATACCATAAAGTTAGCCTCAACTCACCTGAAACAACCACATATACTTCTCTTTAAACAATATTAAACCAATACTGATTTGTATGACAGCATTGCAAGTCACTGTAACAATCAAATGAAATGGAGAAAAAGCTAAACTGGTCATAAACTATGACTGTAATTTTCTACTTGATAGATTCAGTCCTGCTGTATTAACAGCACAGATTTGATGGTGACATGCCAGCAGAACAGAATGCCCATTTCAACTCCACATTGCCTTTGGAGTAACTAGTGATAAATTGATAGAATCAAATGAGCTATGAGGAAATTTGGTTACATATATACATATATATTACTATATGTGTTTATCTTACAGGCTGCATACGAATGCATATCAATAATCAAGCAAAAAAGAGGGTGTTTAGGGGAAATTCTGCCCTTTCTTGGTACCATTTTTTGGAACAAAAACCGTTACATTTAAGGGATTTCTCCTAAAAATGATCAAATAATAACATAACAGAAGCTCTGTGCTTTAAAAGTCCTCTTTGTCTTTTTATTTACCTCATGTGCAGCAAGTCTTATGAAAGATGTCCAGCATCTCTGATGAAAAAAAATCATTTAATCTTCTCACCATTTGTGCCACCTCCCCCCAGTGCTCTCTGTTTCTCCTCCACTTCTCTCCAAGAGTTCATCTGTCTCTTGAATGACATTCAAAGATTATCTCACTTTTGCTCGTAAATATACAACCAGCTTTATCCAAGCAATCCAAAAAGTACCTGTAATTTCTAATGAATAGATGAGAGTATACAATGATCAGTTGCCAGAGAGCTGGCACGACTCACAGAGCCGAGGACAGCGTGATCCTTTCCCAACATGACAGCCTCTTAAGCTGTTTAAACTGCTGTGCCATTGGACAGTCCAGACACCACATGTAGCGTGGAGCTCACAGCTTCAGATTAAATTAGACTCTGCACAATTTGATCTCATCTTCTTTAGTAGCCAGGATTTCCAGGGGGGTATTCCTTTAGGTTAAGGAGGGTGAATACTCCCTGCTAAAGCTAATACAATAACTGTAAACTATGACTGAGAACACTTTACTAGTAATGTGAAAAACTTTTATATTCATCTGTTTAAATAAAAAAATGTGAAATTCTGCTTTTCTTTTTAACTCTGAGAGCAAGTATGTGTGATCGTTGTAATAGACAGTACTAAGACTGCACCGGCTAAACTGGGACATGTAACATTTCTCTGGGATTTGAGAGACAGTAATTACTGGAATCCAAGCTGTGGGCTTTTTAAAAACCAGGTTGTTAACATGACTGGTTTTAATGTCCTTACTGCCACACCCACAAGTTCTGTGTTACAATCCAGGAAGTGCCCCGTGTGTCATAAATGCAGCAAAAGTCACTGAGGTTGGTTGAGCAAGGTCTCCATTCAAAGTATTACGCAGTCAGTCCTGACACCACCCCTCGTCTTGTTAGTCTAGTTGTTTCAGTCTTTCTACCTTACAGGTTGACATAAATTAATTGCTCTGTTTTGTTACTCAGAAATGCCTTAAGACATATTATCTGCAGTGGCTTGTTCAGAAAGGAAGCTTTAACTGTCTGCTAGAGTTTTGGTGTTGAGTAGACACTATGCTGTTACTGATTTACAGGACTTGAAAGATGACCACCGTAAAATTACCTTTTTATATTTCATTTGCAGTCTGCACAATATGAGAAATAAATAATTGTTTGATTGACAAATGCTATTATATGATAAATCCAGAGCTGCATTTATTGCCTGTTTAATGTGAAGAGATTATGCTGAAAACAGGAAGTAAGGCAGAGCAGGGAACCCAGCTCAGCATTCCACTCATCTCCTTTTTGTAAGGATCATTGAAGAAAAATAAGATCTGGTTCTAATAGGATTCAAAACTCAGTCCTAAATGGAAATATAAGTAAATAGTGCACCATAGGGAATCGGTTGGCATACTCTGTATTGGGGGAAAACAGAGGAAGATGAAATGTAACAATGAAATATGCACAGACAGCACCACCTGCTGGACAATTACAAGAAGTTCAACTTGGGGAGCGGGATGTTTGAATGGCACTAACGCAACTTTCTCACAATACATTAGTACATTGCAGCACTATAGTTAAAAAAATCATTCTGATTTCATTGAAATATTTGAAGAAGTTGAGCTGATTTGGAGACCAATCAACACTGTCTGTGTCTAACAGAGATGCTGCTGTGATGTCAACATAGAGAAGTCTTCACTTAACAGAAGAGGAGTAATACATCACTATTTCCCCATTTACAGCATACCTTCAGCTCTTCCAAATAAAAGCACCTGCTTACACCATAGACAATGTTCAGTTGGCTTAATATGATGGTCATAGACTTTTATTTTACAGGCTTGTCAAGTAAAATCTCCCATTATCTTTATCAGTCATGATGAGAACAAGATGTCTTCAAGAAACTAGTTGACCTGACTTAACCTATACTGGATACTATGGCCTGAATGCATCAGAACCTTTTCAGATCATTCCAGATCACTTCCATGTGTCTGTCCAAAATAGTTTAAATGTTTTTTAAAAAAAACTTGTCCTGTCTAGAGGAGCTTTATGCATGTCTCTGTCTGTGTGTGTGTACAGAAACATAAAGTATATCTCATTGCCCTCCACAAGAAGACAAAATCAGCAGATGCCAGGAGCACCTGAGAAGAATAAGTAAAATATATGGCCTAAATGAATAAACAAATACATAAAAAAGAACAGTTATGTGTTTTAACTCAAATCTGAAGTGCACACAAAAATAAGGAAACATGGTTGAACCTAAAGAGTTGCTCAGTGACTGTGTCATCTTGCAGACAGCACAAGGTGACAAGGGCTTACAGAAAAGTAATCATGCTAAGGTGACCCCCCTCTACCCAAAGGTCACAGACTCTGAGACCAGGACAAACAGCAATCAGCCCCAAACAAAGATCCCAACCACTCCACCTCGGAGCCAACTTAGCATCCGGCCAGGAGGCAGAAGAGGGAGGTCCCTGCCCGAGGTCCCACGGGTCCCAGTGTGCCCAGGTTGGCAATCGCCACTCAGCAGGGGTCAGTCCACACCGGTGCACCAGATGCCCACCCTGGGAACCCGCCCTCCACCCACCCATCCACACAAGCCCTCCTCCTCTTAAAGATTACAACCAGGTTATCCTGGAATGGCCTCTCCTGGAGACATTAAATATGTCTTGAATCTCCAGCTGTTCTTAACAACATCTTTAGGTAACATCTTATCAAAGTGAACGGCTCTACAGTTAGAAAGAGACGGCACATTTTCTACAGATCAGTGCAGTTGCCACTTCAGCACAGTGATTTTCAGAGATAATGCAAGGCCATCTGTTTAAAAGATAAAGCTAAATCATAAAGTGTTTATTTATTTATTTTTTAGCAGGACAATAATGTAATAATAATACAGATCACTAATCCTTGTGTGATGCAGGGTCTGTTTCAGAAAAAAACAGAGGGGTATTAAATGTTATGAGAGGATCTGAAATGGGCAGCTCACTAGAAAAGTAGCTGGATGGTAAAAAGAAAACAAACAAGTACTTGCTTCTGTTTAAAGGGTCAGTATTAGTCTCTGACCAGCTGTATTTATTTTATGTGGTGTTTAAGATGAAAATGTATCTTACTATTTCTTCACAACCTCCTGGATCATTGACTAGTTGAGCCGGTGGTCAGAAACAACAAGTGCAACAACTGAGTCCAGTTATCTGCAGAAAGACAGCTGGAGGATGAGTTAAGAGACCCGAGACACAAATAAAGGAAATAACACATCTTTTATTTATTTTGAAAACCAAAAACAAAGCATGTTTCCTTCTGGGACAAGACTTACATGAGCAGTCAGTCGGTGAAGAGCAATGTCTTGTGGTCTCTAGCGCCATCTGTTGGGGAGACAGACTTAAAGCAACAAATTGATGAAGATGCTGATGATTACATTGAGAAAAATATCGCACTGCACATCTATTACACAACATACTCAATAATGGTTTTCTGTCTGTAGGCTGTATGTCCTGATTCATCTACAGTATTTACTATCTGATTAAAACCTGTTTTAAGATTCTGTGTCAAAGTTGAAAAAGCTCATGAGGTCCAGAGAGATGCTCACATACATGAGACCTGATTGTGTCAAGTCACTGATTTTTGGATAAAAAATTAAAATTATCAATTCTTATCCAAATTTTTAGTTTTGACTTGAGTCTTCTTTTTGACTAAAAAACTTATAGATAAAAGAAATTAAATAAAATAAAAGAAAGAATACATTTTTCTAAAACTAAGATGTGTGTTCTGAACACAGAACTAAGCGTCTACAACAGAAACACTGACTGTAAATGATCTGAAAGATAAAACGGGGTGGGGGATATTTTCCTCTTTGTTGTTACAGAAAGCATGTAAAAACTGAACAGGTATGAAATATTACAATCCTTCATCACTATTATTTAAAAAGCTAAAATAATTTCATACAAACTTTTATTGGAAGTTTCCACAATCGTATGTTTCGCAAACTGGTCTCTCATGGATGCAACTGGACTCAAAGTGGTAGAACTGCTGTACAGAGGCCCTAAATCTTAAGTTGTTCACATCACTGTCGTCATATCTTCAGTAAATAAATGTTTTTTAAAAAGTTCAGATAGTGGTTTTTTTTTTTAAAGAAGTAAAACTTCTTTTCCTAAAACAAGGACAATTAAATGTTTATGTGACCAAATGTATTTACTGTGCTGGGGCATGTAGTAGAGCGGGTTATTTCCTAACCAGCAAGTTAGTGGTTCAAATCCCAGCTCTGGCGTCCACATGTCGAAGTGTCCTTGAGCAAGACACTGAACCCCCAGTTGCTCCCAGTGCTGCGTCACTGGTGTGTGAATGTTTGTGTGAGCGAATGGGTGAATGTGTCTGATAGTGTCAAAGCGCTTTGAGTGGACTGATGTGTAGAAAAGACCATTTGCTCATCAGTTAAATATAAATAAATCTGGGGAAAAGTCAATGAAGCACCACTCGGACAGATCGGGTAAATATTACCCACTGCCATTGGTTGATGTTACTCTATTTACAGATTGACTGATTGCAGTCCTCGATGTCTGTGTATCTGTTATTCATGTTAATGCATAATGGACTCCCGTACACAGGTCCCGACAGAGTGGTTTAGTTATTTTATACATTTATAGGCAGTCAGTTCAGTCGGGACTCCAATCCCACACGGTGCCATTCTGGAATCCACTTTTGGGCGAGTTTAGGAATTAATGTAAAACTTTTCACTACAAATGTGTGTTATATTGTTCTGATTTACAATTCACTTTTGATTCCAGATTCTAATAAAGACTAGATAGAACAATTAACATTAAAATAACAAGGCTCGGGTGTAGATGTGCATTTATGTAGAGCCAGAACACTGCATTGATTCCACAAGCGTTCGTCTGTAGCTTAACATTGAACAGTTCATAATACATAACCACATTTGATAATTTTCTTTTATTTAGACAACCCAAATAAAAGGCACATAACATTGCGCATGTTTAATAATTTGACAAACATACATTTAAAAAAAATGTAGGAATGTTTGACCTTTCTGCTAATCAGAAAGCCTAGCTTCTCATATATACAAAATTATCAATGTTAATGTTCTAATACAAAAGATTTATAAAAAAAGGTTATCTTATCTTTCACATCTATTGTAACTACCATATCCTTGGAACTAAAATAGTTTTATACAAAGATATACATTCAACTGCTTTTCACAAGGGTCCTGGCATTTCCAATTCATTGTTTTCCTTAAAATAAACGAGATGTTTAATTCCACAAGAAATATTCAGGTCATCACATTATTGAGTCAAATTTGGCAAACAGGCTATCATAGTGTATCTACGTAAATGCGTAAGACCGAGAGGAAAAAAAACAAAAACAAAGAAACTACACTAACATTTTGTAGAAAACATTTTTGGAAAAATGACAAACATGCATATAGCATTTCAGTAAAATCTGAATCAACTCAAAGAGCTGCAACACTGCTGAGATAACATGGCATCCGTTTAAAAAAATAGTTAATGTTCAACAGCTACAGTGTTCAGGGTCATGCAACGTCAATCTTGTCCCATTTTTTCTGCCTTAAACGAACAAGCTTGCATTTTAATGAAACTCATCTAGTTCTTAGCCACATACCTATGCAGACTGAGAACAGGAAAGAAAAAAAAAGTACAGCATTCATTTCATTATACAGTAAATGATCATTTCAGATGGACGGCTATTTAATGTATTTAAGTTTGGACTTTTGAAGTCTGAACACCACAATATCCCTAATGTTTTTTGGAATCCAAAGAAAAAGTGGAAAGGTAAATAATCATGATAAGTATATCATGAATAACTGGGCTTCTCTGTGTGTTTCCTGAGTGAAAGGTCCTATCATATCGTATCATATCAGGGCTGTAACAGATTAATGATAAATAATTACGACATTGTAACAAAGAGTCCAATAAAACTATTTAGTCACCTTGATGATGACATGAACAGCCTGAAAAGATTTCCTATAAGGCCAGGCTTTTACATAAATTAGCCACTAGATGGCCCTCAAGTGCAGGCTGGTTGACCAAATCACTTAAAGACTCTGCTTGATCTTTGATAATACTGCTGTTCACCTGCATGTAGGATATGCCTTCAGTGCAAGACTCATTCCTTTCTAACTTCATGGAAACATAAACACTACAAATAAAAACAAACCTTTGTGTTTCCGTACAAATACAAAACAAACAAACAAATTATTCAAAGTCAAGAGGACCTTGTCCGGATGTCCGCTTGAATGACAAAAGCAAAATATTAAAACGCTGACATGAAAATACATTACTATGTCAACTGTACAAGTTAGTCACTGTACCTCAAGAGCATACCTACTATCTGGAAAGAAAAAGAAAATTCTATAACAGTGAAAAAATAGTCTTCCATGCAAGTGGAAGATGCTGTCCCTTTTACTAGACTCATTTCCTATATAATATTAAATAGTGATTAGCAGGCTATACTCTAAAACAAACAAATAAAAAAAAGAAAAAGAAAAAAAACACTACATACAAAGTAACACCCAGAGGCTTTCAGGAGAACTTGTAAAACATCAGAAACAGCAATGTAGTTATTGCTTCAGTCCATTTTCTCCTGCAGAAAAGCACAGGTGTATATTCGTATCGAGTCCTCAAGCGGGCTTGAGAAATCCTTGCCTCTGGTTCTTTCATGATACAAATCACAGTTTTATCATTCTAACTGACTACACTAAGTCTTACGGCTGTCCTGATTCAACAATAAATCCTACTCGAATTCTACTCAGGTGTTCTGCATCACGTGCCAGTCACTTAACCTTCGTTGGGACACAGTTCCAACTTTGTGAGCTCCTACTGACCTCACAGCTCATGTTAATGTTCACTTCGAGCTTGATAAAGCAAACATGTTTGGGGGACGGGGAGGATGAACTGCGCTCGAGGTGCCAATATGAGGATAGAGTCTCATGTTTCACTTCTTTTTCCCTTTATATCTGCCCAGTTAGATGTCAACTTTTTGTTTCTCTCTAAATTACCAAGGTGGGGATGAAGGCAACACTTGGGACAGAAATGGCATGCTATCCACTGGCCTCATTGCAATATTTAGTGGACCAGCTATATTCATAGGCATGGGGGTTGTTATTGCAACTGGATGGGCAATATTCATGGGCGCTGAGGCAGGGATGTTCACAGAGGCAATATTGACGGGGCCAGTGATGGTGACTGGGTGCTGCAGGCTGACTGTGTTGGTGCTAATGTTCATTTGAGCAGCTATAGTGACAGGGTTGTTGTTGTTGGCGTTGCCTCGGTTCATCGCTGAGGTGATGGGGGCAGAGACGGTCACAGGTGTAGCTGAGGAAGAGTTGCAGACTTCATTACTCTCTAGAAAAACACAACATACCAATAAGTTTTTTTTATGAAAAAGCTAATTATTTTGAGAAGAGGAGTTAAAATAGCATCACTCCCTTTTCACCTATAAATAATGATGCATAAGGTTTTGACAGCACTGAAATGAGGGTCTGCGTTTTCATGATGACTGTGAGGGAGAAAAATGGCCCAAAAAAAGTGTCTAAATTAAAATCATTTATATTTTAATATACATTTAATTTAATATAATTTATATTTACATTATAATATGATATATATTATAATTTATATAAATAGATCAACAAGCAACAATCAAGGCTGCAAAAAGTAAAGTTTACATGAGACTTATGTTGGAGTCAGACAGTAAAAGATTTCAAATAAAACATATTTTCTACACTTCAATAAGAATATATATGTGAAACTTATCTAAGTCAAGCTTTTATTAGCCTTACTGACTCGACCACGAAAGGTTGTTTAGCATCTGCTCTGAGATTGTAAGCTTGACAAGTTTAGCTCAGAAATATCAAGTGTTACGGATATTTTTGGGATGACCTAGAAAAGTTTATAAGCCATTTATTATTATATAAACTAAGCAGAACATGCAACCCACCCAGGCTGAGATATCAGCCCAGTATTCTCCTGGAAATGTGCAAATATGGGATAAATTAGTGACTACTGTAATCAGATTTCAGTGTTCCATTAAAAAAAAACTTTGACATAAAAGTAAATTGACAGTTTTGTATCATCATCTGTGACTTATTACCTGCAGAAATATGAAGTTGTGTTTAAAAGTAAACTTTGTTTCAACGATCCAATAAATATTTTTAAAACTTTCTGCACTCAGTGGGGCTATAATGTCTGGGATATGTTTGTCTGACAAGTGTGACAAACCTTTGTTACAGGAGTTAAAGTTGGTCTGACCATGAGTCTTCAAATGACTGGTGATGTAAGCTGCACTGAGCATCTTGCCACAGATGCTACAGGTGACCTTGCCTTCATGTCGGATCATGTGAGAGCGGAGTCTGTCTTTGGTGGCGAAAGCAGAGGTACATGCCTGTAGTTGCACAGCAGATGGAGGTCATAGTTCAGTTAAGCACAAAAACAATATTACCAATGATAAAGATCTGGAATCTGATGGTAAATCCCCTTACCGTTACTTGACATTTGAACGGTCTTTCTGAGGAATGCACATGCTTCACATGGCAGCTCAAGTGGTCTGGCCTAGATAAAGGACGACAAGGAGAGGAAGAAAGCAACAAGTTTAATCTTAGAAAGGGGATGCTGTGAGCTTCACAAGGCTGTAGATAAGTCATGCAACAAGCTTTTATGGTTCTGTATTGTTAATAAAGTACTGGATATGTTGTTAAAAGGGTTTTTGCTTCTCACAAAACAAGGAAAGAAATTCTGACTTTGTGATTTACGATATGTTCCAAAGTTATATTTGATATGTTTTAATAGCAGTGCCTTTTAAATATTAACGCTTTACTAAAAACTTGTATCTTGCAATTAACCAACAACCCAGAAAGCTAATATTAAACAGATGTTGACTTGCACAGAATATTTATAGTTGTGATAAAACCAAAAATAGTGAAATGACCATTTAATTTTAAGTTTGAATTTGCAGTCTTAATTAAAGACGGACTATTAATGATTAACCAGTGAAAAACTTATTCATCGGCCCATAAATTTTGTTGACCAGAAAGACCATTTGAGTACACAAGCAGAAAGTGAAAAGCTTATGTCCAGCCTTAATGTGCATTACAAATACAGAAGTGGAGGGATGTGCTCTGTTTGCTTTGGTAATGAGGATATGGGCACCAAAATCCCTAAAATTTCAGTACATGGCAGTTAATTCTCCAGGATCAATGGTGCGTGAATTAGTTTGACCTAGTTCCAAACAAGCACGACAATGAAATGGAAGGATTTTTTCCCCTTCTTCTTTCTTCCCCCCTTTTTTTCCCTTTGACACTTCAGTAAACTGACAGCTGCCTTATTATTATTAGTCTTGTTGATTTTCAGTTTTACTCTGTACTCAGGACTGATAGGATATAATTTAAACGATTACGTTATCAATCCTTTCAGTATGCTGTAATAACCCAAATTAAAACTACTGTTTTTTTTATTCAGTGTCATGTTTTTATTTCTCTTTTTACCCAAAATTCTACTATAAAACCATACAAAAATTAAATGAACAAATGGCAGCTTATCCTATATGTTTATTTATATTTAAAACATATAACTGACAGTTCCCTGGATAACTCCTATTTGAAAGTTGACCTTTATAATATTTGTACAGATCCTCCTCTATCAACATGTTAGTGATGCTAAGAGCTGAATCATGTACGATGTGCCATAGTGGAGTGAGTAAGGACCACAGCTTTGGCAGCTGCTCTCAAACCGGAAAGTTTCATGCTGCTGGAATTTTTTTTAATACAAATGAGAGGAGTCAAGTAGAATAATCTCATGAACTGGATTCAAGTTTTTTTCTCTTTTGGTGTCCATTGATGACACTCGAGACAGTGCATGCTCACATATCTGGTTGAGTGGCAGTGACTCAGTGCCCTGCTATTCAGTCCCTATTCTCACTTTCCAGTATGCTGATGAGTCCCTAACCCACGTCACCAAGTTGGAGGCATGCCTAAAACTGCTGTACACAGCACAGTGCAAATGTTAACAGCTTGGCAAAGGTAGACTGCTGATGTTTTTGTTGAAGTAATGGCTTTCCAAAGGACTAACTGAAGTTACCAAACCCCCTCCCCTGAATAATCAGCACGTAATGATGTGCTCTCCCAGTTTAACAAGTTCTGTGGTTTTGATGAGAACTTCTTAAAGAAAATGTTTATTCGCTACTTATTAAATGTGTTGACCTTAAAATTACACATGGTTCACCGAATTCCCAGGGAAAAAGAGTCTGTGACATGGTGGTGGGAACTGCAAAGTGACAAGTGACGCCTCCCCCTCTCTAGATACTCCACTGGTGTTCTCCCATGTGAGACTTTAAAAATGCTGAAATGACGCGGCGGTTTTTAAAACAACGCATTTCAACCTCTTACTACATTGGTAAAAATAGAAACTCAGCAATGTCGACACCACAGAAGAATATGGACCACCCCCCCCACCACCACCCACCTACCCACCCACCCCACCCCACACACACGGCTTTTAGTAAAGCAAAAAAGTATCAAGCTTTTGCTAATTGCATTTTTTTATATTACGACTTTTTGGTTTGCTTTTGTTGTGCTTGTCAAATAAAAAGACTGTAAATAAATAAGTACATAAAAAAGTCAGCATATGATAACATTAAACACTAAAAACACAGGAAAAAACTATTTTGGGGATTATTAGTTCCTCACCCAAAAACACGTTTATATATTCATCATAAGATTATTTTAAATTCCAATCAGACAAAGACTTTTCTCTGTGACCATAAAACACTTACTTCAATGTCCCCTCCCATAACAATCAATTATATCTCAGACTCAAACTTCCTGTTTATAATCGCCTTGTTGTTTGTCGTTATTTGTTGATTGAAAGCATAAAAATAAACCATAACAGTTGTAAAAACAATCTGTTGCTCTGTTGCTGATGAAGATCCTATTGCAACCAAATGCCTCCTCAATTTTAAGTCAGTATAAAAAGTTTGGGTAAGTTAGCTCCCATCATCATACTCGCTATATATTCAAAAGTAATTAGCAAAGACCAGAACAACAAAAAAATTTCCACAGCTTACAAATGAACACAAACGGAGAGAAATGTCACTCTGAAAGTTACAGGCTAGTAGCCGCCATGAATCAGACATTTAAGTTGTAACAGGTTGTCGGAAGGAATCGGACCAAACAGCTATTCTGATGAATTATACTGGTGTCCTAATGGCAAGCCTTGAAATGATCCGAACAGACCAGTGGCTACTCCAAAACAAGCACTGGATATCCTTCTGGCCCCCATCTGGAGCACACGTGGAGTCATGATTTAGGTGCTACACTGGGCCTGTTTCAGGATAACGGCTGTATATAAAACTTAAAAGTTAATGGTCCAAATCTAACGGCTGTTCTTGTTTTGACAAACAACAAAAACAGCCAAAACAAAAGACTAAACCACAAAGAGTTTTATGTATATTCATAATTTGCTAAGACATCAAACCAGTTTTCTTTACACATTCTTCTGCTGTGTTTGAAGGCACATGGCGGATGTCTTTTCCTTCGTTTAAAATAAGCCTTAAGAAAAACTTTGCATGGTGCTTTGACAGCAGGATTAGATTAAATTCAAAAACAGCTATGTGTGTCATGATGTCTCATACTACAGATCAGTCAATAATGATGGTATTTCCAAATGAAGAATGTAATAAGCAATGCATAAGCTATTTTTCCCCAATAGTAAAGACCTACAGACAAATTAAGTTCTAAACCAATTAAGGTGAATTAGTGTATATTTTCATTTTGTAACATGGCAATTAGTACATTTAACCATAATTGAGCCAATTTTTGCACAGGTAAAGTTTTGATTAAATGAATTAATAACAGACCCTTACCTAGAAAAGCCTTTCCCGCACACAGAACATACATAAGGCTTGTGGACTCCCCCATCATGAGAGCGAACGTGGTAGGTCATGCGGTCCTTCCTTTTAAAGCGCTGCTGGCAGATGGGGCACTCAAAAGGCTTCTCATCTGAATGCGATAACTTGTGGCGATTCAGGTGGTAGACATCACGAAATGCTTTACCACACATCTCACACCCATGGTTTTTCTTCACAGGTTTGGCAGGTTTTTTGGGAATATTTTGTTGAGGCACATTGCCCATTGCTGATGATGTCATGATACTTGTGCCTGAAGAAACAGAGGTGGTTGCTGTGGAAAGGATGCCCGCAACTGTAGAGATGTAAGAGTTGCCGTTGTTCTCTCTTGGCATGGAAGCGATCATGGGTACCATGGTAGGTGCTGTTTGGGCCGTCTTCTTCGGACGAGACACCATCTTGATACCAGTATGGCTGGATTCATGGCGTCTCAGATGGTAACTGTCACGAAAGGCCTTGTTACAGTACCCACAGACAAAAGGTGTTTTGCCTTTGTGTTCCTTCTTTATCACAGGCACTGGTGGCCGTTGGCCTCCTCCACTAGCCACATTGTCTTTCAGAAGATCAGCAGCACTGATAGGTGGCTTCTGGTCTATTTGGATGGGGAGGATAGGCTTTTGGTCAACTTGCTCAGCTCCTGCATTAAGAAGTGGCAGCAGGCTATTTTGGGCCACCTGGTGCTGGTGGTGGAGGGCTTCATTGGCCTGCTAATGAAACAAACACATGTTTTTGGTTAAGACAAAACAAATTTAACATATTTGGTGATATAAATTCAGCTTTAAATGCACAACAGAAATCATTGACATCATCGTAGGACCTTGCAGTTTGAGAAAAGCAAAAACCCTGTACAGTACAAAAATAAATGTTGCTGCTGAGAGCTGTTAGGAGTCTAGAATCAACTCTTACAACTACATGAAAACAAAGAAAAGAAAGATCTTACACAGTGCAAAATAGACACAGGATAATTAATGAACTTGATGCAGCATGCCACCAATGCAAAACAATCCAAACATACTGGATGAAAAATGATACCATCATGATGGTGCAGATTCACCATGTGACTGCAAAGCAAGTATACCAAATTAGAGGCATAGCAGAGTTCAGTTTAGCTGCCAAGAAGGCTCTTGAAGAGAAGGCCATTAAGCTTATCTACAAGCTCAGTTAGAAGCTTCAGAACGCAGAAATGTGTTTTAGTGAGGGAGAAAAATCACTTCAAGGAAAACAAACTTCATCAAACTAGCTATAACACATATCAGTGGTAGAATTGTTGTCTGTGTGTGGCCTACGACATCCCATTTCCTGAGCTTTTGCAGCTGCAGATCAATATGAATGACTACCACAACACAAATGAAGTCAAATCAGTTGAGATTAATAGACAGCAGCAACAACCAGTTGCTTAGGCTTGATTATTTTCCTAATTATATTTCCTGACTGTGGAAGAAGATACCGTTTGTATTTCTTGCCAAGGCAATGATCTAAAACATTATCTTGTGAGTCAAACTGCCAAAAATACTTGCACAGCCGGGGCTAAATGTATTCACATCATTTTGTTTGGACATGTTTGAAACTGAAGGAAGGACAGTAATGGCAGTCAACAGTTGCACAATTAAGTAAAATACATTCCAGTTAATAAATTCAAGGCAGTTTGCCAATCGTTTATTTCTACAATGAAAATAGAAGAAAATCACTGTGTATATATCCAAGAATGAATGTAATTATACTGCTGGTTTGTCTCATTTAATGCAATCATAATGCAATATGTAGCCGCTTTTAAATTTAGCACTCATTACATCACAGCTGCCATCAATAGCAGTTACTCACATTTAGATTTCTATACTTGGATTCATTATGTTGAAACAAATGTAAAAGTTACTTTAAAGAATCAATTTCTAAACATTATGGATTTTTCTCTGATTCAAAACTAGTCTGCCCAAATCCACAGAAATTAGCAGAGAAGCAAGCATACCACGACTGCTGCTGAGGAAACTAATGTTTCGAGAAACAAAACAAATAAAAAAGTATCACAGTTAACATAGTTCTTACAAAAACCAGACATGGTCAAGACAACCATGTTGTCAACCAAGAGCAAAAAGGGCAAGGTGAAATACTTGGCCTTTCCCTTTGAGGTTCAATCATCCATCGAAAAAGGCCAACCAAGACAGGAGTAGCAAAAGAGGAGATGGAACAGAAAAGAAAAATGAACCTCACAATGTCCTCCTTATGTCATCTAGTCTATTGTGAAAGACAAATCTGAGCAGTGATGCACTCGGGCCTCAGCAGGGGAGCTTTGTATGCTCATCTTCATTGATTTGGCTCAGCTATTCATGAGACAGAGACATTGTTTATCCACACACTACTCAGCTAAACTAGCCGTCATCTCCTCATACGCAATGGGACCTGGGAACTCAGAGAATACCACCATCTATTTGTCTGAGCACCTGCTTACACTTGCCACCTTCCAGGATTAGTCATCATCATGCCAATGCAACCCGGTCCGCTGGCACACCAGGGGTGGGGGGATACCAGTCGGGAAACCTCTTTGTGAAGCTTGTGAACAGCAGACGTAGCCACTGCAGACAGGCTGGCCTCCATACAGAGGTGCAGGGCCTGTAAGCTGCTGTGCCTTCATGCAGCTCTGACCATTTTGACACAAATGCGCTCTGACAACTGGGGCTGCTCCCTCATAAATAACATCAAAATGGAGGGAGTGTCCTGATGGCTCCGTGGGCCACTGTAGACTTGAATTGAGCTCATGGTCTGATTATGCACCGCCTTTCTTCAGTCTTTTGTGCCACACTCTACAGCTGCTTGCCCAATTGTGGAAAAAAACAAACAAGAACCATAACTGACAAAACAGAAATATAAAAGAAAGATAAAAAGATATACAATACATGACTTTTTTGTAATTACTAAGCTTCTTGGTTGAAATTTTCTCTCTCTAAAATGATGTTGAATAGTATAAAAAGCTCAACACCGATGGTTGTTACACACATTGTAGAGAAGACCAAAGTTTGATAAAAACATCCCTTTTGTATGTCAGCCATATTTTTTTTAATCTAAATCAATAAGTAATATACATTTTGAAGGGCCTTGTTTTTTTATAATGAAACTTACTACTTTACGTAAGACTAAGAATATGTTTTAGGGGAATGCGTGATAACAGTCTTTCATTTCGGTTTGGATTGTATTATATGCCAGAATGATATCATCATCTTTCCCATACATACCAAACACAGCAAACCTCAAAATGAAGGCTTTAAAGCAAACATTTTAAGATGTAAAACAGGTTTGAGATACAGTGATATACAACATTTACTGAAAGTTTCCCAGAAGCTAGTTCTAATAAATCATTTCTGAGTTAATCAAACTTTGAACTGTATAAAAGAGGTACTGTATCAATTAGAAAGTGTGACGATTTTAAAATTTAAGCATTTAAATTGGCATGATTGAATGTAAAAAAAAACTATTAACAGAGTATAGATGAACACACAAGTATCGAAAAATGTCTTCTTTATAAAATACAAATATAAACTTTTCAAATTATAATTATTTTAATAATTTCTGTAGAAATGAGTACTATCCCTTGCTATTGTGGCAGACTTCATGAACCATAAAAGAAATCAAAACATATGCATGTTGGTTGCAAAGCATGTGGTCTTTTATGCTAAAGGAATTTCTAACAGCGAAGTCTGACAGTTCTGATGTGAAATTCTCACAATTTAGATGTGAGCGACAAGTTTAACAAACTAATTATTCTGTGTGACATGGCAGGTACTAGCTACTGATACGTTCATTGTTTTAATGTTGTCATGAGTTAGGACCCCAAAACCTTGACATAGCATGTCAAACACCCATGGGTGCATTATGACTCTTTAAAGGTAAATTATTTTACATTGATATATGCAAAATAGTCAGAAAAAGATTATAAAAAAAGAGCTTCCAGCTAAGTAGCAGGCACTGCACAAAAAACACCATCCAGAAATAGAGCAGTAATAAGTAAATAACTGATCATTCTAAGTGTAATAAAAACAATACGAACAAAAGAAATCTGCAACGCAATTTAAGATAACTTCTGTCAGAGTACCCCAACTTTCTCCTAGTCTTCTATTTACTGTCCTGCCCACATTTCTAAAAGCTGTCAGATGACAAACACCACAGCCTTCTGGTACAAAACTTTCAAGTTTTCAAGATCAATTTTTCCAGCCAGTTAAAATCAAATCCCTACTTAGTCTTTAAACCAATTGTGTGCATTACACTAACATGTTATTAAAACCTCTGATGACAGTCCAATCATGCATAGCACAAAAGACTGAACAGATAAGTGAGAGACAGGCAAATGTGAGTTGTTTGCTTGCCAAAGACAGTGCATATTAATAACTGTACAATATTACAGGTTTATACATTAAGCAGGTTGCTTATTTCTATCCACAATCTCATAATTTGATAGTACAAGAGGGGATTTACACCTGATTTTAGAATAATTACACTTTTATTAAGCAGTTCTGTTGTGTCAGTGTAGCTATACAGGTTAAATATTTTACTATAATTGAAAATACTTTTGTGGATCGTGGCTAAAATTAATTAAGTATATCCCATGACAAGTTTGGCATGCAAAATAGTTAACACAGAAGACTTGTAAATATACAAATAAAATGATAGAAGAGACACTAAATAGTATAATAAACAACCTACTGAGAATGTAATTATTCCAAATATTAAGCCACTTTTATGAAAGAACTTGCATCCATAACATCACATTAAACTTTATTTTTTTTTATCCAGTAAGGGCCACGAGAATAAATAACACAAATAAATCATTTTAGTAAACACTAACCTTCCGTTAAATGAAGTTATCGGTCAAGTTAAGTAAAAGGCAGAAGATATAAAAGATCTGTAATAAACTTTCTGTCAGAAATGAAATCTTTCAAATAGCTTTGAGTCGTTGCTAATTTGAAACCTGCTTCTTCGCTGCTAGTGTTAGCTGGTGTGCATAGTTTGAATTCCTTACCTCAACACTCAACAGAATAAACAGCTCGAAAAACAACAGAAAGATGTGCAGCGCTGATTATCAAGTAATGTAATGTCAGTTTTACAATCTTATGACAGCAGCCTTGTCTAAATTTAAGCGAATTTAGCCAGCGACAGTAACTGCAGCCTAAAACATCGTTAGCTACTTGGCTAGTTACTGCCGAACAAGCTGTAGCAAGCGGAAAGTTGACCGCGGACTTGGGAATCGGCGCTAGTAAATCTCAGCAGCTGCTAACCACAGCATGCACTTATTTAACGTTTGCTAACACGGCATACTTCAATAGTCTCCTCCGTTATTTGTGCTACACTGAATATATTCTCCAGCGTCAGATTGCATTATCCCACCGCGTTCGATCAAAACCTCCAGTCAAGGAAAAAGAGAGAGAGAGAGGGAGAGAAAAGGTCTGTCTCGATTGTAACGGTGCAGTGGCGTCTCCAGCTTTACTTGAAGTGGTACCGCATGTTTTGCTGGCTTCTGTTAGGCAAACAAACTTAGCAATATCACAACCGCTTTCGAGGTATTTAACATCTGATACCCAAATGTTCGTACACCAATAAAACAAGCATTCCTTTTAAGCAGAGACTGAAGAGATTTGATTTTTTGTTCTAGCGTCATTCCCAAGCCTCACAGCTGGAAGCCTGGATTCATAAACCATTGTTTTACTTCGTTACTTGTTCTTGGTACTATTCGTTTAAAAACTAAATTTACCACTAGGGTAGCCGATGCTTAGTAAGATTAAGATTGTTTTGCGAACTATCCCAGTTTCCCTCCCAGAGAGACAACTTACTTGGAAGAGAAACGTACTCCAGCTCGGCTCCATTTCCACACTTAGTGATTCTGTAGGAAACCTAGTAGAAGCCTACAACAAAGCAACCAAACATGGCAGCTGAAACAACTTCCGGTAACCTCGAGGGCTGAACCACTTTTCGTACTATTTGGCGGGGCGCATTGAATTTAGTATTTCACATCTAATTTGTGTAATAATATTTGCGACTTAAGGAACATATACAAGAAAACAATTTATAAGCACGAAAAATATTTTATAGTAAACATTTCACAGGGATTTCAAGGATTTTTCGTATCTTTTTTAAAAGTAATGTGGTGTAGTTGGATTTCTGAACACCCCCCTGGATGTTATTTTCATTGATGCTTTAAGGGCATTTGTTATATTTGATTGTCGTGTGTGGCTATGAAATTATTGTTTAATAGTAACATTTTACCTGATTTTGTGTGGAGGAAAATTACCTTTTGTTTAGCATTGAATGTATAGAAACGTGTCTGCTCATTTTTGGAGAAAAGTTTGACAGAAAAGTTGCAGTTTATTTTTAATAGGTACGTATGGATAAATGTCTGCATTTTATCACATAATTAAAAACTATACTTTTCATTTTGTCCCTTAAAAATAAACGGCTTGATCTAAGGTTTAAAAAAAATGTCCAAAGACTAATAAACATTGTCCTGTATGTATAGTATATGAGGATGTGAGAATAGTTCACATACCAAATGTAGATAACATTTTATTTTACAAGCTGGATTTTAATCAGACTGTTTTTGAATGACTAACATATAAAATAGACAATATAGTGGCTTTATGGGGGAATAAACTACACAGCTGCAAAATTAGAGTAAGATTGAAATGAGAATTTCCTTTTAAAACAACTTATTGAAAACATTTGTCATTCACAGAAAGACAGATGAAGTTAGATTTAAGGAGAAATACTGTAACCACAAATGCACTGTCTATATTGCAGAGCATGTAGAGGATTTTGACACCACTATTTTATTCAAAGGCTAGAGGGATTGATATTATGCTAAAAGAAGAATTCTTGAAATGTTTGTATTTTTAATACAAAAATATCAATTCAATAATAATATTAATAAATGAGTAACTGATAGTATTAAGTTACAATAGAGAAATTTAACCACAATGTTTACAAGTAAAGCCTGTTGCACAACTGTGGGTGTTTAAATTAGTGCAACTATCAACCCCTTTCCCGTGGCTGATTATGTGGACTTATTCTAGTGTAATTATGTAAATAAGTTATGTGTAATATTCTGCTTTTAAGATGCTAACTTGGACTGCTGTTACAAATCAACTTTGATTAGCATGTTGAGGTTGTTAATTTGGGGTAAAGGTGATATATTTTCACGTTTTACATGGCATCTATTGCTTATAAAAAATTGTTTGAAATATTCTGAATATCTAAACCAAATATTATGCAATCCATCCATCCACCCATTTTCTGATTTTCGTTTCTACTTATTTCACTGAAGGGTTGTGGGTAGCTGAAGCCTGCCTCTTGCCCAATGATTGCTTGGATAGCAATCTTCTCAAAAATCAGGGAAGTGACATGCCAGTAGAAATGGTTGCCTCTTTTTATCCTGATATTTTGCACCTGTCCAGTAGCTCCATTTCACTTTCATCCATTTTCTACCATTTATTCTCTAAACGCGGTGGGGGAGCGAGCCAATCCCAGCTGACATCAAGCGAGAGGTACACCCTGGACAGGTCACACTTTCTTTTACTTTTGTAATTTGAAAATAAAAGAAATATTGAAACTAACAAAAGCTGTGTTTTAAACACCCTTTAATTATTTGCAATCATTAGCTGAGTGGTCCAGTGGGGCAACAGGAGCCATGTAAATGACTAGATGAAAAAGCACCTATTCTACCTGCAAGAGTGAAAACAAATGGATAATTCCAAAATGGGGATTTGGGACCAGACTTCATAAAATGCAGACAGTGAAATATTTGATACCTTCTGTGGTGAGTTGATACCTAATACAGCAAGTACAGAATGTGATGCCAAATAACCTTCATAGGTACCAAGGGATGTTTTCAGGCTCAGATAAGTAAAGGACACCAAGAGATCTCACTCTACTTGTCTTTGTCCTGATCCACACACACATGGATCAGGATAAGGTGCGTCAAAAATAAATAAATAACCTTAGCTTTAAGCTTATTAAACAAAAAATGTGCAGCTTTTATGCATTTTATTGTAAAGAAAAGTTGAACTCATAACAGTTTAACTCAATGTTTCTCAATTCTGGTCCTCAGGCCCCCCTGCTCTGCATGTTTTAGAGACAACCCTTCGTTAGCACACCTGAATTCAATGAATGGCTCGTTAACAGGCTGCAAATAATGTAACGGACAGGTTTATGAATATGAGTCAGGTGTTGGATAAGAACATGTGTAAGACATGCAGGGCAGGGGGGCCTGAGGACCGGAATTGAGAAACATTGACTCATTATGGGAGACAAAAAACAAACAAGTTCCACAGGTACTCTTCACATTATACGGGTCAGCATAGAGTGCTAAGCATAACCACAATAAGCAGATCTTCTGGAAAATTTTGAGTTCTAAAACTGAAGTGGATACGGACCTGGGCATGAATCAGTATTGTGTACACTCTTTCCAGTATGTTCTTTGAACTCTCTGCTGGTCAGTGAATAGCTGTTCAGCGAAGGTACCCCCATTGTACATTTCAATCTTTGTCCCACTGTACATTGAAAGCCTTTATTCACATACAGTGCAATGAGCTTTTCAGCCAGAGTTAGAGAATATGTGTGGTCAGCCCATTCGGTCCTTATCCAGCTAAAAAGACATGATAACATCCAACAACAGGCTCCACTTGAAAATAAAGTTATGACAATTGCTTCTTCTGATATTTTTCCAGCTCTGGACACGAAAGACTCAGCTCCACAGGTAAGCAACTCTAAGGGATCAGGAATGAATGAATTCCATAGTTTTGTTTTTGTCTCTCTTACTTCTTTTACATAATTATTTACCAGGTAGTCCTTTTGGAGATTAATAAATCTAAAACTTTAAATGTGAATTTTAAATTTCTCTTACTCAGTTTTACTTAAATTTGCATTTGATGATGTGTGAATAAGAGAAACTGTTGGTCTTCGCTGCTCCTGAGTGACATCATGTCTAAAATGCTCTCGATCAACAATCATTGATTAAACTCAACTTATCTATTCAAAATGTTGATCGTGAGCAATCTCACATCATATTATACCAGACAGTGATATTTTAAAAAGAGACTACAGCACTGAGATGCTCTTGTATGATTTGATTTATATGTTTGCTGCAGATTTCTTTTCTAGTATGAGTCATGTTATTTCAATATGTGCAAATACATATTGTTCTCACAATGAAGTTTTCCAAAGAAATCACGATTAAGTGACTTTTTTTCTGTTGTGTGCCCACAGAAATGGGGGACTGGTCCATTCTTGGTCGTTTCCTAACAGAGGTTCAGAATCATTCTACTGTTATTGGCAAGATCTGGCTGACAATGCTGCTCATTTTCCGCATCATGCTCGTGGCCCTTGTGGGGGATGCTGTCTACAGCGACGAGCAGTCCAAGTTCACCTGTAACACTCTACAACCTGGGTGCAATAATGTCTGCTATGACACGTTTGCTCCTGTCTCCCACTTGCGCTTCTGGGTCTTCCAGATTGTTCTAGTCTCCACACCTTCTATTTTCTACATTGTTTATGTGTTGCAAAAAATTACCAAGAATGAAAGGCAGGAGGCTAGGAAGGCTGATGGCTTACAGGATTCGCCTTCACTCAAAAGACGTCTAGGAATTGATAAAGAAACAGTTCTGGAAGCAGGTAATCCATATGACACTACTTTTGCCAGTGAGGACAGGAGCTCACAGGAAAGGGAGCATGAAGAAAAGAAGCAACTGGAAGGTGAAATGAGAGAGGTAGAAGAAGATCCAACCCAACTTTCAAGTCAAGTGCTGCTTATTTATATTGTACATGTTCTGCTTCGCTCCATCATGGAGATAATCTTCCTAATTGGACAATATTACCTTTTTGGATTTGAAGTCCCGCACCTGTTTCGGTGTGAGACGTACCCATGTCCCAACAGAACTGACTGCTTCGTGTCTCGAGCAACAGAGAAGACCATATTTCTAAACTTCATGTTCAGCGTCAGTCTTGGTTGCTTCATCTTGAACATTGTGGAGCTGCACTATTTAGGCTGGATTTACATTTTCAGAGTGCTGCTCTCAGCATGCTGCACATGCTGTGACACAAACAGGGAATCTGTGCAGCAGGTAGAGTTATATTCCTACAGCAATCCACTGTTACTTGAGCTCAAACACTCTTTACGTGGAAGAGTTGTCCTGCAGACCACCGCAGCCATGGCACAGGATAGGAGCAGCTGTGTTCCAAACCAGACTCCAGCGATCTCCTTTGAGACAGATTCAACTTTGGAGTGCACTTCAAAGAGAAATTCAGATGACAAAGAGCGCACCAAGACCAGACTGCACAATTTGGCCAAAGGAGGAAGAGGCAAAAAGTCTTGGCTATAAATCTGTTTAAAATGTTTTTCTTAACTATATTTTTTTTTATTTGTGTTTTATCATATTTTTTTTTACTTCTCATTGTGAAACAAAAATCGTATTTATCTTTTCTGGATGAAACGGTTGATAATCGATAACAAGGAATGGAAAACAGAATTTGTATTTTTGTACAAAGATAAAAAAAATCCCTCAATCCAAGAATTGAGGATATCTGACTTATAAATAGAGAAATCAAGCATAAGTAATTGATTTTATACAAATTTAATCTAAGAAAAAATCAACAAATCGTGACTTTAAAAGTCTGAATGTGACTTATTTTCTTCTAGTTTTGTAATTCCAAAGTGTGCAAATGGAAACTAAATTTATGTCAGGAGTAAACTTTACAGCAAGTGTTATCACTGATTTTATTGTTGTGGCTGAAACATCTTTTTAAAAAAAGTTGGCAGATTGTTTATAATATCTAAAGTATTTATGTATAAGTTAATATAAAAGCAGCAACTACTGTAATATGTTAATATCTGACCTGAAAGTAAAGACTTGTTTGATTACTGGCAAGGAAAACTGGACATTACGGGGCTAATGTCCATATTCACAACCTGTTTGTGCTTGCAGAGTAAAAACTGGCCAGCAGGGGTCGCTGCTGTCCAGTTTGTAGGAAAGATGCTTTATGTGCTGCTGGAATTTTAAAATAAAGTTAAGGCAAAAATGATAGTGTAGATCAAATTAAAGCTCATGTACACTTATATAATTTAAAGATAGATTAAATATGAATTAAAACATCGAGATGAATTGATGCAGCTGTGTGGGTTTTTTTTTTTTTACGTGTAACTGTATCATGTGAAAATCGGAGCTTACGACAGGCGCGTGAATGCATCATGCATTTCTCGCACCTACTGAAAAATACAAGGAAGAAAATGCCGAAAAGTTCTAGCAACACAAGGCTGTCAGTTTGGAGCAGGTACGGGTACGTATATATCATACCTTCTAAGAGCATTTTCTTTTTGTTATTTTTCATAAATGACACTTTTTTACTTAGCTGAACCTGTTCCCAAATGCCAGTACTAGAGAATGAGGGCAAAGCAGCTTAAAGGGAGAGCATTATGGCAAAGCAATGAACCTGTCACAGCGACAACTAAGCTATACGTGGTTAGCCTACAATGACTTTACAGCTAGGTTAAAGCTCTCTTATCCTGTAAAAAGTTCATATAACATTGTCACCTAACGCATATATCTTTGCTTTAAAGTAAGTAGAATTGCTTCCTTTGGCTATTTCATAGCCGTCTGACCTCAAAATACGCGATTAAATGTAGATTAAGTCCGATTTTCTTACTTATTGGTTTAGAAAACAGCAGGTTTGTTGCTAGCTCGTAGCTTTAGAGGTAGGATGCCACTTTGTGGTGATGCCGACGTAGAGAAAAAATAAGGTCAAAGCTTCACCAGACAGCCCATGGATGTAGGGCAACGTGAGATAGATTGTGCTACAGATGTTTAGGGGTACAAAACACGATCCAAACGGTAGTTTACGGTCTTATATTTGTAAAAGTTAATAAGTGATGGCAGTTCCTGTACAGTTTCCCCAGCCCCGGCTACATAATATGTATATTTCCTAATTTATTTTAATTAAATGTTATTACAATGCTGATTAACAGTAAACAAGACTGCACATTGATGTGTGTGTGTATATATGTATATCTACGTGTGTGTATGTATGTATGTGTGTGTAAATAAACACAATTTAAGTGATGTAGAGATTACATACACATCTAACAAATTTAAGGCAGTATTGGCCAATAGGTGACTTAGCAGTTTTAGTGCAAGGCCTTGATTGCAAGGCATAAAGCTTTTATTAATTTTTTTTCTTTTTTTTTATCATCCTCACAGATGACATCCTCTCCACTGTACATACTTCAGATCAGATTCATGAGAAGCTGAAACTGTCAGTTTCTCATTTTAAATAAATCAGAAACATGTTTCACCTAATTAAAAAAGACAAGGACAAGGAGAAAGAGAAGGAAAAGGACATTGGAAAGAAGGAAAAGAAAGACAAGAAAGACAAAAAAGAGCGTATGTCCCAGGCAGAGTTAAAAAGCCTAGAAGAGATGAGCATACGCAGAGGCTTTTTCCACCTTAACAGAGGGGGTTCCAAGAGGGACTCCAAGAACAAGTTGGAGATCTCTAACCCTATTCTAATTAAGGTGGTTAGCAACACGGAGCTGGACCTGACAAACCTGGAGACTGAACGTCCTCACAATCAGGATCAGGATGGAGGGCAAAGCTGTGCAAGTACCTCTGGTGAAGATATGATGAAAAATGAACTGGAACATAATCGCAGTTCTGTGAAGGAGAGAGCAGCGAAGTTTGGGGAATTGGCAAAACCAAATTCTTCGGTGGTCCAGAAGCAAGTACCCTTTCCACAAAAGGGCACAGAGGAAAATGCTTTTGAGGCTCCACAGCTCTCTCGTAAAAACAGAACTGCACTTTATTCAAAGTCTTTTCCCAACCAAAAACGCAATGTCACAGTTCGTATTCCTGAGCTGGTTGGGAAGACCTACCCTGGTGCACAATTACAACTGCCAATGCTTGTTGCTCCACCGGTACCAGATCCAAGAGAACTTGAAATACAACGACGCAACACTGGCGATTTTGGCTTTTCTTTGAGGAGAACCACGATGCTAGAGAGGCAACCTGATGGTGGAGTTTGCCGGCGTGTTGTACATTTTGCAGAACCAGGGGCCGGGGCCAAGGACCGGGCTTTGGGTCTTGTGCCAGGGGACAGACTGGTAGAAATTAATGGAATCAATGTGGAGAATAAAAACAGAGATGAAATCGTGGAGATGATTCGTCAATCTGGAGAGTCAGTTTGGCTAAAGGTGCAGCCGATTTTGGAGCTGAGCGAGTTGAACCGCAGCTGGCTGAGATCCACTCAAGGTCCGCACAAAGAAATCCTTGATGTGAGTACTATTATAAAATCATACTTTGTGAACAGAGTATACAAATATAAATTCCTTGTTGGAAATCATTAGAATTTTTGTCTGTGCTGTATACCCGTGTATAGCCGTGTTTCATACCTCCCTTTATAAATATTTTTTTCTTCCATTTATTTTATTTTAGCATGACTTCTTCAACTTCTATGACTATTTACAAAGATTCTTGAAGATAATCAATGCTGGTGTATATATTCTTTTGAAGTTCCTTTCTAAACTTCTCCAGAAACATCACCTTTTATTGTTTTGCACTCGTACCTCATGGATTAAAGATGTCTAGATTATGGGTGGAACTGTAATGACACTGGTGATGTGCCAGGGTGCATTAAAGAGTTTGTGTATGTGTGTGTGTGTGTTTTGAAAGATAGAATGTGTTCGGGTGTACATATAATCCCCCTCCAACCCCCCAGTCCTTTGAAACCAAACAATGGGACGCTGAAAGAAACAACGGCCCAAACGCCACCACAGCTCATGGCCATATGGTCTCGTAAGACTTGGCTTGCAGCCCGTTCAGTTCTTTTCTCCAGCGTAATCATTGGCAGCAAGTAGAGGGCCATCAAGTTAAACTCTTTATTAGCTGACATAACAAACACCTGAATTTGATCCTTTAGTTGTGTGGCTTTGTAGTAGTATAGTTTATAGATGAGGATTGTCATGACTACAGAGGATATTGTTACTTGAGTTACAGCAGAAGGAATTAGCTACTCTGTAAGAAATATACATCCACTTAATACTTGTGCGTTTAAGAAACTATCATGAAATTCTTTACGTACTGAGTGAGCAGTCTTCTCTTGAGTATTTTGTGTCATCCTTATGTCTGAAATAGAAAAAGCATTTTTCCAACATAGTAAATTCCTCCCTACCTCCAGTGGTTGCATTGTAAATGTCTAATTTATTTAAACTTTTAGGAACTAAGGTTTTAAATAAATTGAATAAGCTCACTAATTCGTGGGCTTTTCACTAATTCAGGCTGCCTCAGATGTAACGTGGGAATAAATGTGCACAGCTTGTTCTCCTGTCCTTTGTCCCACATTCAAACAGTCTTGATGATCATTATGAGACAGGCAATTTGAAAAAGCAGAAATTGTGCTTGTGAAGCTGACCTAGAACCAAAAGCACTATTTATAGGTGGTTATAATAAGATCTGGATTCTAGATGGAGATTTCTGCAACACATTTGGGTACCATTGGCAATGCATGAACATGTTGTTGTTTATTTTTGTATGTATTAATAGCAGGAATGTGCTAAATTATTATCTGTATATTCCCATGTTGACTCTGTTGGACAGAAAAAACTAAAGCAAGGTGATAGTTGCAGGTGAGCACTGACTTTATGGAGTGACTTTGTCATTCCTGTCAAGTTGCCAAGCAACCAGTGTGTAAATGCAGTGAGAATACAACAATAATAAGCCTGTTACTGAACAAAAAGTGCTCAGGATTGCTATCAGCCAACACCTGCTCTCTGGTTTTTCTGCTGTCTGTGTATGTGCCCCCCGTCTTCATTATTGTATGGTTTCTGATCACAGCACCGGCAGCTTTCAGCTGCATAATATGCCCTTCACCTTTTCATGCAAATGTGTCATAAAAAAAGGAATCTCCTCACAAATCTAAATCTGACTAGCACTAAATAAATCCCGTATTATCTAAAAGATTTGCATATTTGCTTTTCAGGCAGGGTCAGTCGTTGATCTTGTCTGAAGAGGGAGAAAAAACTTCTGCAGCAAAATTAAATAATTTCATGCATGCATGGTTGAGCATTTGAACCCTTTGTGCACTGGGTGACAGCCACCTTTTAACTAAACAAGTCCAACTCTTTGCTTCTGTCCTTTCTATGTTACTTTTAAAGTTTTCTGTAGCTTTCTTGTGCCACTTGAAACTTTCCATCCTAGATATCAAGTTTCCCCTCACTCAAACTTTAAAAGGATAAACACACTATCTTGTTTTATCATATATTTATGAAAGTATGTTGTCTCAGATATTTTTGGATATTTTATATTCTGTTCTTTTATATTCTTGGTTTTCCAACAGGAAATCAATTAAAGATAAAAAACCAAGCCTGTCTGGGCAAGAACAATGGGAGCATTGATAAGTATTAGTAATATAAACAAGATGTGAATTAGAGCTTATACTGCACCTTTTATCAAGTTGTATGGGATAGTCTTGTTTTATAGTACAGGTGTGTGAAAACTTTTTATTTGTAGAGTTGGGAGTGTTCTTTCATGGTGACTGGCAGCTTTATTTGCTATTCACCATTAATTTGCACATATTCACAGTCTACTGTTTAAGTATTATTATTATTATTATATCAAGAAATAGGCAAACTGTGTAACTGTTGTTAAAACGACACAATCCCCATTACAAGTAGAAAGAGGTGGCTGAAGTGTAGTTCCTTTGTAAAAAGCTGCCCTGTTTATAACAAGTACTATGCTTGAGTAGTTATTTCCCTTCCACCTTTCACCTTTGTCATCAGCGTAACTATTGGATTTGCACTTTGACAGTAGGGCGGATGGATACCTAGCATTCTCAGGTGTGTCGCTCACGTCATGTCTGTTGCTCAACGAGATATTTTGCTTGCTGTACAAACTCAGCTTGTCAGTATGAATTAGTTTTTTGTTGTAAAGTATTTGTATAGATTTGTATGAGGACATTATATAAAGCAAACTTGCTGCCAGTGCTTATATGGAATCATAGTTTCAACTTATTTTACTCTTTTGAGAAGATATGCTTTGACAGTCATGTGATTTCTTTTTCTGGATATGCTCACCTGCTACAGAAGTGCAGGAAGATCACACTTAAGTAGGAATTATATGATTCAGACATGGAAACCAGTCAAATGTCTTTGTAAATATATTTTTCTTTATGTTTTTTACACTTTTAGACTTCTCCCACTAATCCTCAGTTTCTCTCAATACATTTAACTATTTTTTATTCATTTTTATACAACATGCATTTGTTTGTGATCATTTTATAAAATAATTTTTTCATCATGCATGTTGTTTTTCTTTTATGATTTTTATATGTATTCATAAGAGTTGTGGCTTTGAACTGTAATTTATGTTACATGTGACATGTAACTCTATGAGCAGAGTTACATGTCAGCAGGCCAGGGCAGTGTGTTAGTCTTACCACTGTTAAAGCATAATTTGCATTTAGTGCCCATACCTGAGGAGGTGCAGATAACGGACATGCGTGCAGAGGCTTGCATTGGGTCACCACTCTTGTTGACGGAAATCGCTATGTTGGCACGTGCTTTTAGACTTTATCCCCTAGAGATTACCCCTGCATTCTTTGTATTGGAATAAAAGCCATGCTTTGGCCAACTCTGAGGTCTCTTTTCATTTTATGTTTTATGTCTATGCGCTGCAGAGCAGAATTCATGGTATGGAAGGATTTAACTAGGTCAGAATCGGCTGTACTATGGAGTATAAAATATTTAATCTTTAGGCTGCACTAACCATTGGTAGACAAATACACATAGCTGTGTCCCAGTAACAGACTCCAGGGATTAACAGTCTGGGCTGGACAGCCCAGCAAGGCTTTATGTTTGACTTGATCTCACTGAGTGTTAGCATGTGAGCTCTTGAGCTTTATTTCAGAAAGAATGCTGTAAGTTGTCCAGGTAGCTTCTGCTTTTGCTCAAAGCGTATAGGAATTTTTACTTGGAGTAAGGCAAAATTCCCATAATGCTTATGCTGATACAGGATAACCTACAAACACAGCTGTTATCATTTGATTGATGCTTTGATAACCCCTGCTGTTTTTGAGTTTGTGCAATGGTAAACAATGTACCTGATTGGATAAGCTTGTCCCTGCCCTGTCAAGCAAGTTTCTGCATATCTGTTGTTTTTTAATGACTGCTTTCCACTCAATCGAGAGCTGAACGTCTACCCTTGAGGTTTTTTTTTTCTCACCCAACTGGTTTTACAGCATTGCATCTTCTGAAAATAACTTCTTCAGAATGTCCTGACTTTGTTTGAAATGCTTAATGCCTAGATGCACACTTCATAATTAATATTATGTGTTTGCAACCTTGTGTTAAGCACCTTTTATCAAGATTTATAATTGGGTAATCTTGAATGCTGGTCAGTAGTGGGCCAATTCAAAGCTCTCTAAAAGCTTATCAGTTTATGGGTTTGTAGCTCCCTCTTGTGGTGAAAAATGCAAAGTGACATATGCTTCTCACTAATATTGAAGATACTGGGTGACCTTTAATAAACAGATATGCATTTGAGTATAAAGGATCTTTTTTTAAAATGCGTAACTCGACATGTGAATCAGTTGATTGTAAATTTAAGCAGCCATTTGAATTGACTGGTATTATTTTGGGTAATTTTTTAGTGTATATTTTTCCTTTTTAAATGAAAAACAATCATTTTATTGCTAGACGTTTATGTGGTTGGTTTATAACCTGATGAGTAATACAGTCTTTGATTCACTGTCAACAGGAAAGGAACATGGCAGGGAGACGTGGCAGAGGCAATAGATGTAGTTGTGCAGAATCTATTAATAGCCCCTCTGTATTTCAGCAGCTGTCCCTTTTCCATCCCCCAGCCCAATTCCTCTCACATTACCCCCCACCCCACCACTCCTCAGACCAGCTTTACTGTGCTGTTCTGGGTCTGACCCCTCCCTTGAGGTTGCCCTGCCTCTCAGGGGTATGAGTGCCTGTGCTCCTAGCAGACTTAGGTCTTACCCTACCTTAGGTCTGCCTGAAGTGCTCCAGTGGCTGAGTGAAGATTGGAAGGTTAACCAGGCCCAGAGAGGAGGTAATGGGCTTGAGCCCCTGGTTGACTGTGTGGCGAATTGTGGGATCTGCCTAGGGTGTACATGCTCTGCTTAGCAGTTCCATTAGGGCTCTGATAGCGTCTCAGAATGGCTTCCTTTGCTGCTCAAACTATTTATAGGGGTGGACGCTGATGAAAGCAGGGCCAGAGATGGTGAAATAGTGGTTGTGTCAACTCATTTTTGCTGTGGCACTGCTGGATTTTAGTGTAGACACTGAAAATCTGACAGAAGCTGTATAGTAGATATGTTGAAAGGTGCTGTGTTCTGTGGGAATTCAACTGTGTTTTGTTTAAGTAAAGACTAATTTTGGCAGCTATAGTAACTAAGCAAAGTTTTTTTTTTTTTCTTGCCTCATGCTACTTTTTTTTTTAATCATTTATATGTTTAATTGTTTAACAAAGCAGTCCTTTCATTTAATCTTTTTCTTCATGTGTTCCTCTCCTCAGCGCTTCATTTTTCCACTCCCCTGTTGGTGTATGACCTGTTGTGGGCAAAAAACAAGTTCTCACTGCTCACCCTTACATTTCCATTCTTCGTTACTCAGCACAATCCATCGTCTTCTCTTCAGCTGCCCCTCATTTTTCTCTCATCATTCCATACATTTATTCTCTACGTCATTGAGCTTAAATCTATGACTTCTGGCCTGAAACCATGGCGTACAAATCACGCTTTTCATTCTGGGAACAAAAGGGAAGTGCTGCCTGGTTCTGTGTTTCATTTCTGCATTGTGTTGTTGTTAAATTACATGAAATAAGTTTGTTCAAATCACGAAAAGCTTTGGTTTGACTTTGAGGTTTGATCTTTTTTATGTTACTTTTTCTTCTGTAGGTTAAAGTTGACAGCAAGCCAGATGTAAGTGTTATTCAGCTGCATGTGTTTGGACAGTAAATCACATTTTTGTGAACTTTTTTTGTATGCTGAAAGAGACACTGAAATATTTTGTTGATGCTTCCAAAGTGAAAGTCAGTAGGCTTAAAATGGTTGAGATGTTAGTTTTTGAGTACTAGAACATTGGAGTACTGGAGGTGCCAAATCTGGTTATTTCTAATTGTTGAATTTGGTTTTTAATTATTCTTTGGACATTTTTCTGTGTCTTTATTGTTCTCTATAAGTTGTTTTAGCAGTTGTAGTTTTTTGCTAAGCTTAAATCCTCCAGGTCTAATAAACGTATGAAGAACATTTCTCAGACTGAAATGTTTACACCCATTTTGCATGCTGTGTTTTGGAAAATGACAGCTGACTAAGATATGAATATACATTTTTATAAGAGTTAAAATGTGTACAAAGTGTTGTTTGTTAACATTAAATGGTATTGTTGTATAGCTCTAGTGAGGACATAAGGCATGCATGTAAAAATCTACTTTATAAAAACTACTTCAAAACTTACTTGAAAGTTACCAAAATTTGCTGTTAAATTCTTTGATAGTTTATATGTACATCTATGGGAATAATTGACAATAGCTTGTCTTGTTTGTATCCAGTCTGATAATAGCCAGCAACAGGCAATCAGTAAACCTGTGCTAGAAATAGCAAGTGGTCCACAATCGACTGCATCATCAGCTGAGGAGTCCAATAGTAACGTTGCCATGGGAGGCCCAGAGACTCCAGGGGAGGAAAGGAGCGCTACTGGCAAAAAGGTGGTGAAAGTTGTGAGAAGAGTTGTTAGGCGTGTGGTTCCTGCTGGGATAGAAGATCAAAATCAGGCCACTGCGTCTACATCTGCAGTAAACTCAGTTCAAATAAAAAGTAAAGCTGCCGAAGAGGATGATGATATATCAATGGGCCTGACAAGTTTAATGGGCAGAAGCATAACCAAGGTGCACCGGCCTCGCATCCGCACGCAGGATAACAAAGTAGATGTGAAAGAGGAAGTGATGCAGAAGGAAGAGGAAGTAAAGGTGGAAAATGAAGATGAAATGCTTCCTGTGGAAAAACCAGAGGAAGCCAACAATGGACCAGCTCCAACAACTACTACAGCTCCAAACCACATGCTAGCAAAGTTTAACCCCCTAACACCTCTAGCTGGGTTCATCCCTCCACCCAAACCCAACCCTTTGGTTCCTCCAGCTGGGTTTATCCCTGCATCCAAACCAGATCCTTTGGCTCCTCCAGCTGGGTTTATCCCTGCACCCAAACCTAACCCTTTGGTTCCTCCAGCTGGGTTTATCCCTGCACCCAAACCCAATCCTTTGGCCCCACCTGCTGGTTTCATCCCTGTTCCCAAACAGAATCCGCTGACGCCACCACCTGGTTTCATCCCTGCCAAAAAATCTAGCCCTGTTCCCCCAAAACAGAATCCCTTAATAAGACCTCCAGGATTTATCCCTGTCACAAAAACGGATCCTCTTGCTCCTCCTGCAGGATTCATACCAAAGCCTCGTCAACTTGGTGTAAAGAAACCAGAGGTACAGATTGAAATAATGCATGTGTTTCCTGGAGCATGCCTTCTAATAAAACAAAAATCACTTCTCATATAGATATAATTCTTTCTTATTTCCGACTTGAGCAAATCTGCTGTGAAGTGGCTATTTGTTCCAGCACTATAATTAAGATGCATCTAATTTTTATTAACTCAATAGCTTAAATTAAATACTTTTTCCTAAAGTACAAATTGATCTTTACTTCGGATAAAAACTTTTTGTATTAACACCTCACTGAATAAGTGAAATGGGGCAGGGTGCATGTGTGATGATCGGGCTTCATCAATGAGAATAAGTGTGCTCATTGCCTGCAGCATGGTACTATGGTCAGTAGAAACTAAGCACTGAGGTGTGACTCATTACTGTCATTCTTTTTAGGAAAACTTTAAACTTTGCTCAATCTGCTGTGGACCACCAAGGCACAGGCCTTAGGGAGTTTTTGGGTTTTTCTTTATAACAATTCATGCTCAGACAGTTCAGACCTGATGATAACCCCATAACCTGTAGTAGTCTGTTTAATGTTCATTCCCAAACAAGTGAGAACCCAGTTTGTCTTGTATCACCCCTAGACCTGATTCAGACATGTTGATTTTAGATTTAATAGTATGTATATATTCATAAGGACATTGGTTTTTTTTAAAAAAGAAGATACATTTTTTTGTCTATACACTGTCACAGTCTGTGTTTTATTTTGGGATTGTTGCTAGGGTTAGGTTTTAGTCTTTTTATTTACTTTCCTTGGCATTGATTCTGCAAAAAAAATCTGAATATTTGATCTGTGGATGTCTGAAACATGAGGAGAAATTGGGGTACTTGACCATGGAGGCAGGAGTTAGATTCTGGAAAAATACAGCTGGCATTTTAGGCATAAGTCTTATTTTTATTATATTTTAATTCATTACTGATATGTATGATGTTAAATGCTGCAGGGAGATATTTAGTTTCTTGGTATGAAGGTCAGAAAAAAAAATAGGTAGACCGAAAAGAGTCAAATAAAATGAGTTCTAAAGGTTAATAGTTATAATCCAAATTAATCTCGTCATTTTTAGCCATTTGAGCTTGTTTTCACCTTCATAGGTTAAAAACCCAAAACAAATAGTTTTTAACTGCAAAAACTCTTGCAGGTGTAAAACAAAACATACTCTGCTGCAATGCTTTTTGAGTTTTATTTATTTTAATGAAACCGTGATTAAAACAGCATTTGTTGCTCATTGCCTTAAATGTGCAAAATGACATCTGTAGTTAAATTGGACATTATAAATTTTGCTGTCATTCCCTTACCATTTCATCACATTGATTCGTCACATTTCTGTGTGCCATTTTTTGTCTTGTCTTTGTGCATATTTACATAAATTATGTAAGGTAAAGGAGACCTCTTTCCTCCCTGTGGTGTCCACTGATAAATCATCTGTTGAATTGCCCCCTGTCCAGTCTGCATTGAACAATCAGGTGTGTTCTCATCCTCCATCAAACATACACATTACAGTGTGTTTTTATTTTAAAAATGACTGTGGCCACTTTGTGCTCTTTAAAATGAGAAACTGTTATCGGAGTTGCTTTTTGTTCCTTGATATCATTCTTTGGTTGCACGTTTGTATTTGCTGCTGTGTTGTTTAACCCTAGGTTCCAGGGTTAATCCCTTCTGAAGAAGACTACAAGCGTGTGAGGAAGATCTTCTCTCTAGATGAAAATAATGTAAATTATAACTCTCAGTATTTATGGCTTGCATGGGCCATGCCAGCTTGTTTACTTTTAATATTTTGAAATCTGTTTTAAAAACCATCAAAGTCTCATGAGGATTTACTTACAGGAATTCCTGCCCTATTGGTTACCCAGTGTCAAACCTGAAGTTTAGCTTCAAGCTCATTTTTGTTTCAGAAGAGAAATCAACAGGAATCCTGTTCTAATGAGCTTTGGCTGAATATCCTTGGCTCATTTTTTCTTGGCGTGCCATTATTTAATTATTTTGTTGCAAGTTTAAACATTTATCGGCTGATTGTATGTCAACAGCTCTTCTATTTAAACTTTCTGTGCTCCGATGTGCACTTGTCCTAAGTCATGTCTCTGCCTTTGCTTTTCTGTGGGTCACTGGATCCCGACCTTCGGCTTTCCTTTTTGCTGTTTGCATGACTAGGGTGCCAGAGGCCACAAATGCTCTCAGGTACATCCTGCACCACTATGGGCACCCTCAGCTTTGGAGTGCTGGAATCTAAGCATGCTCTCCTTTTACTGACTCCTCTGACCTTCTTTGTCTGTGGTTGTCTGCTTGTGTTTGACCCCACACTGGTTTTTGGGTTCATACAGGGGCCAGGAATGTACTATGTGAGGTAAAACAATGATTGCAAAAGTTAGGCCAGTCAGAGGTTCGTGACCAAGTTTTAGAGCCCCCTCAACTAGGTTAACTTTTGCAGTGCTGCACTGAATATTCATTGCACCCTACACCTTTTGATAAGACAGTTTTGGCTCTTTAATCTTATACTGACATACTAATGCAGATTATGCGTTAGCAACCAACTGTAAAATGTTGTAGCATTCCAACTTTTTTGTGTTTTTGGGAAGTAAATATGAAATGGTGTCACTGCATGCATTGCAAGCTTTTTATCTGCAGTATCTTGTTGCATTATTGTTTAGGCAGTTACCTTATCCTTTTTATTTATTATTATTATTATTGACTTTTTTGTTTTCCTTATAAAATTGAGCCTGATATTTATAATTTGTTGTATTCAGGTACAGTTATAAAGGATTACTTTTGACATCATAATGCATTGACTGTAACGGGCAGCTCCATGCTCCTTTTATCTGCCTAAAAAGTTTATAGTAAACGGCTAGATTTAGTTACTTATTCTTGTAGAGTAGCTTGGTTTTTCCAATGCATTGTTGGATTGCTGATATTCTTGTTGCAGTATTATGTAATATATATTTTACTCATTAACACTTTTAATACTTTTTTCTGTGGTGTGTGTATATATATTCAGTTTGAAATGTGTTGCCCTGTCTTGTTCTAAAATAATATCCATTCAAAATACTGATTGTGATCCCTCCTTCTCCAGTCTAAGCTTGTTGAGGACCCAGTGGCTATCCTCCAGGCAGCACACTTGGCTGCAGCTAAGGTTTGAGCATGGTTTTGGCTGGTTGTAATTCTGACTACATCCCCTTACAGCCCCTTAACAGAGCAAGATCTATTAAGTTTTTAGTATGTAACACAATAGTCACTGTAGTAGTAGTTATTGAGGTTGTCTTATATCCTACAATTCTATGCTGCAAAAAGGAGCAGTCATATTATAAGCAATGAACACTTGCTTATAATATTTCAAGTTCCTTCATTTAGTAAAAACCCCTCAAAAGAAGCTTGTCACTGTGTTTTTTCAGTGTTTTTGTCTCTCACTTTTAGAAAAAATCTCAAAGCTAGACTATTTCTCTTAATTTGATTATTTCTGTACATTTTTTTAAGGTCTGCAAATATGTGTTATGAAAATATGTTTATAGTTGAAATGGAAAGTAATAGATGCAATGTGATCTCAAACAATATCAACTTAATATAGATGTTAAAATAACAATTTGCTAGATACAATTTCTAAGTAAGAAATAAAAGGCAAATATTATCAAAACAAGATTAATAACCTTCCACATTCTGCTCTTACCAAGTAAATTACTTTCAAAACAAGATCATAAAGACTTTTTGGCTGATTGTAAGACTTGGTAATATGGACAGTTTTTGCAGTGTAGAATTGACCCTGTAGCTTTGTTTGTTGGAGTTTCTGTACCACCTTATTCAGTCAGGATTCTTGGATGAAGCTCTCATGAAATGGCTTTTTTTTGTCGGTAATCAAGACATGTTTTTAATAATAAGGCTGGACAACCCTTATTGATACTGTAAGCTTCACTGGTCTGAAACGTTGTTTCATTTCATGGGAACTTTATTGTGTGCTTTCTCCACACGAAGGAAAAAACTAACTAAAGAATAACAAAATAAACAAAATGTTTATTGTGGAAACTTGATTGCATTTTTATTTATATTTGAACTGTGTTTTCATGCATGGCTCTCTGGACACTTGACTTGCTTTGGTTTTGTCATGTGGTATGTGGTATGTGATGTTCTTTTTCCCCTATTAGTGAAAATAGACATTTTATGTGTGATTTTACTTGGCTGTGATGTGAAAAAACCTTTTTTGCTACTTTGCCTGTGATGTCTTTGTTGTAAATATACTAAATGCACCCAGAGTGAGTTCAGTGAACACCATGAGTGCTCTAAAGGTGCATCAAAATGGGAGTCGATGTAAAGCCTAATTATTTCTCAGAGGGCTGCTGGTGTAATGGATATAAAGTCAGGTGGAATATGAAAACAAACCAGTGTTTTTAAAGTAAACATCTTTTCTCATTGTTTAGAAGCCTTCTGTCCTGTTCAACATTCACTGCTTAGTGAAGATTTTAGTTGTTGGAACCTTTTTTATATGTTAAAATCTGATTATTGATTTGTAAAAGCTTTTCTTTTCCTGATTATTTGCCTTTTTTAACAGGGAAAGACTGAGGAAGAGATAAAAGCAGAGAAAGCCTGGTATAACACTGAGAAAGTATGGCTCGTCCACAAGGATGGATTTTCCTTGGGTTAGTATAACTTCTGTGTCTATCTGCGTTAGATATGAGAGATTAAATCATTAATCATCTCTCCATGCTGCCAGTGCCTGGATATTCATTTTTATTTATTCATTTTTTCATCTAATTGCATACTGTACAAAAAAATGAAAAAAAAAGCTTTTTAAAAGAGTTGATGTTAGAAGCTGACTCTAGAATGAACTTCTGTTTACTTAAGGCAATATGCATGTAGATGAAGCATGCTACTGAGTGCATGCTAGATTTAAATAAATCTCAGACACTATTAAAAGAGATATGTCTAACCCATGTTATCAGGCATGTAAGATAAGATGATGCTTTGCACTCAGGTTGAGATCACATGTCATAGTAAATGAATTTCATGCTTTGTGGCGATGCAGCAACTCTCTTGAAGACAGAGACAGGCAGTCTGCCAGAGGGGAAGGTGAAAATCTGCCTGGAGAGTGATGGATCTTTATTGGATGTGGATGAAGATGATGTAGAGAAGGTATTTAATCATCAAATCAACTCTGAACCTCATCCATTATGTATGACAATGGGAGAGTGTGTGACCCCCCCTCTGCCTTTGAACTCCAGGCAAACCCTCCGTTGTTTGACCGAGTGGAGGACCTGGCCTCTCTGCAGTATTTGAATGAGTCTAGCGTGATGCATTCCCTACGGCAGCGATATGGCAGTAACCTGGTGCACACCCACGCTGGAACCAACATGGTGGTCATTAACCCAATTAGTGCCCCCTCAATGTATTCTGAGAAGGTAGGCAGCTGCCTCTATATAGAATTTTTATCTTGTGGATGAGCATAACCATGCAGGTAGAGTAAGCATTTGTTTTCACTGTAAGCCAATTTTTCGCTCTGCTTCTTAACTGTGCATCTACTTTCTTTACAGGTGATGCAAATGTTCAAAGGTTGCAAAAGAGAGGACACTGCCCCTCACATTTATAGCATGGCACAGGCTGCATATAGAAACCTTCTGACCACTCGTCAGGATCAGTCAATAGTCATGCTCGGCAAGAGCGGGAGTGGCAAAACAACCAACTGTCAACATATAATTCAGTATTTGTTTACAATTGCTGGAAGCACCAATAAAACCTTTTCCTGTAGGTTGAAATTGCACATTATCATTTTTTTTTCTCCATCAGTTTCTCTCTAATAGCAGTGTCTTGTTTTGGTCTCTTGTAGCAGAGAAATGGCAGGCGGTCTATTCTGTTTTGGAGGCTTTTGGGAATGCCTCCACTTGTATGAATGGGAATGCAAGCCGCTTTTCCCACATTGTTTCCTTGGACTTTGACCAGGCAGGACTAGTAACGTCAGCTTCTATTCAGGTACGAATGAACACAAGTACTAAATCTAACTACTAAATGTACAGTGGCCCTGAATTGCAAAAAGAAAACAAATAAAAGAACAAAACAGGAAACACAAACAAGCTGTCAGCCAATGTAAAATAGTCCTCTATTTAAAATGCTGATAAATTATCAGAGACAATAAAAGCTTTTTCATTACACACAAAAAAATGTATAACAAGACAGCAAAAATTTAGGAAACTATTTCATTAAAGATAATAGCAGAAAAGAAAAGGGAAAATTACACAATAAAATGAGAAATTGGAGAGCATATAGTCTTTTCTGTTATGTCTCTTTGTTATGCTTTCTGAAATATAGTTGTGTTTTTGGCTTTATTACTATGTTTTTCTTTTCTTGCTTCAGGGCCACCATATATAATTTCCTTTTTGAAGTTATCTGTTTTATTCTCAGACACATTGAAATGAAAGAATTTCACCTTCAAGTCCTTACTTTGTTTTGCTAATGTGCAAAAAGCAGTTTTTCTGTAGTTTAAACTATCTGGTTTTAATGTGGCCTCACAGACCATGCTTCTGGAAAAGATGAGGGTGACGAGACGACCAGAGGGCGAGTCCACTTTTAATGTATTTTACTACCTGATGGCGGGAGTAGATAACTCTCTTAGGTCAGCATTAACTTCTTTTTTCTGTTGCCAATTAAATTCACATTACGCTTTTGTTCTACACTGGATTTATAGATGCACTGTATGTCAATGACATGGCTCTGCTGCCATAGCATAGACAGTGATGTCTTCTGCCTTGCTTTCTTTGCATACTCAGAACTGAGCTGCACCTCAACCATTTTGCAGACAACAATTCATTTGGAATCATCCCGCAGATTAAGGTAACCACAGTAAATGCAAGATGGCCTGTTTTTTTGTACAGTGATACTGACTAAAGCTATGTTTTTCTTTTACCTGTTATTAACTTGAAGTCCTTATGTAAATCTTGTAGGCAGAGGATAAACAGCGGGCCTCTCAGCAGTTTTCCAAGCTTCAAGCAGCCATGAAAGTCCTGGGGATCAGCAGTGATGAGCAAAAAGCCCTCTGGCTCATTCTTGGGGCCATCTACCACCTTGGGGCTGCAGGAGCTACCAAAAGTAAGATTTTTCTTTCGCTCCTGTATGGTTTCTCAGTCTGCATCTGCATCATTTATTTGTGTTGATAATGTTATTCATAAAAGGATGCACAGTAGTACAAATCATTGTGGAGTCGTGATACTTTGAAAACGACAAAGGCTGACATTGTTAGCGAGAATCATTATTTTTTTTTTGTAGGCAACACTTTACAAGCTCTGACAGATGTCAAGCCTGCATTATGAAAGCATCGTCTATGTGATGCAAGACAGATGTAATCCAGTTACCTGAATTATGCATCTGCTCTTAAAAAGATGTTGCACAGTGCACAGGTCGTTACACTGAGCTGCTCTGATATACAGTTCTAAATAAAAAATCAGGCCATTACTGAAAAGTTGCTGAAGAACAGATAACACTTGCAGATGGAAACCAGATGACATCATTTAAGATTTCTTTGCATAGACCCATCTTGCTTTTACAAGCTGAAGCTTGCCTGGAGTGGCACAATTTTTAAGTTCTTGAACTAAAGCTAACCCCCAATCACATTTACATAATCATTCTCCACCAGATGAACAAAGAGAATATAAGAGATCCTGTTTGTGCAAGAGATGGTGAAACTGCTGGCAAACTACTGTAATTGTTCAGAACCACCGTAATAGCCTGAGAATACAAACATCTATGCAAACATCTATCTTGTTCATCGTGCAAGTAATGGGAAACTCTGATCTTAACACAATGATAAATTTCTGCCTAAAACTACTTGCATTTAAAACCAAAACAAAGACAGAAGTATTTTCTTTGAAGAAATAGCTCTCCCTCACATTGGCAATTAACTTTAATCTTTATATGAGAGATCTGACATCTGGAAAAGCTCATAATACTGCAAAGGTGTTATTTGTAGTGTTCCACACTGTCATCAACGCAGTCCTTAGAAATTGGGATTATCTTTCTCAAACAGAAAAGTACATTTTAATTATATGTATGTATGTATGTATATATATATATATATATATATATACACACACACATACTTTTTACTCTCTGTCTGCACAGTCATTTATGCAGAATAGCTCGCCAAATTATTGTCAGCGATCCCTTCCAGCTGGCTACCAATCTTTCTGATGGCAGCATAACACCATCTGGGAATAATCTGAAAACATTTCAGCAATGATATTGTCTGTCATTGGGAATACCGCCTCTAAACAACATCATTATGATCTGCAATTAGTGGGTAACTTCTGAACTTTGAACTCTTCTTGTTAAACACAGTAAATTTTTGGATTAAGCATTGTACAATGGTGTGGGAGTAATAGACCAAGTGTTAATACATCAATTGCAGTTTGATGTTTTCTTTTATATGAGAATCTTACATTTATTCATAAATGTACTCTCAACCAATAAAGAAACACATTTGCAGCCTTGGCTGAATTTTGTGGTAGCTCTCGCATACAATATTTATTAATTCATTTAAGAGGATTGTTGGTTGTGCAGCATCACTATTTGACACAAGAGGGCAGCAATGGTCTCCATTCACCCCCCCTCCCACAACAAATAAAAGGGGGCTTCTTAAATTATCCTTCTGTACTCTTATATCCTATACTTGAATATTTATTTGTGTGTGTGGTGTGTGTGTGTATATATATATATATATACACACACATATGTAAAAATGTGTGTGTATATAATTGCCAACATCAAAAACATATTGCTATTGCTGATTCAAATGGGTATGGATAAGAATAGATTGATTTTATTCATTCACTCGGTACCTGTTTGAATCCATAGTAACGTGCATTGCAAACCCTGTTTAATTTGAAGTGTTTTAGAAAATTTAAATAGTGCATTTAAAAGACTTACTGTAGGTAAATGTCTATCTGACCATCCTGCTTATCATAATGAGACGTATTAAGGATTTCTGCAGCACTGATGAAATTGATACAGACAGCCACTCTGTTAAATCCCTCATTCTTTTCTCCCTCGAGTCTTAAGATACCAAGTCATGGTGGATTAAAACAGAAGTTTTGATATTTCCATTAATCTTGTACTAGATCAAAAAGAGGTTTGTGTTTTCAAGAAGAGGTCTTCAGGGTAGTAAATTAAGTGTTAACAGTGCTTCCTTTATTCTTATAGAGGTAATTTCAGTTTAATATATTTTTAGGTTATGTGCCACTAATATTTAAAAGCAGTGTAGTTAAATTTTGATTATTAGGCTTTTCATAGATCAGCTGCAACCTTATCAGCTGACTACAAAGCTAGAAACATGGCCAGACAATATGGTCAAAGTCTAAGTGGAATCTTTTGGCAAAGGGTCTAATGGACGTTTTCATGCACGTTTCTCAGCTGGCAGGAAACAATTTGCTCGTCATGAGTGGGCCCAGAAGGCGGCCTACCTGCTGGGCTGCACACTGGAAGAGCTTTCCTCCTCCATCTTCAAGCATCAGGCCAAGGGCACCCTGCCCAGAGCCAGCACCATCCGCCAGGCTTCTGACGAAAATGGCACAGCAGATGCAGGTACTCCACAAACCACATTTACCAGTATTCTTTTTTTCTCCCTGGAGCCCTCCCACCTTGCTTCCTCTCCCCCCCTTTTGTCACTTTCACTCGGTTTCCTCACACACACCTGCACACGGATATGTGTCTGCTCATCACCTCAGGGAAATTGCATGCACGGGAGAAAGTAAAGCTTATCTTAGTAATGAATACTCCAGCTTTACAATGGCTATTGACAGATGAGTGCACACACACTGTTGGGACAAGCAATTTTGGATCCCTTCTTCATTCATTGTCCTTGAAATCATAATTGCCTCACATTGATTTTTCACATGTGCAGGTCCTCTGACTTCCATCAAGGCTGCAACAGATTTTGAAGGGCATGAGGATACAGTTAAAAGTGTATCACAGCAGGGATAGACAGTAATGACCTCGGTCTCACCTTTCCTGCATTTCCATTCACACATAAACCTCGCTGTCTAAAATGTGTGTGCATGCTTTAAAGCATCCTCCCACCCTGACAGATTTCAGTATTCTCTGTGATAATGGAATGAATTAAGTAAGCTTAACAGGTGGCCATTGCCACTAGGCACAAAGTTAGCACTGTTTGCTAACTGTCCAGGTGTTTGGTAGCTTTGTCCAGGCTGTTAACCTGGATAGAACCAATAGGCGGAATATGTTCTTCAACATATTCAGCTTTGGATCCCATGCTGGGCTCCCCCATACTGCATCTCTGGATACCAGCTCATCAGGATCCTAGGTGAGGAGATTAAGATTGTGGAAAGCTACAAATACTTGGACGTGCACTTGTACATCACACTAGACTCAAAGATCAACTGAGGAAGCTCAGATCCTTCAGTGCATGCAGCAAGCTGCTGGAGATGTTCTGTGGTGGCCATCAACATTGTGTATGCTGTAGTGTGCTGGAAGAGCAGCATCACCTCCAGGGATACCAGCAGGATCAATAAACTGATCCATAAGACTGGCAATTGTGTCATTGGACACAAGCTCGAGACAGTCTAATACAGTAGGTCTCTGAACAAACTAGTTTCTATCATGGACAACTCATTCCATTGGTTATGTGGTATAATGGGGGACAGTGGAGGGACTGCTGCACCGCTGTCATAAAAAGAGCTTCAGGAAATCATTCTTTCCTTTTACAATAAATTTCTATAATAATTCTTTTTGTGTGATATAAGCTCATTATCTGGTCTGTATGTCTATTGTGTGTTTTGCTCTTCTTGAATTTTTTTTAGTTTTATTTTTCATGTGTTTACACTTTTTATATACTGTATTTGTTTATAATTTATGTTCATGTGACTGCTGCAGTAATTTCCCTCACAGGATTGACAGTTCTGCAAAGACGATTACAGACCTATGCCTCTGGGTATAATTTGTTACACTTACTTTTAGGAGCTAATGCTGAACTAGCTATTTTTAGTTTGACACCTCTATTTTTATTTCAACTAGTACTTTTATTATTTGACAGTTGAGATATTTGGAAATGGCAATCACTGATTATTCTTTGTGGCTGCAGGATCCAAAGCTACAGCCATGGAGTGTTTAGAGGCCATGGCATCTGGGATTTACTCTGAGCTCTTCACAATCATCATTTCTTTAATAAACCGGTTAGTATCAAACTCCCAATAAACATGTCTTTCTTTGATTGTGATGTGCAAATAGATTTTTGCAAGTTAATGTGTTTAAGACATAGCAGCTTGAAATCAGTGGGTTTATTTTAGGAATATAAGGGGTTTAAGCTATGTCAACATCATAATTTAGACAGGTAATGTGAGAATCATGGTAAGTAAGGTTAAAGTTAATGTTGTACTGGAGAGAAGAGGTTAAAGCTCAGGCTTGTGCAGTGATAGTAATCAATAAAAAGTGTCTTAACATGTTGCAGTACTTTTCTTCGCTTCTATATCATCTATATGTACATGTTTTTTTCCTTGTGTCCTTAAGGGCCTTGAAATCCAGCCAGCACTCCTTGTGCTCTCTACTCATCGTGGACACACCAGGCTTTCAAAACCCAAGGCTTGCTAAGCGTGAGTGCAGTGCAACCTTTGAAGACCTATGCCACAACTACACTCAGGAACGTCTCCAGAGCCTTTTCTACCAACGTTCCTTTGTTCAGGAATTGGAAAGATACAAAGAGGTAAGGGCATGGACGATAATGTGCTGTGCATACATACATCCTCACTTTCCTTGTTTTTATCATCCTCCCACCTCTTTTTCCCTTTGTCTGTGGCTTTCTCTCAGATATATCAACTCCAATAGTGTATGTGTTCACACTTCTGATACACTATCCATCCCACCTGTCACAAGCTGTGACAAGTCAAAGTGGTTCATATGTTAGGCCTTCTCATTAGCGATGCCAGTCTTCCCCTCTTCTGCTGAGATCAAAGTAATGTTACTCACAGCTGTCTTTGAGAGACACGCCCAGCTGCACAGTTGCTCCATGATGAAGAGACTATTCTTTTTCTACTGTTCTTTGAGCTCATTCTACCAGGGCTGGACCATAATAACATTTATCTTTAGGGATTTATTTACGGACAAATAAGAGAGATTGTTGACATAAATATATCAGTCCATCCCAGCTGCTGCAACTGTAATCTCGGAGATATTATTTTTAGTTGATAATATCCTGCATTTACCATAAATCCAGATCATTTTCCTTTTAAATAGTGTGAAAATAATCCTAGGACTTCCCACCTATTTTTCTACCCACGTCCTTCCGAGAGAAAGGGAATTTGAGTGAAATGAAGTATTGCATAAATTGGTGCCGTGTAATTCTCTCCTGTCAGTGCAGCTTGAAAAAATAAGTAGCTGTGAAGTTTAACCTAAACTAGGTCAAACTCATTTAAAATAGCACACAATGATAACAATAATGGGGACAGGCAGGTCACTACCACGATATGCTTTCAAAATGAAAAGCTGATGGATACTGAAAGATTCGGGAAGAAGTTTTTGTGCTTCCTCCGGTCGTGGGCTCTGCAGAGCAGACAAGTAGTATCATTTAGGCTACTTCATATACAAAGAGTCAATTTGAACACTGCCTCTGTCATGGCAGTGTTACTGACATTTCAACCACTTTTATTGCAACCCCCGCTTGCTAGCTCTGAGCTGTTTCATGACCATTTAGCTCTGCAGAAGGTAATCCAGTGGAATAATTTCCTTTTCATCCCAGAAATGTTATCTGCAACAGTAAATTAATCTTTTAACATTTTCTTATACAGTGTAACTGTAACAAAATGCATAAATGCCAAATATTCTTGTTTTTAGTTTTTTTAAATAAATGTGCCATTATTTTTATATCTTTTGGTTTGAATGTCCAAAATATTGTATAGATTATAAGACCTCCTAGCATTTTTGCTAGTCATAATAGGCATGAAAGGAAATTAAGAATTTGAATTACTCAATTCACATTGAACTGCAACAAAGATGCAACAAATCAACTATTACAACAATAAATGTTATGTGGTTACTCTCTTAAATTTATATACGGTAACTTGTTAACATTTCCTGCAATCCAGCTTTCAGTCTTACCCTCTATTGTAAGAATTGGCTTGAACCCTCATATTTAGTAGTAATTTACTGAATATATCTCAAAGAAAAGAAAGTAGCTTGAATAAAATACACTGGATGTTGATAACAATATTGTAAAAACCAGGGTCACACAGAGGCTATGGGTCAGAAGGCTATTTTATTGCTGCTTAGAAACTGAATCGTTCCCGATCGTTTAACAGTCTCAGCATGGCAGATGTTTTCTTTCCTCTTTTCAAGAAGAAGGGGCTTGATTGTAGTTATATTTTTCTTTAGAAAAAAGCGCTTGACAAAGGGACATGAATTTATACATATATGTACAATTATATCCTCAGCTTTTTTGTGAATATCAGTAGTTTTTTTGTTGATAAAACATTCAGCAGTGCCAGTGGAAAGGCTTGAATCGCCTTACAAGTTAAAATCTTCTTTAATCCCTAAATGACTTCTAGAAAAATCCACTACAAAGGAGAAAAATGGTTTACACAAAATGTGTTTTATTTTTTAGTTTTGTTTTTATTTGCTCTCTTTAAAAATACCATTATTCATATCACATATGGAACATTGGATATTTCATAAATGTAACGCTATAACACAGTGTGAATGATTTGCCATTCTGCTTTTTCAAGGAAAACGTCGAGCTTTCCTTCGATGATACGGAGTCTGGTACTTCTCTATCAGTAGCAGTGGTTGACCAGACCTCAAGCCAAACATTAGTAAGTTAAGTTTATCATTTCTCTATATTTTCAGTGTGTAGTTATTATTTTTCATTTATTTTGTTTTCCTGCATGAATAAATCTAATGTTGGTGTATTAGAAGACTGCACAATATCTAGAAAATGTGTCGTATTTTGTAATATCAGTGTGCTATTTTAATTTAAAAAAAAATAATTGTAACACTGCAAAGACATTGAGTCAATACAATAAATAGATGCATTTCTTTTTGAAATATTATTGCAAATTTACAAAAATTAAAGCCAGTTATAGGGCAGAAAGGGGTATTTAGCCAATCGAGGTTAGCCACTCATGTTCCATATTAGGTACAGTAACAATCAACTTGTAGAAATACTTAATATAGTTAGAAATCTCATGTATTTCAAATACAATTTATACACATTGATAACATAACATTTTGCACAAAGTCTTGTTACACATATTTATGGGAAGAAAATAACCAAAGTTTTCAACAAGGTCCATGTCGGCATTCTTCAGTTTGTCTTGCAACTGGAGGATTGTTGAAGGATTGGAGTTTATCCAGTTCATAGTAATTCTTATCTATGTTACCATGAACAGAATATGCAATACAGATATGCTGATGAAGGCAACTAAGCACCCCAGATGCAGAAGACTGATTTAGTACATCTGATAGTTAGATGGATGAAAAGATGGATAGATGCACAGTTGGGTATTTTGTTTACATCAAAGATAACACAAATGAAAGTATTTGTTCATATGTTGCAAGTTATATGGTTACTGCAAAATTAAATATAGTGTTTGCCAAATATTGTGCAGTCCTAGTATAAGTCTACTGTACACCTATGAAATTTCTTAAATTACTAATATGTCCTTTACCTATTTTCACCTGATATTTACTTGATGCTTTTTTGTTTTTAATTAAGCTGTGAAATATTTTTTTAAGTCACAAGTTGTCTCAATACTTTGCAGTATTGGCTTAGCAGAGGCTAGAAAAGGGAGTAGAAGAGAATAGAAAGGTTAGGGAATTGACTTCAAGAAGGAAAATCAATGTTTGGCCTTTGCAGCCTGTGATCTGCACCATGGAAACAGAAATGGCAGAGTTTAAAGAATCATAGATCATGTTGCTATAATTCCAGTATGTTTGGTTTGAGTGCTTTACTTTTTAACAGGTCTTCGCTCTGACTGGAGCATCATCAGAAGCGGGGAGCAACAGTAGATCATACAAACATACCAAAATAAGTCAATGAAAATAAAAACATAGCCTCTTCAAAGTCATTTCTGATGTCTGTTGTAAAGGTCTGTTGCTTAGAATGAAAAGACGTTTTGATCAAAGATTTTTCACATTCACATATATTTTCTGTCATGCCTCAGATGTCTGTTATCACAAAATGCCTCAATGTTCAATTCATTGCAAACCTTGTAGTTGTCATATGTCTCTTCCAAACTGATACCCCGTGTTGCATTTGCTGCCAGTGCAGTGTGCTCTGCTGATAAGGACATCACCAATGCAACTTTTTTATGGCTACTAATATAGCTCTTGGTTTTGTTGGTTTGGTTCTAAGGAAAGGCTCCAAAAAGCCATTTCAAGCATTAGCCATTTGCCCCATTTTTTGCTACCTTTTTTATATGAACAAGACTTTTCTTTTAATAGCAACAATAGTAGCTCATGTGCAATATAATTTTACTTAAAAGGTGTTCCATATAAGTGCCTAACTAAAATATTATTTTAGTTTCTAAATATTTAGAAAAAAGATGCTAATATATATTAGCATTGTCCAGTAAACTGCATGCAAATGCCTTTTAGGGATGTTTGATAGTTGCTTTTTTATCCTGACAAATAAATTTTGTCCAACTCTTAATTTCTAATACCAAAATCAACTGATACTTTTTTTATTTATTGCATTTTGTGCTTAATAAACGAGCATATCTGGAAAACTGTACATGATATTTCTTATAAAAGGTTTGATATATATTATGTACATGTTGTGTAAAAGTTATTGTATAAAAAATGTTAAAACCGATACCGGTAATTTCCGATGAAAACATCTTTATATCAATATTGGCCGATAATATGACATGCCGATTAATATTGGACATCTCTAATGTTGTTACATGTTATCATGCAACAAGATAAAGTTTCACTGAATCAGTACTAACGTATTCATGAGTGGGTTTTAGTTCTTTGTCTTTGTTGATACTAATTGTATCAGTAATTGCATGACTTTGTTAATCTCTTCTCTTCTTTTTTGGGTTTTTTTTTAACTCTTGTTATTTGCCATTTTTAGTTTAAGAAAAACTAAATTGATGATGTCATTATTACAGCAGCTGCTAAAGGATGCATGGATCTTAAATAGTTTTAAACTCTTATTTCCACTACTTATAATATTATCTGGCCTCCCACTACTGACTCAGACAAGAAAAACATGCATCAAACTACTTTTGCTATTCAAGAGGCTGACTGCAGAGGCCAGCAACCAGCTACAAAGGGAGGATTTCCAGAATAATTATTCTTTTTTATGTACCCAGGAGGCAGATAAATAATAAAGGCTTGAAATATATGCTTGATTGATGAATGCATTCTCATTAAACAAGCAAAATGTCCTTGTGGCAAGGTGGTTTTTTTTCTTTAAATAAAATGTGGTGTTTTTTTGTAGAGGCAGATTTTAGTGATGAGGGTAAAAATGGGAACTTTCCAATGGGATTTTTAGCATATGTGCTTATGCATGTTCTTTGAAAGGTGCGCACCGTACGAACAGATGAGGCTCGAGGGCTATTGTGGCTGATGGAGGAGGAGGCATCGTTGCCTGGGGGATCAGAGGAAACACTGTTGCGACGTCTCTTTAGCTACTATGGACCAGCTGAGGGTGAGAGTAAAGGTGAGGGCCGAGCAGGTGCACACAAATGCACACACACACTTAACAGTATATACTTAATGTACTGTTAATAAAAACTTAATTAAACATGTGGTCTTACAGAAAATCTGCTGCCAGCCTTTTTGTCTGTTGCTGTTAAAAGAAATATTCTGCATATTCAGAAATTATTCTTTTAATAAATTGTCTTCATAATATAATTGTTGTTTTCAGAAGCTGTTTTAAGTCTTGAAACTGCACTATACTGATATCTCTGATATCACTGATATGTTTTATTGTACACTTTATGGATATATGGCTGTTTACCTCTTTATTTTTTTTTTAAAAAAGATTGAATGCAAAGTGGAATATATATAAGTAATACTTTGTTCAGTATTGCAATTGAGCTATGTAGCAGAAATCCTTAGCCAGCCTAACAATAGGGACCTTGATGACTCACGGCAAAGTCACAGCTTTTAAAAATGTACTTATACAATTTAGTCAAAGGGAAGGAAAAAACAGAGATATATTTAAATATTTTAGTCAAAAGAATGTTGAAGGTCTCACTTTCAGAGGCCAAATTTAATCTTTAGTCTGTCAGTCATCTGTCCTAAATATTCTAAAACTGTTATATAAATAGACTGATGCCTTACTTATGAGAAGACTGGGGGAGGGCTCTGAAGAATAAACACACAAACTCTTTGAACAGCCTTATGTGATCTATTTTAAAGGTCCCATATTATAATTTTTTGTACCAGTTTCATATGAGTGTTAACATTGTTTTCAAAGTGTAATAACCTAAATTTAACCTTCAATCTTAACTTCAGACATTCCAAAAGTTGTTCGAGAAAGAAATGTCTGTTTCTGTGTCTGAACCCGTCTATGAACATCAGCAAAGTTTATGTAGGTTTGCCACTTCTGACTCATAATTGAATGATCATAAGATCAATCTACTTATTTTGAAAAGCTCTTCGTACAGACTATATAAAAATTCTTACTAAATTCTTGGACATAGTTAATTCTTGGATTTTTTTTATATACACTGTTTCTTGGAAACTAATTGTGAATGCTGTATTTGCCTAAGGTCACACGTTTCTTTTGAGAAGTGAGAAGGAAAATCATTTCCTCCTGGGCCACAGTCATGGCACTGACTGGGTGGAGTATGATGCCAGCGGATGGCTGAACTACGTCAAACAGAATCCTGCTTCTACCAATGCTCTAAGCCTCTTGCAGGACTCCCAAAAGTAAGTTTCAACGAAGCAGTTGGAGTATATCACTGCTAATTACAGCAAACATAAAACATAACTTTTGTAGATATTTACTAAGAATAATACTAGCACTGCATGTGTTCTGCAGAAAGATCATCAGCTCATTGTTCATGAGCCGAGCAGGGGGAGCTACTGTGTTGTCCGGCTCTATTGCTGGCCTTGAAAGCGGTTCCCAGCTGTCTTTGCGAAGGGCTACTAGTATGAGGAAAACCTTCACCACTGGGGTAGCTGCCATCAAGAAGAAGTCATTGTGCATCCAGATAAAGCTTCAAGTGGTAAGAATAGAGAACAAATCAAACTGTTATACTGTTCACATGAAATAGTTAGGGTGTTAAGATGGATGGTCACAATATATTCAGGAATATTTTAGGTTAGATTTCTGCCAGAGAAGATTATTTTAAGCTTTCTCTAAGAGTTCTAAGTATTTTACTGCAACAAAAGCGTGAGTGTACTACTCAAAACAGATGCTTTTGTGATCTTTTGCCATCTCACTATTAAATTGCTGCTTAACTGCTTTTAGTTACTTTAACACACTTCCACACAATGATAAAATTTTGTTTATTATCTATTTTGATACAATTATCCTGTTGCATAAGTGTCTTACAACAATATAACAAAATGTACTGTACCTAGGACATTTTCATGCCTGATTCATGAAAGATTTTGCTGAGGATTGTTTTTGAAAGCAATAACCACTCATATGTTTTAGGATATGTAGAGTTTACATTTGCTCAAAGCAATGAAGTTAAACTGGCTGTATCTGTATATAGATTACTAGAAGATACTGCTCTACCTGGAAAACTGCTCAGTTGTTGTCCTTGACTCTATCCTGTCCTCTTCAGGATGCTCTTCTTGACATGGTGCGGAGGTCTAGGATTCACTTTGTTCACTGCATATTGCCGAAGGCAGATGCCCTGAAGGCTCTTAGTGGATCCCTGTTCAAAGGAGGGGAATGTGAGGCTCAAGGGGAGACTGGAGATCCTAGCTTAATGCAGCTAGATGTAGCTTTACTCCGTGCTCAGATACGTGGATCCAAACTGCTTGATGCTCTACGGATCTACAGGCAAGGTGAAGCAGCTCTTTGTATTTGTACAACTGTTTTTAAATATGTGATTCAGACAGCCTTACCCATGTGTACTGCGAGAGAGTGAGAGAAAGGACTGAATGACATATCCGTATAAGGGGTCACCATAATATTATGATTGCACTTTTCAAATATTAGCAAAATATAATGCTGTCCAATGCTAACTGTCTGCAGGCTACCCTGAGCACATGGTGTTCTCTGAGTTTCGACGTCGCTTTGATGTGCTGGCTCCACACCTCACCAAGAAGCATGGAAGGAATTACATTGTGAAGGACGAGAAGAGAGTAAGTCAATCAGCAGGGAAGGGGATAAAATGTACAGCTCCAGCAGGGGCCAAGCACAGAGAAGATTGATGTTGTGAAGAGACAACTTCATTACATTTGCTCTTGGTTTGTCAGCAGCCACTGGACAGAGAAACCGACATTTATCAGAGCTTTAGTAATGACCTAATCAACTTAACTTGCTGTCATGATCGTGAAAGAGGAAGATCAGAATTGTGGCTTAGGGAGTGTTTTACTGCAATCAAAGCTACAAACTAACATTTATCTAGATTCATTTGTAATCTTTTGCAGTCTCTGCAATGATAAGTAGCTGCAGAGGTGTTTACCGTTACTTTGATGTACAGTTGTTTGTTTTTTTTACTGTGCTGCTTTTTTTTAATTCACTAGTTAGAATTTTATTTGTGAACTATGAATGAGGATATTCTGCCCATTGACCCTCTGCAAGAGATGCCTTAGTTAAAGCAAATACAAGAAAAATACAGAAGTTGGTTCCTAACAGGAGAAATGAGGGAATGAGTGAAAAAGAATGGGTTTAAAGGAGAGTACAGCTCTTTTCCTCTGTCTCAGTGTATTGGGGCTGAGTTTCTGTGGAAACAGACAAACAAAAGCCCCTCAGTATTCGAGGCAAACCTCTTCTGGTGTAATCTAGATGTAGTCTTTCAGGCTAGAGACTCGAGTAGAGAGAAAAGGCTGAGACAACAATACAACTACAGTATACACATGCTGGTAGATGGACAGAGCAATGAGTGGCTCACAGCTGGCTGATGGTGTACCTCTACATTGGATATGTGTACTCAAAGCTGCAGTAGGGACTAACAACACCAGGGTGTCACGAAGAATAATTCACTAGCAGGTGGATTCCTGGGAAACAAGCTGTAATTGGGTTGTGGAGGGGCCAAACATTTCCAGTGCTTACTGACTTTTTTCATAGTGAAATATATGTGCAAATAGATTTGAGAAAAGAAGAACAGTGTTATGTTACTTTGGGATTAACTTAGAAGGTGGACAACTGAACCAGTTCTGTGTCTGAAAGCATTACTACTGGATCCAGCTGTTGAACGACTAATGTTTCTCTTCATGTGCGCATTCACCCAGGCTGCTGAGGAGCTACTGGAGTCTTTGGATTTGGAGAAAAGCAGCTACCATATGGGTCTGAGTAGGGTGAGTACGCTAGCACATCTAAAAGAAATAAACAGCTTTAGTGTTACTGAATAAACCTTTGCTTAGAATCAATGCCATTTTCTGTCCTCTATAAATAACAAAAAAGTTGCAATGCACTGTTTTGTGTAGTTTTCAACAATACTTGCTGTCTGGGGAATTGTGTTTATCATTACATCGGCCTCCCTTTGAGAATTGTTTTCCATCCTATTTTGAAGAGCTGCCTTGTCCTTTCTTCTAGTCTTGTAATCAGTGGCTGACTTAAAAGCATGTCTTTACCCTGTCTGACAGTGAGACAGAAAGTCCGTCTCTCATTTCAGGTCATTAGAGCAAATTCCCACCATGGATGGGCTCCTCTGTTTTTTTTCTTCTCCCCCCACAACCATAGTACACTATTTGTTGTAAACACTACTTGGAAACTGAAGTCTAATTGAGTTAATCCTATCATTTGGAAAGTGGCCATCAGCCTGAAAAATCAAGGGAAAAATAACAAACAAAATAGTGGAACTTATGCTCTCAGAAATGTGGAGCGTGCAAGAACCTTTTAAAGCACATGGTTTGGAGGTAGCCTCACATGACTTTGGAGTGTGAAATGTGCTCAAAGTAGAGAAGCACAGTTGGCCATTCACAAAGCATTGCGCTGCCGTCATAGCAACATGTCTCACTTGCATGCCAATTACGCCAGCCCCAAATAACCTTCCAGCAGTGGATTCAAAGCTCTACAAAAGATAAAATCTACCATGAGAGATAGTCACATGTAGGAAACCTGCATATCATCCCACATTTTACAAAGAACCGCTGCATCTGAACATGATAAAAGACAAACTTCTGCTCAAGCCCTTGAAGCATTTTGAAAGGTAGCAATCCCTGATGAATGCATCACTCCTCCTTACTAGTTTGCAGGTTTCTCAACTGCTGTTCACTCATTTTCAGCTGCTGCATTGTTAATAGACCGTATATCAATTTATTTGTAAAGCACTGACTTATAAAAGTTTTTTTCTTTTTAGTCTTTTTGTTAATTTTTGTAACTTGTTGGCATTGTGCTTTGAGTCCATTGCAACTCCTAATACTCAGTAAGGTATAGAAAACCATGATGGGATCTGTTTTTATTTGGCTGTTTACCCTTGTTTTACCTTTGACCCAGATAGAAGCAGACAAGGCTGATTAGACAAGATGATAACATAATCTCAGCTTTATCACTTCGATAACACACTCTTGTCTGTGGATTACACTGGCTCTTATTGATTTTTTTTTTTTGCTTTGTTTTATTTATTTACTTGTTACACCTTTTTAATGTTGCCACAGTGTTTCACATCAAAGTATGATCATGGATCCAATTTTTTCTTTGCAAAAATAGCATCGAGTGACCTTAAAAATGTTTGTTCTAATATGTATTTGTATGTCATTGTTTTTTTGTCTAGTTGTTCTTCAGAGCTGGCACACTGGCTAAGCTGGAGGAACAGAGGGATGAGCAGACAAAGCGTAATCTAACCCTGTTCCAAGCTACCTGTAGAGGGTACCTTGCACGGCAGGCCTTCAAGAAGAGAAAGGTATGCAAGACATCACTATAACATAAAAGCTTAGGCTAAAGCAAGATTGCAAAAACTAGCAATTCTTTTTATGAAGATTGTTGAATATATTTGTTTTATATAATAATGTCTGTACGGATAAATAAATTGTAACATTTAAAACTAATTTAAGGAGAAAATTTGATATGTGCACAAATGTGCCAAATATAATTGTCATTGTTGCATAGACATAAAAGAGGAAATAAGTGAGGAATGTTAGTTGAAGCTTAGAGAGCTAATTTTATAGACTGTTTGTTCTGGTGTTGAGGTTGATCTAACTAGCTATGCTACAAATCTTCAGTTAATTACAAATAAGTACTCTAAATCTATTGCCCATACCCCTGTATCCCTTTGATCCATCCAATCAGCTTTACCAAGCCAGAGGCATGTCTTTTTCTAAAGCGCTTCTGAGAATGCAGCCTTATCAAACATGCTGCTGACTCACATATTCACCTGCTCCACCCCTCATCCATTTCTCTGCCAGCATGCGTAGCTCCATTTCTCTGGACCTCATACATGCCCTCTTGTGATGTATGGAGCCCTGCACTACTCCATCGCTGTGATTACTATTTAAGTGAATGTGCTGCTTCAGCTGACTGGTGATGAACCAGCAGAAACAGAATCAATGTTACTGCTTTCTGTCCACTATGACAAGCTGCTAAAGAGGAAATATCTTGCTCACTTGTTTATAATAACAGAAAATCTATTAAGGGGCTATATTCTCAATAGGTTAAATCTATATGTTATGAATACACATGAACTTCCTGCTTTCTTTTGTTGGCAGTGTTTTTACTGGTATAAAAATTCAGTTAAATTTAAACTAATCAACATATTTTCTTTATTGAATTCAAAAAGTTATTATTCATTCAGCACAGCAGGCTAGAAGCCTAATGTGCCACAAACTGCTCAAACATGATGAAAATCAACAGCAAGGAACTGTTCAAAATTGCCTGGCAACAGGGCAATTACAAAATCCATTAGCAAAGATACAAATTTTCCCTCTGCCCCCTCATGCCCCCTATCTCCTGCTAATGTATCTGTAATAGAAAGATTAGACTTTATTTTATCTCAGTTTTATTGATCTGAAACTCAATTTGGGTTGGCAGGGTAACGTGTTAAATGCAGTTATGATTGTGATGACATCTGCTGCAGTTTCTAGCAAGTGAGGAGTACACAGGCTTTTTATAAATCGTGTACAAGTTTGTGTGTATATTTTGCCTACTCTCTCAAATGAATCTGCTCTTCTGAGGACTGTGGAAAATATCTTGAATTAACTTAAGTGAATTATACCAACCGGCAACCTCTGTTGTATAAAAGTGAAACCTATGCGGAAGTCCCAAAAATTGCAGTTCACCCTTCACCTGCTAGGTTGGCTCCAACACAGAGCAGATCCGACTCCCATGTCAAAAAAGTCAACTTCACAGGAGAAATAAACATGTTTACAGCCTGGTACAAAAAAAAAATAGGTTGAGTTTTCCTTCATGACAACTGTGAGGGGGGTTATTTTATTCATTTTTATAATGCCATCTGTTTCAACTTAATTAACTTTACAATTTGGCATAATTATGAGCATCTCCTTTTCATTGACAAGCATCTGATAATTGCAGCGAAAGGGCAAAGTGTAGCCCATACATGGTTTTAGCTGGCCAACAGTGCGCCTTAGTTTTAGCACATCTACTTCTGTTAGCTACCATTAGATCAACTAGCTCTAATTAACTCTTAGCTACAGGCAGCTCTGAGTTTGACTTCAATCAACCCTGTCCCATGCCCTTCTCAGCTCCAACTCTCTGCCCATTTTTTAATTTTCTGGGCGCAACAAAAACACGTGGTTGGAATAGACCAAACGTGACATAAAATATGATTCTGGGTAAACAATGAACTAAATAAGCAACCCAATATCTTTTTTGTTCATTTTCTTTCATTTGTTTAATGAAACAAACTGGTTATTTAATATTCATCCCTTTCCATTAATAAATTCTATTCTATAAGTTCTCTCTTTCTCCCTGCCAGTAACAACTGATTAGTTTGTCAGTCTTCAAAACTTAGAAGCCATGTGGCATTTCTGTGTCATATGTAGTTATATTATCCAAAGCTCTTTTCACACATGGACTCCTGCCTGTTTCTATTTTCTGTGATACTTTATTTACAAAATCTGTCTAGGCCTGGTTACATACATGTATCATCTTTAACATGTCACAACATCAACTGTTGTACTTACCAGAAGTATGGTCACAACAACAATGGGAGATTTTATATCTCAGGAATCCGACATGTTCAGGTATATAGGCTATTTTTTTACTGTCCTCTGCTACAGTTTTATCTACGATAGTAAGCTCCAGTACAGAGTTGATTTTGTTCAGCATCAGGGAAAATGAACGAAAGAAAGAAATTCTCTCATCAACTTCTGGTTTATTTAACATATTGCTACAAGTTTTTACAGTTTGACATGAATTCTTATAAAAATGAAATGTGTTTATAGGAATAAACAAAACTAACTGTAGAAGGACTGTTGGAGCTTTGTATGGTGATGCATCTGATAACTTGCTGTTGCGATGTGACGAGTGTCCTCAGGTGATCTAAATATTATATTTTTTAAGGTACTAACAACTCTTAGTAGTGTTATGCAATTAAGCTCTTAAGAATATGATACTGATGGCTGAACAGAATTAAACATGTAGGTAAGTAATATACAGCTTCCTCCATCAAGTACCACCATGTTTTGGACATCCACTGTGGGCTTGTCACATTGATCTAAATCGTTATGCAGACACGATCGGTTGTCAAAAAAAGCTGTTAACTGTTTCATTGAGGATTATTGGCTTAGCCTGCTCTATGCAGTGTTGAATCTCTTGCAAATTTGAAATATTATGCACTCACCATGGCTTAAAGATGAGTAATATTAACAGAAAAGTGCCAATTATTATATTAATAGTATATATTGTCTTTGTGGTTATGCCATCCTTGAATGGGTAAAAAATGAATTTGTGTTTTCTTGAAATAACAGCCTTTTCACTAGTCATTTAATTTCATTGCTTGTTTAGTCTTCTTAATTTAGCATTTTTTAAATGTATGATCATAGAGTCCAGGGCCAGGTAAACAAAGTTCTCTGTTATTTTGGAAGCATGCAATTTCTTCAACCTAATCCAGTTTTTAATTCCTTCCAATAAAATACTTCTGTGTTTGCCATCAGAGGTAAAACAAAGAAAATGAAAAAAGAGGGAATTGGTATCAGCATCATTAGCACTATATATTACCATCACTGAATTGCAGTTCCAAAACTGTATTTTTTCTTCAGCATAAGCTTTTAAAATTCCGTATTTCTTTTTTAGTATTACTGGATTACATTTTTGAGGGCAGCTGTCTGATTCAAAGTTATTTCAATCATTTAGGAAACAAGTTATATGTAACCTTTCAAACAAACTCATAATTCTTCTTGTTAATCATGTATGAAAGTTTACATGACTGCATAATATCTATATAAAAAACAAGGCAGCTAATGGTGCATATTTGCTTTAATCAGTCATATTAAATGTAACATATTATGTTGTCTGACATGAAACCCACTTACTTAGAGTATCTAATGTTTTTAGTAAGCTTTTCAATCTTACAACCAACATTTAAAAAAAACTTGCAGATAGAGCCGGATATAGCGGGCTAATTGGTCTATAATTAGATGGATCTCTTACAACTTTTTTCTCCTTTGGCATGAAATATTCATTAAAAGTTTGTGGCACTTGATGCTTCTTAAAGATTCTTGTTAAGCCTTTTACTAAATAGAAACTGGAATGTTTATTTACTGTATATAATCTTTATTTATTTAATGTAATCCAAAGGGAAGGTAGGTAGGAAGAGAATATTTTATTTAGCTTTGCTTTAGTTTTTTTTCCCCTCATGGGATAACTATGTTCTTATCCATCTGCAAGCTGTAATTAACTCCAACTTCACTGTTAGATCATGGTGTAACACAGCATGCCACTGTTGCAAAGAATAAGTTATTACTTCCAGTAAGTAATAACTTACTGGAAGTAAGTTACATTTTTCTTTATAAATTTGTTTGCTGTAATATATTGTCCTAAACTCATTGGCTATCACAAATGTCAATTGCCTTCTTTTCGAATCTGAACTCTAAATGCAAATGCATTCTCAAAATGCATCTTTTGCAGTTTCTGTATATAGAAAGCTGATTTGGCTGTATGCATGGATTAAACCCAAAATGTGTGCTCCGAACATGCATCCACCGCATATCCACAACAAAGCGAATGTGTTCTTACTGCGCACCTCAAACACACCCCGAGAAATGCATCCAGCCAAATCAGCCCTCAATATCTGTAGTACCAGAATGCAAAAAGATGAACCAAAATGCTCCACAACTTTAGCAGTGTGAGCCTCTCTGCTTGCACGATGGCTAGTAGCCAATGAGATGAATGAAGTTATTGTTTACCATCTTGTTAGGATCTTCTTGAATGAGAGGTATTAGTTTCTTTTAACTTGTCTTGCTAAACATTGTCAGCATTTTCTTGTAAAATAGTCATTAATCTGTATAGAGCTCATAGTAGTGTTTTATATGTTAAATTTTATTCACATGAAATTTAAACCTACTGAGCTCCTGTTGCAGTGACTTTTACCATATAAACATTTTTACATCAACACTTGCATAGCTTTTTTTTTTTAAATTCCTACTGTTTGCTCCTATCGTTGGCGCTGTGGGTAACTGCTGCCTCTCCTGTAGCTCTCCATTCTCCACATAGCTATTTTAGCCTTTTTTTCAAAACCTTTTGTCTTTCTACTTTCTACTCTTCTTGCAAAGAGAGAGAGAGAATGTTTTTATACATATTTATTCAGTGGATATTTTTACCTTTTTAAGACACAACAAAGAGCCAGTTCCTCCAATTTTTTTTTACTTACAAGAGGAACTGTTAGCTTTGCTAACTCATCTAGCTGCTAGTTTTGTGTACATTTCTGTGCAACAAAAGGCTGACCCGGGATATGATATGACATCCCGACGGAGCTGAGGAGGAGATTTAGGGGCTGCAAGGCCGCGGCCAAGCCAAAGGCTCAACTATTGGAGAATTGGCGGTGCCACAATCCATAAATTCCCTTTGTTATCATGGAAAATGTAAACTTGCTGCTGGACAAGATTGATGCGCTATCTGCACTTCATAACCAGCGGACCTACCGAAAGAGCACCTTGATCATCTTTACAGAGACATGGCTAAACCACTGTCGTGAGAGCTGACAGAGACACCAAAGCAAGTGGGAAATGTAATGGTCAGAGCCTCATCATGTATGTCAACAATCACTGGTGTAATCCAGGCGTATCTTTGTAAAGACAGTCCTGTTTTGGCTGTGTTCTCAAACTCCTGGCTGTTAGCCTGCAGCCATGCTTTCTGCAGAGGGAGTTGAGTCATGTGATCACCATCTGTGTTTACATTCTTTTGAAAGCGGATGCAGCCACTGAAAATAAGAAGATGCACTCTGTCACAGCAAGGCTGCAGCACCCTGAACACTCAACACCTATTCTATGTACAGTACCAGTCAAACGTTTGGACACACTTTCCCATTTGATTTAATGGAAAAGTGTATCCAAACTTTTGACTGGTGGTGTATTTTATGTTTGTTCTTTTGTATTGAAGATTCTTGCTTAGTTTATGTATAAGCTGCCGGAAACTGAATTTCCCTGAGGGAGTCATCCCAAAGGGATCAATAAAGTTACATCTTAGTCTTAAACAGCTTTGAATGATTTCTCATAGTAATGTAATATACATTTGATGTGATATTGCATAAAATAATATATTTGCTTTCACTTCAGTACTATCAGTATATAACTCAGAATCTGACTGCTAAACAGTTTAACAGCAATGGATAATTACATTTCAAATAAAGGAATTGCCATCAAATAGGATTAATTTTCTGAATGTTGGTTAAGATTTGGGACAGTTGTAGTGTAATATGTATTCTCCAAGTGTACTTATCTATCTTATAAAATAATTTTCTTAGATTAGTAAATGTTACACAATCCCCCTTTAAAAATCACTTACATTTAAAAGATATATAAAAGCTTATTGAAAAATTGAAGAGATAGATTTTCTGCAAAGTTTTTGGAGCAATCAAAAGTTTGCTGCCAGTAGTAAATTAATAGAGGTCAGGAATTAGAAACAAATATTGAGTTAGATTGTTATAGCGAGAAGCCAAATTGCTTTAAGGTGACCAAATGTATTATGAAAACATTGTACTAAGAGATGACAAATATCAATATATATATTTAAATTTCTTGTTCTTGCCAATAAAATTAATACGGGTACAATTTTATATTGAAAATATTGATCAAGCACAACAATAAAACCGCTGAGAGGCTTAGTGAATAACATTAATTATCTTGTTTCAATATAATCTGTTAGTGGTTGGGATGTATTATCCATAAATTGATCATTTGTTAAAGTGAAAGTATTAGAAGAATAAAAAAAATCTTTTTTTACATTCTGAAAAATTATGGCACAAAAAAGATTTAAGTCATAATAATTTCCAGTCTGATTGTGACTGTTTAATCTATGGGGACATGAATATATAGAAAATATATAGAAGCAAACTTTCTATAGGTTGTTAATAACAAATAAAAAGAAAAGAGTAGTATTAAAGGAAATAAGATAAAATGAACAAATTGAATTAATAACTTGAAGATTGTGATTTTGACAGTTGGCTGGCAAAAGATAAGTCATCTAACTGATTTATATTAGAATAATTTGTGTTTCTCTGGTTGACCAAACATGAGTATGTGGGAGGAGATTTTTTAGATTTGCAGAAAGTTTTTTTTTTCTTTACGTTATTAGTGCAACTCTGCCAAAAGCCAGTGGGCAGTAGTAGAATATGTGAGTGAGACGGAGTGGAGAACATGATGGTCATCACTGTGTTCACATTTGTAAGGACACATTTGGGAAAATCCAGCTCAAAAATTTATATTTATTAAACCTTCAAATATATTTAGAAAATGTAGAGATGTCCGATAACATCGAGGTACAGATATAGTTGGCTGGTATCGGCATTTTAAATGACAACTTTTACACAATATGTACATATTGTGTATCAAACAATAAACCAAGCGCTAGTGCTGGGCTAGCTTCATTAGCTAGCATACTACATCAAAAAACAGTCAACCCTCTGTAACGATGTTTCTACAAGTTTTAAATTACTTGGCACAGCCTACAAATCTTCAAGATCTCAAATGGATTGGGCATCTGTGTAAAAACAAGCCTGCTTATTTGCTGCTGATTACTTGGCACCTGTATACCTTCACAGGTTTTTTAGATTTTAGAGTCCATCACGCTACAGGCTTGCACTAGTTTTAGCAGAAAGGGGGTCGTCTACATTATAAAGTTGCTGATTTGTACTACACACATTTATAGGATCTGGTATAGTGTTGTAAGCTTATCTAGTGTAGTATAAATTAAAACACTTATGTTCTAGAACTTCAAATTTTACATGATGATATACTAAATAGTTATTTATTAGTATTTAGATTAGTTGTCTGTGGATAGCAAATGCTTTGATATTCATATACTTTTTTTAAGTATTTAAATTCCATTAGCTTATAATGATGATTTATTACACTACAGCAAATTATGGTACCATTTAAATTAGTTTCCAATAGCCTGACTTATACTGTTGGTCCAACATGGGCTAGAGCTGTGTTTTTAGGCAGTGCATGGTTGTAGCCTGAGGCTCAAACCTCTGAGCCGAAAACTTCTTTGAATACAAATTGTGTGGCCACTAACCCTGGTGTATTGCCATAAAATCCACCCAGAATTGACTTTTTTGGTCATGAATCTTAACATCAAGGTCAAGTTTACTTATATGACACATTTAAATCAATGCAAAGGGCCCAGGGTGCTGTACAGATCTTTAGATCTTCAGATTTAAGTGCTAAATAAATTGTAATAATAAATACAAGTGTCCTGGCCATACTAAAAACTGATAAGGGATAAACATATATAGGACAAAAAGTATTTTCAAATACAATCAGAAGTAACTGAGAATGCTAGTTCTGTGTTTCTCTTGTAAAGACAAGAGAAATGCTCAATTGACTGGGCGTGTGTATTATGATTGAGTAGAGCATTTCAGGGCCTTGGACCCGGTACAGAAAAAGATCTGTCACCTTTTGTCTTCAGTCGGGTTCTCGGTACATCTAAAAACAGGCAACTTGATGAATGTGTTTCTCTAGTTGGGATGTGTACAGTACCAAAGGTGCCAAACCTTTTTTTATTTTAATTAACTTTACATTTTATTTAACTGCATAGCTAGCACCTCAGTCATAATTAATCTTGCAGCAATGTGCAGTCATTAAATGTAAAAATAAACACAAAGTATGAGCACGTACTTAAAAATGAGAATGAACCATGAAAATATTGGAAACATAAAATCAAAAGAATATTCAATCATAATAGCTAAGACATCACAAACTATAACTGTAATCAACAGCAGTCTGAATCTGGCTTGAAGCCAATAAAAAAAGTTTCCCTGGATTATCTGGTAACATCGTTTCCATAAGAGAAGTGTATGTTTTGCATCTGATACCAACTTAAGGAAGCAGTTTAAACGCCTTCTTTATTACATCAGGAGACTTTTGAGATATACTGAAGAAATAAGCTTTAGTAGCTAAAACAAGAACTCTTCATGCTTTTTCTTTTTTATTATAAATGCTGTAGGTTTGCACAAAGGGGGAAAGCAGATCAAGAATAGTCTCTTCTTTTTTGTTAATTAAGTGCCTAGAGAGGTCTGAAAAGTCAAAGTTGATGAACTTGAAAAGAAAACTCATCCGACTTTTACTTACAGTAATAATAAACTGCTCTGCTGACAGTGATGGAGCTCAGGACTCAAGCTTAGGACAGATACGGGTTAAAAATAATTTAACTGTAGAACTCTTGACTGTGTGTCACAGTTGACCTGTCTGGGATGTTGATAAGTACAGATTGTGATCTATTGTAAAATTCTGAACGATCTGGCCCTTGTGGTAGGAATAATCCATACTTATTAAATGTAATGTCAAAGCTTCGTGTATTTAAAAAAATCTGAAGGCAAGGGTGACATAAATGGCTAAAAACAAATGCACAACCTTGTCATGCACAGCTCCTGTTAATTATGTTATCACATACACGCCTGTCTTTGTGACATTGGTAATCTTTGCATGTCTTTTGTAACTATGTTTGTTTAGGTATTGGAATTGGTTACATATTTAAAAAAGGTGTATTTCTGTGAATAACTTGTACAATGGACAGGCATTGTGGAAACCAACAATGGCAATACTTCTGCTGATGCCCTGAAATGCCCAGGCTAATGTTTAACTCTATTTTAACTCTGTGATAACCCTAAGCTAACTGGTTTCTTACTATAAAATTGTCTTTTACAGACGTGTAAAAATGTTTTTTATTTGTCACCTTTAGGATTTTGATAAAGAAGTTACTACCGTTACATTTACAAAATTTCCTACTTCCTTTTCTTACCCTAGTAAGTCCTTCCCACCAATCTTACTGGATAAGATACCTGTGGTTACTTGAATGAAACCCTTACTGGCTAAATTTCTATTTTAAAACACGCTAGCTGTATGCTGCAGCTCATGCTTAGCTATGGTGTTTCTGCTCTGAATAAATAAACATACTAACAAAAACTTCAAACTATATTACTGACATTAATCATAGATTTAATTTCCGTTGGAGGGGTTTTACTCTGTGGAGGTTCTAACTTCGGTTGTATGAGTAAATGAGGTTTACATAAAGTTTGTTTGCTTCTGCTTTTGAGCCCTTTTTGTTATATATTTCTCAAACGGCTGCAATATGCTAAATTTATTCCTGATGCATAAATGGTAAATACAATGTCTCCTTGCAATAATTTTGTGAAGGGCATTTTCCCCCAATGATTTTCATTCTGTTTATATTATTCTTGAGTTATTTAGTCACTACCAGAGTTGGGGAACACATAAATGGCCGTGGTGGCTTATTGACTGATTTCCATTTCTCCTTCTCTGCAGCGTGAATATTTATAGAGTATGTTGCTGTTGAATCTTTGAATAATCACTGTATAATAACATCCAGTTGCTCCCTTGCTGTTACCCTGATATTACTCTGAAAACTGATAGGGTTCCATTACCTTTTGCACTGTTTGAAGTATCCAGTCTTAGCAGGTACAGTACATGGTAATTTGCCTCTGGAACAGTTACAAATGAATACTGGTGAAGCCTCTCGGGCACTTGCTGGTTGATGTGCATGGATGTGACAGGAAGTCACAATTTCCCTTGATTTATCTTCCCTGGCATGTTAACCTTGTGAAGCTGTGCCAAGCCCACGTGACAACAGATAACAAAAACCATAGTTTTTGTCATTTTTTTCATTTTCTTTTCTCTTCCAGCTGTTCCTCAAGGGGACAGTCTGACATTCTTAATGTCTGTTATTTTGTGTCAGTGGGCACTTGCTGAATTTGGAGTTTTGTCCTTCAGGTACCCTACAAATGATTCTTCTTCTGCCTCATCTTTCTTTTTTGTGTGTGTGCTCTTTTTTTTTGCATCAAATCAGTTCAGCATGCATATGTTGGTTCACTAAAAATCATCAGGCAGGGGATTCTGCTCCAGTGATTCTGAATGGAAGGAAAGACTAATTCCAATGAATACGCAAGAGTATATAGTGCGCTTCCTAGATATTAGTCTTACTAGATTGTCTACCTTCAGTGATTTAAAATTTTCATATCAAAATTGGTATGCCTAGCAGCTACAAAATTATTCAGACAAAACAGACCATAGTGCTCATGTTAAAACCATCTTGAAATTATAGCGACAGTTTCTTTACAAGGCCTCATTTCATGTTAAAAATTCCCCAGAAACTAGTCTTTGCTTCAGAAACTGGTGACATCAGAGGGTACTGCAATTGTGCATTGCAGTAGTCATGACTTACATTTGTACTCTTAGGAATGTCTGCACTTGCACTAAAAACACATGTTTAACACTCAATAAAAGAGTGGAAAATGTGTCTTTTTCTTTCTTGATCTTGGTTCACAATTGTAATTCACATCACACAATTGTGCAGTTGTATCACCCTCTTAATTAGATATGAATACCATAATATTTATTCACGGTGCTCATGTAGTATAATCTTTTGTTTGTTCTTTATTCTTTTTAGACTAAATATGACAAGTGAGACCTGCTTAAATCTTCTGTCAGAGAATTGCTGCATTTTGTTGCATGTTAAAGCTTTCACTGTGTGACAAATCCTAATTGGTTATAGAGAGAACCTTCAGGGCAAAATGTACCTGATGCTGAGAATTGTGTTGCTCTAATTGGGTTTGCCCATAATCTGCTGCTGCTAGAGAGCCTCATGCATAAGCAGCATGGAAATCGTGTAATACTTGGAATTAGCTGCCGACATGTTTGATTTAATTAATCAAAAATTAGCTTCCAGCCTTGGAACGCACTCTGCAGAACTCTCTGGAGGAGGTTGGCAGGTCTTGGGATATCTATTGCCCACAAATGGGAAACAAAACAAAACAATGAAGAATGCAATGTTTTTCATATTTCGTTCATTAGTTTTGAGGATTTCATATTAAATGGGGTGTCTTTTAAAACATCTATTCCAGAAAGTATTGAGAGCTTTTGGAGTTTCTGTTTTAAAGTACTGCCAGCATGGTATACCTGTGCATTAGATTAAATCTTTTATATCCATCGAATTAATTAACACCCTCTAAGGAATGCATCAATGCAGTTTTGATAGTAATAGCCATGCTGCCTTTTAAAGTAAACAATTGTGATCGGTTAGTTCTACAGATTTGCTTGCAGGTGGTTCTGATATAATAACAATACTGTGGACCCAGTTTAATTCAGTTTATATACACAAATGCTATCAAGTGAGCATTTCTATGTGGCTTTTCTATCCTTGTGTGTTTAGATTCAGGATCTAGCAATCAGGTGCATCCAGAAAAACATCAAGAAGAATCATGGTGTGAAGGACTGGCCGTGGTGGAAGCTCTTCACTACAGTGCAGCCTCTTATTAAAGTCCAGCTCACAGAGGAGCAGATGCGTAGCAAAGATGTAAGCAAACCTTTCTATCTGATCCATCTCACCCAATGTTTTCCCTATATTTATCCAGCTTTAAATCACTTTCAAAATGTATTACTTACCACTGCATCCTAGCCCTTCTTGTCACCAAGGCTTTTTTTTTTACTTTATAATTTTTTAAACAATATTTAACAGTTTCAACTGTGACATAACATGTAGAATATATTGCTTCAGGATGAGATACAGCTGCAGAAATTGAAGCTTGAGAGAGTGGAGAAGGAGCGAAATGAGCTGAGACTGAACACGGATCGATTGGAGAGCAGGGTGGGTCCCTCTGTCTGTGTCATTACACTCTGGGAGAATTGTGTTTGAAATTGGCGGTGGGGTTATGCACTTTGATTTGAGTTAAGATTTGATCACTGACTTGTACAATAACTATGGCGAATATTTTGTCCTTTTTCTTTACATCATTAATGGGATTCCTTGTATGTGTTCAGATCACAGAGTTGCTGGCAGAGCTTACCGATGAGAGGAGCGCCTGTGAATCAGCTTCCCAGTTGCTTGAGACTGAGACTTCAGAGAGACTCCGTCTGGAGAGGGACATGAAGGATCTACAGGCATATATACAGAAAAACATAAAAAAAACAACTAATAATTGTTGTGTCTCAGTACAGAACTTTTAATTATTGGAATTGTTTATTCCAGGTTAAGTTTGATGCCATGAAGAAACAGGTAGAAGCACAGGAAATAGAGGTCATGGAAGCACGGCTCATGAAAACATCCGAACTCAATGGAGAGTTGGAAGACGACGATTCTGGTTTGTTTAGAAACAATCTTTTCATGGGCTCAAAATACAAATATGAAGATAATTTTAAGATAGTCACTTGAATTGAGGGCACTCTTTCGTAACACAATCAGTACTTTTTAACATTTGCTTTAAATTTCCTAATTAATTGCACCTTTTGACACTTGCAGCAGCTTGACCAAGCCTCCCTAATGGGCATGTCAGATCAGGTCAGGAGCATAATTTACTGAACTGTTCATACCAGCTTTATGTGCGCAGTTTGAAAATCTCCCGTACACTAATTGTAGCTGCAGGAATGAGTGGCTTTGTTCGACTGTTTCAGCAGGAGACATGGCAGTTAGACTTGGTCACATTTAGTATAATGCTGTTAAGTATATTTTCCAAGTTTGGGATTTACCGCTAGGAGATTAAGATGTTCGCTCCCAGGCACACAACTAATGCCTGCTGCTGATTGGTTTCCCCCTGCTGGAAAATGGAGCGCCTGCTGAGAGCATATTGTCCATGAGCCCCCCCTTGATTCAACCCCGTTCAACCCACCTCAGCAGACAAGCCATTACAGAGCATATCAGAATTCTTAGATGAATGAGAAAGTAATCGTTGGGATCAGAGCTGGTGGCCCTGCAAGTTGTCATTATGCTATATATATGCTAATGAGCAGCACTGATGGAGGAGCCGGTGTTGGTATGTGAAGGAGAAATGGACAGGCTCTTAAATGATAAGGCTTGGAAATGAACCTGAACCTGAATGTCTGCCTGGCCACTGTTTTAGTTCTGATAGCCTGTGACAGCTCCAGAATTAGGGTCGGCTAAGAACTGTGGAAAGTGCCACTTAGACATGTCCTTTTCTAACTGCCATTGTGGTGTGCCCAGAATTTTTACCTAAGGTTTATTCAAGATTAGAGTTGAAAAGCAAAGGCTGCTTTGTAGTTTCCTGCTGAATTTCTGACCTCATAAGGACAGGATTTGATGAAAGCAGCTTTATTTCCTGAAAGATTATATTATGTCAGTCCTTGAATGTGATAACCATCTCAGCCAGTACAGTGGACTCTATAATCCACAGCATCCATCTTTTCTGAGCCTCTTCCTCTGTGTACCCTGCTATTCCTGCATTAAAGGCAAGAAACAACCAAATGTCACAAAGACATTTTCTGGTTTGTATGTCTTTTCTTCAGGAGGTGAGTGGCGGATAAAATACAATCGAGCCATTCGGGAAATGGACTTCACCAAAAAGAAACTCCAACAGGAGTTTGATGACAACCTTGAGACAGAGCAGCAGAACAAAAGACAACTTGAGAGAAAGGCAAGATAACATATTTGAATTTGACTCAGAAAATCTTCTCTATTCTAATATATGACTGCAACACACTGGAAACCTTTAAACTGCATAAATGAAACAGTAATGATATGCATTGAGCTGTCAGAAAATAATAATAAAGATATGTCTGTATGTGTGTGTGTGCTGCAGCTGACTGATTTGCAGACAGATAATGAGGATGCACAGCACTCTATTCAGCAGTTGAAGAAGAAGTGCCAGAAGCTGACTGACGAGCTGCAGGACACCAAGCTTCATCTGGAGGGCTTACAGAACCGCAACCATGATCTGGAGAAGAAACAGAGGAAGTCAGTTCCTACTTACTCCCTTAACTTCATGTCTTCACACCTATCTGCTAATTATAAACACAGAACTTATGGCCTTGTTCTCCTGGGATTGCCCAGCCGAAGCCCACTCGCATAATGCTCAAGTTTTCTGTAATTTGAATAGTTACTGAGATGTTCTGTAATCTCTAGAATTGCATTAGCGGAGAAAATGACTCAGACTTTAAGCACTTGAGAAGCTATCGCTGTGGCAGAATGTGATCTCTCCCCTGTGGCTAATTGAAGATGCTCTGTGGGTGAAATTATTTTCAGCTGCACTTCAGAGAGAAAAACAGAGAATTAAGACGAGCTGTCAGCATGAAACACTTAGCTGTTAAGTTCACTAACGATAAGTGTTTCTGCCTTTAGACAGTTGAAGAAAACATTTTGCAGATTATCACAAGCCAATACTAAATTGATAGCAAATAAAATGGGATGAAAAATAGAGGCTAAAATGCTAGTGCTGACGATGGTGTGTACTTTAAAACAAACATGAATGCTATTACAGGCTAATTCTGTGAGAACGGTTTCGCTCAGATACAGTAAAAGTTGTTTTATGAAGATGTTTTGAAATTGTTTTCTTGAATATAAATGTACTATTATAGCAGTTTTGATCTGAGCTAGTAGGGGTAGCTATGTATTATGTCTATAATCATTTTCTTAAATTGTGGTTCAGTTTGCATTTCTATTCATGTGTATGTTCCAGATATGACTTGGAGCAGAATCAGGCTCAGGATGAGGTACAAAGAGAGAAGAGCCAGCGGGAGAAACTGGCTCGAGAGAAAGACATAATGACTGGTGAGATATTTAACCTCCGCCAGCAGCTGCAGGTAAGCGTCTGTTTTCTCTGCTCTCTGTTTGACTTTATAATTGTGCTGGTCCAGATGTGCAATTTAACTGCTTCTCTTCTACTGCAGGACAAGGACACAGAATTATATGCCATAAATGTGAAGGTACAACAGCTGGAGGCAGAGATGCAAGATCTGTCTTCGCAGGAGTCCAAGGATGAGGCATCGCTGGCCAAGGTAAAGAAGCAGCTTCGTGACCTTGAGGCCAAGGTGAAAGACCAAGAGGAGGAGTTGGATGAACAAGCTGGAACCATCCAAATGCTGGAACAGGTACAGGGTTGTGCAGAAATGCACATTTCACATAATATCATTGTCAGTGGTTTGCATGAATGTGTTGAGTGGGCTTGTGCCATGGATCCTTCACCAGCAGAATCCATAAAACCTGATATTTCTGCTCCATACACAAATATAAATACTGTATATACAAATAATGACAAATGAAAAATACTTTTTTTTTGTCCTGATGGAAATTACAATGTTTTAGTAGGGTTATTTAAAGAAACAAAAATAGATACTTACCTAGAGGAAGATATTGGTTTGCTGGTAGGAATGAACTTTGTTACCTTTTTATCTTGCATTGGAATTGACAAAGTCTCACACTGAATACTGTTGACTATGACTATGACTGTGTTGTGCAAAGAATGTGAAAAATGATCCATTATTTTCAGCAGCTTGGCAGCAATCTCTAAGCAGCTTCAGAGTCATTCTCACACAGAACTAAATTTCTTGGTGAGTTTGTTCTGTTTTTTGCTGTCTGTTGCTGCCCCAACAGATGGCTACAGAGCAGACTGCACCTTCTACAGTGGGCTTATGGAAAATGGTGCTGACACTCAATGATATTAGCTTCCTTAAGAAGTACTGTCTTCTTTGTCCCTTCTTATAGATTGAGTCTTTGTTGCACTTCCATTCTAGTTTGTTGTTTAGCTGAACTCTAAAGTACTTGTATTCCTCCAAAACCTCCACCTCTTCTATCAGGATGTAGGCAGTGTTTTGTTGCCTTCTGTTCCTCTCTTTTGCTTTCTTAGTGTTCAACATGAGGTGATTATTACTGCACCATCTTGCATATTGACTAATCAATTCTCTGTACTCAGCCTCTTGTCCATCACTGATTAATTCCACAACTCCAGTCATCAGCATATTTCTGCAGTTAACAAGACTCAGAGTTGTTTTGGAAGTCTGAAGTGTACAGTGTGAAGACAAATGGGGAGAGTACAGTCCCCTGTGGTGCTCCAGTGGTATTGATCACTATCTCAGACACACACTTTTTCAGTCTCAGTGTTCTGTTTGTTAGGTTGTCATAAATCCAGGTAGTTGTAGAAATATCCACCTGAAATTTATTAAGCTTCTTGCATTACAGAACAGGCTAAATTGAAATCAAAGAACTTGATCATCCAAGTGCTGCTTAATTACTCCAGATGAGAGTAGGCTCTCTGAAGCAGGTAGTTGGTGTATTAAACCTCAAGCCCATTACGATAAGCAAAATGGGTCCTGAAAAGTGTTCACTTGTATATTGAGGTTAGCCAGTAACAATCTCAATGATGTGAGTACAAAGGTCCTCACATTATTTGGTTCAGTTTTGTAGGTACTGTTGGAACAAGGGAAGATGTTTTCCACCCCACGGGAACTCTGCTGAACATGTTAAAGAATATGTTCTGCTTATTAGACTGCCTAGACCTCCATTGGTCTTTAACTTTTTTTCCATTCTTAATCGTTGTTCTGTTACAATTGGCTTTCTAACTTTTACCTATAGTTCTCCTTGAATGTCTTGGTAATTGTTTTTGATTTCTTCCTGATCCATCCCTGAAAGCCTTCTTTTTAAACATTTTTTAGGTAACTGGTAATCCAAGTTTTGTTATTTGGAAAGCTTCTCACTGTTCTTTTTGGGACAATACTGTTCACACATAAGTTATTGATGTCCACTCCGTATGATTCACAAAGGACATACCATTCTGTGGCCTCAATGCACCTGATTAGAGCATATTCAGCTTCATTAGATCAGGGATCTGTACTCTGAAGCTGGATTTTCTCTTATAGATGTAACTTCAGTGTTAATTCTGCATTTTTCATACTACAATATTGGTTCACTACTTACTTCTAAGAGGCACCCGTGGCTCAGGAGATCGAGCACAATGTCCAATCACCAAGTTTGAATCCTGCTACTCCAGTCAATCTCTAATTGTTTGTCTGGGCAAGATGCTTCACCATCCTTGTTATGAATTATTATTAATATTATTGTTCTTCAAGAACAGCAGTGTGAATGCTTACACGCTGACATGATTAAACTGTCATGCTCATAAATAATAATAAATAATGAAATTTAATATTTAAAGTGATGAAAATTCAAATTGACATTCAAAGGTAGTGAAAATGGTGGAAAGTCTAACTTTAGCATAAAAGAGGTAGATATGTAGCTTTACACTACACAATGCATTTACCCATTGACTGATGACTGGTTGTTGCTTACTATGAGCTGTTAGGTGGAGATGAGAAAAAGCTGATTCTGGTCTGATTTTTGTTAGAAGAAATAGTTTGCTTTTCCAGAGTTTTTCTCTCTGACTTACTCCTTCCTCACATGTCCTCTTCAATTCTTTTGGGGTTTGATGTGTTATTTAGCTGATTATCTTGGTTTTGGATAGCTTCTTCACTTCACTCCACTGATAAACAGCTCCATCATAACAAGTCTTAAAAGAATTAAAAGTACATGGATAAATCATTTCAGCAGCACAGCCTGTGTAACCACTGTGAACATTTTTTTCTTAAAAAATGCAACTATATAAAGACAATTGACATGCATGTTGAGTAATAGATGTGTATGTATATGTTTATCTGCTGTGGTGCTTCCTCACTAGAGTTTCACACAGCTGCTGCTCTCATTTTTCTTTGTTTCTTTTAGACATATGGCATGTTTTTTTCTAGATGTTTTGGTGCTGCAGCTTTATACTTACTGCAGAAGGTATCTTGTGTTAGTGTGATTGTAACTCACTAAAGTGTTTGTCACCAATGCTGTGCTATGGAATTCATTGGCATGCAGAAAAAAGTAGGCTATGTTATAAAAACATATCTTTTTAGAACCAGTTTTATTAGGACATTTTTAATAGTTACTAATAAAAAACATGCAGTTCTGCAAGTATTGGAGCATTGTGTTGGGCATGGTATTATTTAATTGTATGCAAGAGCACAATGTACCTTTTCAAGAAAGATGATTCCAGGGAAGTCATAAAAAATTAATAAGTGAAAGTGATCCTGTCCATTTTGACTCTGTGACCTTTGTAAAAGATTTCAGATCATGAACTATAAACATGAACTTATTTAGCATTGAGCTACAAATGTGAACTGTTACTCTTGTGAAGCATAAACTTGAACAGTGCTGGTCATTGTTTTGTAATTATGCCATGTGTCATTATATGTATTCTTATTTTGTACTCAGACTAAACTGAGGCTCGAGATGGAGATGGAGAGGCAGCGGCAGACACACTCTAAAGAGATTGAGAGTAAAGATGAAGAGGTGGAGGAAATCAGGCGGTCCTGCAGTAAGAAGGTGGGTGATGCTCATTTTCAGTCTTTCATTTTGTACTAATGACCACATATTCTTAGTCAAAGCCTCTCTTTCCTGAAATAACAATTAATCAGGCATGTTCAAGTAGTAACTGAGAAAGGGCTATTCATTACACTTGCACTGATTATCTAAATGTTTTGGAAAATATTTTATCTGCTAAACTAATTTCATTTTATGGATTATTTAATGTTAAGATGGATCATCACTCATTATCAAACAATGCACAGAAAATTGATTACGGTGTTTGCATTTCGCTACACAATGGATGCCTATGGGATCGGTTTTTCTGTGATGTGAACGAGCAGCCATGTCTAACAAGATCGTTTGTTTTGTGTTATGTGTGCCTTTGTTTATTACTGGTGACACGTTTGTGTATCTTGACATTCATGTGTCCTGCAGCTGAAACAGATGGAGGTACAGCTGGAGGAGGAATATGAAGACAAGCAGAAAGTCTTGCGTGAGAGAAGAGAGCTGGATTCCAAACTACTGATTGCACAGGACCAGGTACTTCCTTCACTCTGCCTTTGTTCTCTGTCACTGCAGTGAAGAGTATGATTTAGAGAAGGCCACTTCATTTGATTGGAAATAAGATGCTTTTGAGTTTGAGAGGTATTGTGCGCTTTGAAGGAGGATAGAAGATCTTGTGTAAGAATAATGACTACAAAGATATGGTATGTTATTCAGGTCAGCCAGAGGGATGTGGAGACCGAGAAGAAGTTGAAGAAAGACTTGAAGAGAACCAAAGTCCTTCTGGCTGATGCACAGATTATGTTGGACCACCTGAAGAGCAACGCACCCAGCAAAAGGGAGATCGTCCAGCTAAAAAATCAAGTAAAACATTTTGCTTCTCTTAGTTATCGATAAGATCTGTGTGATTTTGGAGTGGGTTGTACTGGTAATTTTGTTGTGCTGGGACACTGGCTCACTAACAATATTAAGTATCCTTCTTTGATAATACAGCAGATTAATAATGTGCAAGAAACAATACTTATTGAACCAGAAAAAAGTTCTTGGTTTTACATTTTGTTTGAATAGTAATTCATGATTGTCTCATCTCTTTCTTGCACCTTTTATCCCTCGTGTCTGACAGTTGGAGGAATCTGAATTCACTTGTGCGACTGCAGTTAAGGCCAGAAAGAGCATGGAGGTTGAAATAGAAGACTTGCATATCCAAATGGAGGATGTGGTCAAAACTAAGATATCAGTAAGTTTTCACATCTGTTTTTGATGTGTATTGAAGGTACAACATGATGATGTCGAGTGGAACTAAAAAATTGTGTTCTAATTATTCACTTGAATAGGCCTGAATGCCAATCAGTTCTGCTTATGCTTCTAACATGAAATGTGTTGACTTTGTTTATCTGTAGTATAATCAACTATGTGTACATTATAACACATAAGTATCGGCTGAAATACACCTAGACCTTATTTTTGTTTCACAGTTTTGATAGAAGATGTATGCATAAATGTTTCTATACTCTTCTTTTAATGACTTAGTGAAATTAGAATCAACAATGCTTAATTACTTTAGGGCCTGTGCCGATCAAATTTTCACTCTTCAAAATGCAGCAAGGCTTTCATTATTATTCATGCATCAAATCATGCTGGGATATTAAAATAATAAATGCCCTTTGGCATATGTCTGATTCCAACATTTTGCTCTAATGGATAAATGAGCTTTGTTGAGTGTTTTTTTTCACTTTTTCTCAGTCTGCTCATTAATAGCTGTCTCACGAGAGAACTGCCTACGTTCATACTCATAGACTGAGGATGTTTGTGTCTCTTGGGATGACACACAGAGTTGTGTGTGTCTATGTTTTGATTTTTAATTGCTGCATTTATGGCGAAGGAGGGTCTTGTAAATGTCTGAGATTAGAGTGTGCATATTGAAGGCCCATGAACACAGACGATGAACTCTAAATAGGACATCTCCAGTGCACTCCTCTCGCTGCACTTTTCCATGTATAAATGAGCCAATTGATTATCTCCAATTGGTGTCATCCTCCAGCCAGAACCGTGTCCAGATTGTGTTTCATTGCCATTAGAAGAGACTCCAGGACTGCCACAGCCTGGCCAGCTAATGACCATTTATCATATTCAATAGCTCATGAATAAATTTTGTCATTCTGTACTGAAGTGGGTGTTTCCTTCCTTCTTTGTTTGTCTCTTAGTTAGAGGAGCAGGTCAGCCGTCTGCAGCGAGAGAAGAATGACCTGCAGTCTCGCATGGAGGAGGATCAAGAAGACATGAATGAGCTGATGAAAAAACACAAAGCTGCAGTTGCACAGGTAGTTTAACATGTGGAGCGTCGTTCGCTAGCTGTTTGAATGCATTGCAAATGTCACTGCACAGAACTGTAGTTCTGTACAGTTATTTTCCTGTAGTTTGGAAACTCTGGTCTGTAGCCATGATAAAGAGCTGTGTTTTTGAGTCATTACATTTAAGTAATTTTTTGAACAGATAATTTGAGGGTATTTGGATATTTTGGACCTCCTCAGTGTTGCACAGACATACCCATACCATGATTCTTTGATAGTTAATTATGTGTCTGTATATCTTCTAGTCTGCCAGGGACTTAAGCCAAATAAGTGACCTGCAGGCCCAGCTGGAAGAGGCCACAAAGGAGAAGCAGGAGATCCAAGAAAAGGTACAGTAAAAGGAAGTATTTATAAGCAGTAAAGCAGCATGCTGGGAACCTGCCTGCTGCCTCAACATTTCTCTCTGATTACACCTCAGCTTTTCAGAGGGTCTTTCTGATTATTGTGACCAAAAGTGCTTGGTTTCTATGGAAGCTGTCTTCTGAAAATTGCTAAGCAATCTACATATAAATGGTAGGAATCAGTGAAAATTTACAGTCAAGGGGAGAAATTGGTCTCTTGTTACTCAGATCTTGCATCCACAGGAAGGGTAGTGCCCATAAACTCAGCCACCCTTCATCGTAGATTAACCATGATAAAAATTACATGGTTAAAATTCAGGGACTCATTCTGGCTGTTTTAATAATCATCTCTCAACATGGCCCATCCTCCTCACACGAAGTTGTTTACTTAATATGATTTGTCCTTTTTTATTATTAGATTTGAAAATATGGCATTTGATGACTGAGTTTGAGTTATAATGATGACAGACCTTGATAAAAGAAAACAATATATTACTTTATACATTGTGAATGTGTGATATTTTTTCCATTAATGCCCCCCCCCCAAAAAAAAAAAAATCATGAAGGTACCGTTTTATTCTCAGACATGAAAAGTCCCTCACAGCAGTCGTTCAAAAACAAGTCATGCTTTAAATGTCAAACTACTGTTTTGTAAGGACCAGAGGGCCTGTGCTGTCTATTTATGTGCCTCGTCTTTCAGCCCACACACTGTTCGTTCATTTTTTCTATATGTTAGATACACATTCAGTACAGAGGAATTTTCACAAATAGTTAGATGTATGAAAATTTAGCTTCTGTACTGAATTCTTGTGCTTTCTTTTGAATTCTATGTTGCCTAATAAGGTCACATGAAAAGTCATATGAAAATATGATGGCATTTAGAAAATATAATCTAATCTCTTCGATTTGTTTTTAATTCTCTGATTTGTGTTGGTATCTGACCCATGTTAACATAAAAACTGCTCAGACTGTTGGACCTTAGCTAAATATTGTTTTCAGCATTCATATGCAATGTCGATCTGAGGATGAAGCCTGCTGACTTTGGTGATCCTCTGACCTTTTCTTCTCTAGCACCACTGGCATGTCAACATTTTCACTTAGTCAGTGAAATATTTCAACAACCAACAGATGGCTTGGCAGTAATAATTGAAAAATGCATAGGCCACATTTATTTGGCTGAACATCAGCATGCTAACATTGCCATTGTGAGTATTTTAGCACGCTGACACTAGCATATAGGTCAAGGCTTTGATGTTTCTATGTACAAATGCCATGCCTGTTTGTGATGCTGCAAACTGTCGTTCCTCCTTTTGCATTGTGCATTGCACAACTGGCTTGTATTCCACTCAAAGCTTTTTATTTGAGTCGTATAACCGTTTGCGTCTGAAGCTGTTACCATCTGATTTTTGCCTACTTGTGAGCTGATTGGTTAAATTACGGTGTTCTGTGAGGTGTCAGCTAATGGTTGGGGCTCAGCATAAATGTAGATTTATATGGTGCAAAGGTTAATGCACCTGATTTAGACCTGTTTTATAACAGTGCTTTTATCATGTTTGTCTAATGGAGTGTCATTTGTTCAGAGGATAACCTTTATCATGTTAGGAGTGTTACATATTGATGCAGGGCAGTTTTCTTTGTTGATGCATTTGTTTGCAAAATTAATTTCTTCTGGACTATTAAAGCTTAATTTGGCTTGAATATGGCAATCTGTTGTGGTTTTTTTAATGTGCATTGTTCAAACTCCAGCTTTGAGTTACTGTTCTCTTGTTTTGTATGGATAAACACAGTGGTGGTTTCACAGCAAGAGCATTCTGGGCTCAAACTTGCTGGTCAGCTGGGGCTTTTCTGTGTTTAATTTGCTTTTTCTCCCTTTGCCTGCATGAGTTTTCTTCCCACTGTTCAAAGACGTGCAGGTTAATTGGTAATTCTAAACTGGCCGCAAGCGTGTACGTGCATGGGTGTCTTTCTCCGTGTTAGCCCTGTGATGGACTGGTGTCCCAGCCTCTTACCGAGTGTTAGCTGGGATGAGCTCCAGCCCCCTGCAACTCTGTACAGGATCACACAAGTGAGTGGATGGATCTGCAGTGGATTTAACAAATGGAACCATCTGCTGTAAATCGTATTTGCCTCAAAGCAACAGAACTGAGCTCCTACCACTCCCAAACAGTGTGTCATGCTTTTGTTTTATTCAAATATACTGTAGAAGTCTCCAAGCTTTACTCTAGGTATACCCATCAGAATATTTCTGGCTATACTTTAGACACACAGCAAGCTGCAAGGCACAGTTAAAACTGCCAGAGTAGGCAGTGATCATTATCTAAAGCATCTGACCTTGAAGTGGTTATCTCATTCCCAGTTGGAGGGAAATCTGGCTTCTTTGGTTATATCAAAGGAGAACTCTAAATCCTCCTTGTCTCAGATGCAGAAGTCCCTCATTAGGTGCCATGCTGCCTTTCGGGCCAGTTTTGTTGTGACGTATCTTTTGTCCTTTCATCAGTTATGAAAAATACAATTCAAATGGAACAAACGTGCTTTGCATGATGCTGAGGCGTTTCTCACAGCCTGAGAAATTATCACTCGCTGTTATTCAGTCCTAAACACAGGCTGTGTTTTTGACCTTTTCAGGTAGTTTGTGGGCTCATTATTAAGACTTAATGCACATTATATTTACAGAGAATAATTAAATGAATGTGAAATTAAATGAATAAATGGAAAAAAATAAGTGAAAGAGTGAATTTCAGTTTAGTTTTAATGCATCCACATGACAAATGCATCTTCTCATGGATTTTTCACCTAACCTAATAGAAGTAGTGGAAAGCGGATAATAAGAAAGTTTGGCATGAGCATTGCCTCTTAGTGGCTGAACATTGTGTTTTATAATCTGTATGTGTGTGTGTGTGTGTGTGTGTGTGTGTGTGTGTGTGTGATCTTCCTCCAGCTACATTCTCTACAGAGCCAGTTAGAGTTCCAAGAACAATCCATGGTGGAGAAGTCACTTGTGAGCCGTCAGGAGGCTAAGATCCGTGAGCTGGAAACTAAGCTGGAGTATGAAAAAACACAGATCAAACGCCTGGAGGTGAGGTGATGCTGCTGGTTTTGACTTATAATGAGAAACAGGTTAAAGAAAATATATTTTCTCATTTTACAGCTCCTCATAGGAATTTTGACTATAAAAAACTGATAATGCTTCAAATTGATAATGTACAGTGTAGATATTTTGGTAAATTGTAGAAATGTTCCTCTATCACAAAAACTAATGTAATTATGTAATACAT
>JBAMHV010000016.1:5313032-5340211 GCA_037177535.1 Pseudomugil gertrudae | reverse complement strand
ATATATATTTAATGTAATTATGTGGTCCATCCATTCATTTTCCATATTGCTTAATACAGTTCAGGGTTGTGGTTGTAATTATGTGGTTTAGAGGTGAATTGGAATTCAAATGGTCAAATTATGATTTTCAGAGTTAATGGAAGTTAACATCTTTACTTATTCATTGCATCTTACATGACATAACTGTATATCTGTCACTGCTTGGATACTTTAATGTGTTATGGGATAGTAGCATAGTGTAGTGGTATAGCAATCTTATGTCTGCAACAAAAGTATTGAATGTTTTCCTTAGGATGTCTTTATATAGCCATACTGTGTCAGACCACAGCTAGACCATTTGGCAAATAATTTAAGTAATATTGAATATCCTTTTTATGAAGACTGTAAATAAGTTCTAATGAAATAAGAAATAAGTAAGAAAAAATAAGAAACTTTTTGTAGCTAAGTATATAGTTTATTTACACATACCTACAGCTGAAATTGGCATAATGCCAGTTCAAGAGGTATTTAAATCCTTCTTTGTGCTTTCAGAAGATATTTTTAGTTAAGATTACGTTTAGACTTATCTTTTAGACTTACATCCTTTCTGTTCAGAATTTTAAAGAGATGCACAATTTACAGCTGACACAATTTACAGAGGTCTTATTGGAACTGTTACATGCTTTGTTTGAAATAACAAACACATTGCAGCAGTTCCTTTTTGTTCAAGCTTTTTCTAAGGGAGAAATGGTGTGACCCGTGACTCCATTTGGCCCTTCTCCTTCTCTTGGTAGATCTGTAGTATCTAATAACCCTGGAGCCTGTTATCATAGCATGAGAAACATAAATTGGCAGAGAGTTTAAACCACAGGCCAAACTAATAGAAGAATAATTGACTGCCAATTTTATCCTCAAATTCTTATCTCCAAACCCCATGAACAGTTGATAGACTATCCCTTTTTGCAACAATCTTGTTCTGAGATGTGTATGAAATAGGCCTAAAGTCATTTAAACAGCCATGAAGACTAAAACACCTGCTAGCTGGTTAATAATATCATTGAGCAAACAGTTATTTGTTTTACAGATTGACTCCATCAGCTCTGAACTTTTCTTAGTGCTTTACATGTTTAGCTGCCAACATGAAAAACTGTTGCTTTAATAACCATTATTTCACTAATGGTTGTTTTTGCAATGCTAGTTATGAATAATCCTGTCGACAGAATTTTGAAGGCTCACTGAACAACACATTTTCAGATACAACGATCCAAATCAAGATGTCAGGGTTATGTTATTTGGGGTTTTTTGATTTGGTGACTTCAGACACTCAAGTACATGCAGTCAAGCACAGTAGAAAGGGACTTTTGCTTTTTTTTATAGTATGTCCATTTTACAACCCGGGCATGGCAGGTTTTCTAAGTAAGAAACACGTCCATATCTACATCTACAGTTTCTTAACATTTCATCCACAACAGCAAATGCAATTAATTCTATTAATAATGCTGTTAAAACATTTTTAATGACAAATGTTATAGTAGATTACAAGTTAAACCTTACATTTTTGCTTGTCCAAAATTGTACATTGTATTTTATTTTGTATTGGAAAAAAATCAGGCTAGTAAATATAATAATAACTTTTAATAACTCTACTACTGTTAGGATAAATGTTAAAGCTGTTTGTGATAAAAGAAAACTCAGCCAATTCGTATTGACTGCTCCCCAGAGCCTGGTGGGTCGTCTGAAGGAGAATCTAGAAAAGATGACAGAGGAGAGAAACCTTCGTATCACTGCAGAAAACAGGGAGAAGGACCAGAATAAGCGCATGCAGAGGCAGATAAGGGACATGAAAGAAGAGATGGCAGAGCTGTCCAAGAAGGAGGGTGAAGCAAGCCGTAAGAAGCATGAGCTGGTAAGGCCTTGGTTGCTTGGTGACCTGACAGGATTCAATAATGTTTACATCTGTTGATGTAACCATGTTTCTGTGGTGCAAACCATTCAACAGGAAATGGACATTGAGAGCTTAGAGGCCGCAAATCAGAGCCTACAGGTGGACCTTAAGCTAGCCTTCAAGAGGATAGGAGATCTGCAAGCTGCAATTGAGGATGAGATGGAGAGTGATGACAATGAAGATTTAATCAACAGGTAAAGCACAGCTTAAATACTCTGCAAAGGAAGTCAAATCCACCTTTTTCACAGCAGATTATCAAGAGTTGCACAAGAGTATAATGACTGTGTTTTGCTGCAGTTCATAGAAGTCACAGTTTACTGCAGATGCTAAAGGAGATCAGCTTTTATTAATGTTATTAATTCCACATGTGTTCTCCATGCTGTGACATGCTAAATTGTTTCCTGTAAAATGGGTTTGTTGCATTTGCTTCAATATTTCTGTATTCTTGGTATACATACTACAGTGTAGCCAGAGGCTTGGAACAATACAAGCCCTGCTGGTTTTCTGATGCTGTCAATCACACGTGTCTTTTGATTCTCCCACATTTTCCTACATATATTCCCAAGCTCTTTTGTACTCTGAGTCATACTTCACTCTGTCAACTCCCCAAGTATTTCTCAAATGGTTTAATTCAGCTCCCTGCTTCTGATCTTTTGTCTCTTTGCTGGTTTTCCCTGTTTGATTACCCCCTCCCTCTTTGCAGTGGGGTTGAGGGTTATGCTAGCTTTGAGCCTGCAGAGGTAAACCCTGACTGCAATAAAAGAGACTAAAAAGGAAGACATTACACACACTGTCTCTGTTTGAGCAGGCATGAGTTGATTTAGTGTTTTTACAGAACGGTGGGTATTTTATGTATGTGTGTTAGTGTAAAATGTTTTATTTTAGATTTATCTCATTTTGTCCTGCTTTTGCACTATTATTTGTTTATCTCACCTTCTTTGTTTCTCTTTCTCCTCTTGTTCCCTTTTTGGTTTCTTTCTCACTTCTGGCAGTTTGCAAGACATGGTGACAAAATATCAGAAAAGAAAGAACAAAACGTGAGAATGGAAAATGCATCCTTTGTTTTTCTGTCGTGGAAGTTTTCACATTTTTTTCACACCTATTTCAACCACAAGGGGAAATAATGCAGCATTCCTTATCCGTTCACGTTCTGTTTTTCCCAAAAGCATTGCAAAGAAAAGTCATTTTAAATAAAATGAGAAGCAGTGTCTGTGTTATATATCTCTGATAAAAGATATTTTAAAGCATAGCCCTGTGTTTTATTATCTTTTAATTTTAAACCAGGTGTCTGAATGTGTATACTCTTCCTCATTGGAGATTTCAACACTTGTTTGATTGATGTAAGTTAGAATTTAAACAAGGACACAAAATATCTACTGTACTTCTCAATGTCACTATTATTCACTTTGAAAACAGTCTGAATCAGATGAACCAGTGAAGGGTGAGGATGCTGCATTACTGTCTCTGTAAATGTTACATAAACACAATCTTCTGTGAGGTTGGGAGCGCCATCGCATGCCATCGCATGTTTGTTTAGATCAAAGTATTAAACTTTTGCATTTAGTCTTGATGACTCTTTTCCAGTCATGCACAATTATTTCCAAAGCACATGCAAAATTTCCCTTTCAGTGCGGTTGGCACGTCAGACATTATCACGCTGTGTTGTTTCTGTGTGAAATCATCAATCTAATATTTAATTTAGGCTAAACAGATTGATTCACAAAATTTTAAAGCACTTGGCAAGGCATTGAAGACCCATGAAATGCAGTTGAGATAAATTACATAAAGCTTTTTAACAGTTTATCATAAGATGGAATTTTCATTGTAGAAGCTGTATGTAATATGTAGGTTATTTGGTCTTTCTTTGAAATGCATTCATACATATTTGATTCTGTGCATTTTAACCAGTAGTAATATTGTGGCCTTTGCGCAAATTTAGTTAGTGAAGTGACTTACATGTTCTCTGGATAACCTTAAGCACAATAAAGCTAGTAATGCTTACAATCGCAGTATGATGAGCATACACTATGCATGGCTTTGACCATAGTTACAATTGAAAGATTTAACTAGTAGCTCAGCTGTTTTCCATGCATGCAAATACTCTACTAATCCAACTTCAATTCCCTGTGCTGTGAAACATTTAACTTACCTATGAAAAGAAATAACCTTGTCTTGCTTTCAAACAGCTTAGTGTCTGGTTGTGCATGTTAAATGTATTCTGTGGACTGACTGAAAAACCTTCTCTTTCAGTTTATAAACAGAAACAGGATTTTTTAAAAATCTGACATCGTCTTAAATTATTTAAATGTTCATCAGAGCATATTAAAGTAGTCTCCAGTTTGAATCAAATACTGTATAATTTGCTTTAAGCTCCTATTTCTTCTCCCATCATGCTCTTTATCTTTGTTTATTGCTTGTACGTTTTTATCATCGAACCCATGTTAGCGGTTTCCTTCTCTTCCTTTTTGTGCAACTCCAGAACAAGAGAAAAAAAAAATAAAAGCAGGAATTTGCCATGTTTACTTAATAACATTTTCCCTCCTTTTAACATCATTGCATTAGCAGCATGGATGAACAGTAATGGAGGAGGTGATTTTTCTTCTAATTATGAAGCAGAATTTGCACATGATTCACAGTGCTGTTAAATATTTTTGTGCTCGTTGGTTCAATCCAGGGTATGAAAGCGGACAGGATTATTATTATTAACATTGGAGAGTAAATAATGTTAGTTAAATAAATGTTCCTCACACTGGTTTTCCCTACAGATTTCAGCATGATGCATTACTGTCCGAAAAGGTTGCATTTTTTTCCAGCTTCCGCATAAGGTGATGATTATATTTGACAGTAAGAGTAATTACATCTCCAAGGGAGAAACCCGTATTGTTTTCCAGAATTAGTTAATGTTTAATAGATTACTTAAAACTATGGTTTTATTATGTTTATGGTTTAGTGTTAAACCAGTAGAACCAAGCCATATGAGATTTGATGCTGAAAGTAAGCATTTGTGACAAAGATTTACAACCAGTGCAGACCAATTGTCAGAAGCGATTAATGTTCACTTCTAAAGTCCTGAGGCTTGTTTGTATCTACGAGCCTCTGGACTGGTTAGCTAGTAGTGTGGGGCCAAGGACAAATCGTTTGTGACACCATTTTTACAGCCCTCAATTGCAAGCCACCTTTCATTTTGCTTGCTTGTATATGTTGCAGAGGGTGGGGAGAGGGAGATGAGTTAAGGATATGCTAGTTTTAGTGTTTTAATACACTATATTAAAAAGCCAAAACATCACAGAGCTGACAAACAGGCATGTGTAATCAACTCTGCAGTATTAATGAGCCCATTATCTTGTTTTTGGTGGGCTTTTAGCATTTGTTTTTAGCATGCAGTAGCAAATAAGGGTTGGAAAATAAAGGAAACTTGAACTTTTGAACATCTTTTTTTTTTTTTGCTTTTTGCTTCACAGAGCACCTCTTAAAGTCTGAAATAATTAAAGTTTAAAGAAGAAAATACTCTAACTTTACTATTAGGATTTTTTTTTAATCATCATGGCCTTTATATCAGAAAGAAGGGGCCCTAAGTTACACTATTAATTCTTTTAGAAAGCTTAAATACCATCTATTCAAACACTGATGGCTCTTTTCTGTGCTCACTTACATACAATACTTAAATACCACTCCTTCTAAAAAGATATCTATATTTTTTAGACAGACAGTCCAATAAAAACCAGGCGGGGAGGGAACATGCTTTGTTATCTGAGGAAAAATGGCTGACTGACTCATACAGCTTTAGGGGGAGGAAGGGGTGTTAAATACTGTTCATTCTGAGAGCACGTGTACATTAATACCCATATGGTATATGGACAAAGAATAGGGCCCAGCAGCCTGTCTGTCATTTCACACCTTCTTAGAGTATGGTGTTTGCACCTTTAGAACATTTTATAATGTATTCCAGGAATCGGATAGATAAGCTTGTCCACAAAGACAGATCTGTGAAGTACATCACTGTTTCTCATTTTTAATACCTGTCAGCTTTGTGTAGACAATCCTTAGAAATATATCAGCAGTTCAGTGATATACAACCCTAATATTTTAGATTGATGAAACATGGCTCTATTAAAGTTACTGTAAGGCTATAAATAAAAGCATAGCAACCCATTAATCAAGAGGAGCTGAAAATTGGAGGTGCTTTACAACAGCCATGCCATCCCTGATTTGAATATACAGTCTGTTGTGTTGAAACAAAGAACTGAATAGTGCAGTACATTATATTCTCTGACAGACCTTAGCACAGCTTCAGACATATTTTAGGCCTTCAGACCATATGGGTCTCTCTGCAATGTGCAAATGTATTCTCACGCATTATGCAGCCAATGGAGGGAGCACATCCAACACTGAGGTTAGCAGCATTGTGTCCTTTAACAACATACAAACTATATATATTTATTCTCGTGTGTTTTGACCTTGATGAGAACTATTGACTTAAAGGTCATACAACGCCGCTGTCCTCTTCCTGCCACTTTAAACTTCTTGGACAATGGGCTGCATAATTTAATTTTTTTTACTCCTATTCTGAATGAATGAACAAGGATTGATCTTATCCAGGTGGGATCTGCTGAGCTTTTTCATCATGATCTATTGGTCTGTGTATATTGATTGGTATGTCAGGCATAAGGTCTGTAGGGCTGCCTCATGGCTCCTCTCCAATACCAATCATCGGGTGCAGGTGACATGGCACGCAGTTTAGAACCAACAAAGCAAGTTAATTATATCCTCAACCATTTCAGCTGCAATCTGCATTTTAAGTGTCTTTTTGCTCCATTTGTGTGTGGAAGGGAAAATATGTGGGGGGTATTTCTAAAGTTTGTTAAAAGTATTGAATCAAAGCCTTTGTTAAACTGTAGCCTGTCTGATTTGCCTTTGATCATCCCTCACAAAATCTTATAGTATGTGAAGACTACTATTTTTCTTGCATTATCCTTGGAACATAGGACATACATGCATACAGTATTCTCACAACCACATTACCTAAAATGTCATTTCTTTTGAGAAACTGTTAACTAAATTGTCACATAAAGCAGATTTAAGGCAGTTTAAACATTATTTTTGCAACAATGTGAGAATTTAAAGAAATTTCTCTACTGACTGAGCTCTGCACTCAAAGATAAAAATGATGTGGTAGAATGAATACATTTGATGCTCTTTGCAAACTCCAGCTACTTTATTTTCTTCACAGTGGGGAGGAGATGGAAACCGATTCGGAGGTGGAGGACCGTGTGGATGGGGTTAAGTCTTGGCTCTCAAAGAACAAAGGTTCCAGCAAGACCCTGTCAGATGATGGTAGTCTGAAGAGCACCAGGTTAGTGCACACATTTGCAGCATGTCTGATAACCAAAGGATAAAACTACCCATATTCCCAACCTTGAAAAGGCCCACAATTACCTGGGGCAGTGGTGCCCAGACGGATGGGTGTCTTATGTGATTAGGTGTCATCTTTCTCTCCCAGTAATCTGTCTAATGACAGGAGGCGGTATGGGGAAGCGAGTGCTGTAAAATTTATTGATGTGGCCTGTGGCCAGTTGGCGCGCCTGCTAAATGACACAACTGCCACCGTTAGACAGATCCCTCCACTAGTTGATTGCCTCACTTTCAGCAGCGTAACAGCAATAGTTGAAGATACTGTATACATTTCCTATCTTGCGGCTGGTCCCAAGGACAAAGAGAAAATGACAGATTTATTCTAAAACACTGACATCACAGTGTGTCAAGGTGCCAAAATAGAAACTCTTAGCCATCACATATCATCTAACAATGTTTCACCAAGCCAAAGATTAGAACTTATCCTTTAAGTATACCATTTTCCTGCTCATGGCTATCTAAGGTGTCATTTTTTTATTACATAACCCTTTAGATATTCAGCAAATGCAGATGCCAAGGAGATGAAAGAAGGTAAGGAGAAGATGAGTGACAGCAGTAAAGATGGAAAGGAGATAGAGCAAAGCAGATCAGTGTCTGTCATGAGTTCCCTGAGCTACAGGAAACGCTCCAACCTGAAGGACTCCATTGGGGGTACAGGAGATGAGAGCTCACTGTTTAGCACTCTCAAAGAACAGTCTGACATACCAGACCATGCTGCGATTCGCAAAGCCAAGTCAAAGTCTGGGGAGTTCCAGGAAGACAGGAGAAAGAGTCAGGCAGAGGAGGATATAGATGACAAAGGTTCTGTCATCTCTCTGGCCTATTCTGAAGCTACCAGCAGAGCAAGGAAGGGCTTAGAGTCTCGATGGACTTCCCGCAGTAGCCCTGAATTTGATAAAGAGTCCATGGTGTCATCAGTGGCTCCCAGCAGGATGTCCACCAGGAGAGGCATGTTGGATATGGATGATGACAATAAGTCCACTATCAGCAGTGTGAGCCGTTCCAGCCCTCGTTCGCTGCGTCGCAGCAGCTCTTGGAAAGATGACAGACGCAGCAGCTCTCGTTTGTCTCTTGCTCGCAGCTGTGGTCTCAGTGAATTTGGTTTACACGTCGATGATGATGACGGTGGTCAGAGTGTAGCCTTTGGAGAAGGTAGAACATCACCTTACAGTCCCCGCTCTGTCAGTCGCAGTTTTTCTACTCCACCTCAACCACGCTCAACAGACAGCAATTTGCCAGACACATCTGACATTAAACTGGTCACACACAGAAACTACTTGGACCCGGATTTGGAGGCTGCGATAAATGAGGTACTAAGTTTTAAGCCCATTAAGTTTAAGCGCAGCAACCTTAATGAGTCTAGTGATGAGGAAGATGACGATAAGAAGGGCCAAAGAAGTGAGGACAGTCGAAAGAAGGGGGACGATGAGGGGTTGGCTTGCAGCACATCCAGTTTGCTTCGTTCTTCAAGCTCTGCTCAGGATTACCGTAATCTGCATTCCAGCACCTCTCGCAGTCGTAAGGATAAAAAAAGTAAGTTGTCATCATCAGACTCCTCCTCCTCTTCATCCTCCTCTTCAGACAACCGTTACAGCAAAAAGAGTGCAAAGGGGAAAAAGGACAAAAAGTCCAAGAAAAAATCGAAGAAGAAACCAAGCGAGTCAGAAGATTCCTCTTCGTCCTCTGAGTCTTCAGAGTCCTCCTCTTCTGACTCAACCATTTCCTACCGGAGTTCCAGCAGTGTTAAAAAGGGCCCAAAACAAACAAATGAGGATGAAAAGGAGCTTGCAGGGCATGGGAGGTCTAGCAAGAAAGATAGCAAGAAGAAACAAAAGAAGATGGATAGCGTGGTGATGAAGTACCTCTACAGGCCTGACGATGACTAATACAAGCAACAAAAAAAAGGTGACGCATGGTGTGATTAAAAACCCCGGAGCCTGACAGAAATAAAAGCGAATGAAGGATGTTTTGCTTAATATACTAACTTTGTTTGGTATATGAGAAGATTTTGTGTTTGATTTTTGACTGAATAATCCTTTTCACACAACGGTGACTTGTACTGGAGATATTTACTGACTGGTTAATTAGAGCATGCAGCAATTTTTGGCGTGACTGTTTTTGAAATCTTTTCTCTGTTTAGCTTGCCTCCAGTGTGAGGGGTATTTTTGCATATAGCTATTCAAATATTTTAACATAATTTTCTGTCTTCGAAAAAATAATCGTATTGTTAATCTCTGCTTATAGATAACACATTTTTTGTGGTACTTGAACATGAAGCAATAACTAACAATGTCTGGAGTCTTACAGCTGTTCCACAATGTGCACGCAATGCAACAGAAAGGAAAGTAGAGTTCTAAAAGTGAGCAGCATAGTCTAGTTTAGCTGTACTTGGATGTTACACTATGTATGGAGGCAACAAGAGTTAAGTGGAGAATACAAACAAGCAGTTGATTAAGGCTGTCAATCCACATTAACTTCTGCTTCCTCCAAACTTGAATGACAGCCTTACTGTCACCAAATATATGAACTAATGTTTTAAAAACAGTAATAAAACAAGCAGTGCTCTGTACTGACTGGATAGGTGTGCCTGCTGAAAACTCTGTTATTCACATAGGTTCAAATGAGCTACTCTAAGGGATTTTAATTAAAACAAACTATTTAGATTTGAAATCACAAAGGTCTAGATAATAAATATTAATGTCACAGTCTACATTGTAGTGTTGCTATCTACATTTTTAAAATTTGTAACTTGCACTGTTATGGCAGATATGTCCTGATGAGGAGTCAGCTGAGGCACCAGTGCAGTGTGCTGCTGTGTGCTGTGTAGGGCTGTTCAAAATATTAATTTGTGGTGTGTTATTCCAGTATCTGAACATACAGATCCCTTGCTGCAGGGGTATGATATTGTCAACATCGCCCTTTATTACAAAGAACTTACATTTGATTCTCTGAGCTTGTGTGTTGCTGCCTTTGGTGGTGCTGCGTTAGAGCTTTACCCTTACTAAATTAATTTAGTCTTCATCTTAATATCTATCTACAGTTTTGAGCAAGCAACCTGAGTTCTGCAAATCCCAGCATTTAAAGACAAAGCCTTTTTGCAATGTTGGCTTGACAGCTAGCTAGTTGTCTGATACACAGCAGGAAGGTATTAATGAACAGGTCACTGCCAACAGGTTACTGTCATTAAGTTATTGCTCAGATTACTTTGAATACCCAAGTTATTTAGGCTCCATTGCATCACTGGAGTCTAATTTTACACCTGTCCTAAAATCTGAACATAAAAGGGATGAAAATCTATTCAATATGCCATCTTCACTATTCTGTTAAACATAGTTTTGTCTTGTAACAAATTGTAAGCAGTTATTCTCGGATACATAGTGTGTTTTGTTAGGACTGCACAATTTCCAAAATGCATGTTATTTAGAATATTAATTTCACAAAATGGATTGAGCTGCGGCCCTTTGATGGACTGGCGACCTGTCCAGGGTGTACCCCGCCTCTCGCCCGTTGTGAGCTGGGATTGGCTCCAGCCCCCCCGCAACCCCGTTCAGGGAAAAAGCGGTAGAAAATGGATGGATGGATGGGTTTGAGCTGCTCAAGGTGCTCTGTGTGGTAGGGAGAGTTGCATTCTACTTTGTGCATGTTCTGAAACTCAGCAGCTTTTATTAATAGAGTCCTGGTTTCCATGCAAACATCTGATTGAGCTTCATTTAGACTTTTTGAAATTCTTGACTTGCCCACTAGATCGGATTGTATCCTACAGAGTGTTTTAATGCCATGTTATTTTCATATGCTCTTGTATACTGTTAGCCTTATAGCATAATTGCCTAAGTCACATATTTTGTCTGACTTATGTCTGCCTATCTGTACTCCACGAAAGTTGCTTATTTTCTGTGGATTGTTTTATATAAAACCGTGAAAAATGATTTTGGAAATTACGATGTTAGGCTAACGAAATACTTGTCTTCATTGTAAACAAACAAACCATCTTTCTGCAGTATGCTGCTATTATAATTGGCTTTATAGTGACAGACAGTCAGTTATAATACTTATGTTTGACAGAACTGCTACCACTATTCTTACTTTGCATTGATGGAATGCAACTCTGCAAATGTGAACTGCTCTCAATGTTATTTTGATACTGTTTTAAGTGTATAATGTTAAGAGAGAAACATCTGGCTGTGACTTCTCCCGTACAAACAGTAACTCGCAATAAGGCAGATAAATTACACCAATTTTTCTTTTCACTTGAGGTGTGACATGACTGTTGAAAGTATGTGATATAAACGCTTTGCATCATAATTAAAGTGCCAAAATTAGCTCCAAGCTTTGAAAGCTATTTATTTGAAAAGTAATTTTACTGACAGTTTGGATGTTTCTTGTTATTGTAAAGCTTTGAAATTGCTCTTTGGACAATTGGCTTTGAATTTGAATAAGCCTGTCATTTATGAGCGCTAGCGTCTGCTGCATTAAGGCAGGTTGACGATAAATCAAATGTGCTCCTGCTAACAAAATTTGTCCCCTCCAACCATCTCCAAAAAACAAAACCCAAATATTGACAACTCTTATGACAGGAATGCCTATTTTTCTGTGCCTATGATATGTCATATATTAATGAAAAAACACATGTAAGCTCATATCGTATAAAGCTAAATCATATTACACCATTTTAGTGGTTGTTAAATGTTTTAGCAATGTCTTTGGTTGCTGTCCTTCAAGTGTATGTCAGATAGCCTTGCCTATGGTAGTAATGGAAGTCTTCACAGCGAATTAATCTTTTTTTTTTTTACTATATTGCAATAATTTATATAGCCATGAGTTGTCATGACAACATGAAAAAGCCCCAATGACAATCTTGTAATGAGCATGGCAGCTCCTATACAAAAGACTCCATTCATTTCATCCTTCCTGGATGTTAGTGAACAGATCAGCACTGAATGAATTTAATCTTTTTTTCTTAGCTTTCCTTTACTAATTGCACAAACCACTTACTAATGTTTGAACTGTTTGGCATAATCCTGATGCTCAAGCATGAAAAATTAAGTTTCCTTCTGATTTGTGACAGACTTGCATTTACAGAGCTTGTTTTTAAGAGACAACATTAATAGAATTGTATTTATTTTATTGGGTTAATCCTGGTAATACCTTTTCTGCTGGTGCTATGGAGCAGGAATGTATGTGGGGCATTTTTCCTCCTCATACTAATCAAACATTGAGATTAGTAAGAACCATTTGAAAAGAATGTGCACAAATGTCATGTGTACTTAAGGGTATGTGGGATTTACTGACCAAAGTAAATAACACATCTCTTTATATGCCGTTTGTTGTTCGCCATTATATTTTTACGACCTTCACTCTTTTTTCTGTATGTTGCCAAGTGATGATATAATGGTGTGTCTGTGTTTGTGTTGACCTCTGCAGCCCTCCTGCTTACCGGAGACACCTGAGTCTTGGCAGATCTGATGAAGAGGATGAGGTGGACAGAGACTCCAGCAGGCAGTCTCTGAGGCAGAGCAACAGTGAAGGCTTATTGACCGAGAGCTTGTCATAACCCCACAGTCAAACTTGTTCTTTCAGCGATACCAATCACACAGGAAGGACACATTCTTTCTCCTTTTATTGTGTTACTACATCCTAGCCAGCAAGGACAAGAAAGATTTGAAAAAATAAAACAGTTTTCAAGCAATTTAGTGTGGACTTTTCATCATGTTTATCATAGCGCACCGTTTCATCAGCATGAAATGGTTTATGCTCCAATGCTACTTTGCTTTTTCAGTTTCAGTTGACATAACATATTGAGTCAGTCATACATAACAGCAGAGTTAAGCACAATCAGAAGAAGTTTCTGCTGCTGCTTTGTAAGAGTTTCTATTCAGGCACTCCTCTACCCTCTACTCCGACTATACCCGTAGCTCTGCCAAGAGGATTTAGATAAGCCTGTTCCAGCTGGACTTCTTCAAGAAGGTCTGACCAACTATTAAGATTATTTTTATCTCCTCTCCATTCATGTAGACTTGCACTCTGGGAGAAATGAATCCATTTTCAATTAACTTGCTGTAAGTTTACATGTGGCCCCTGTTCAGAGTTAAGATATCCATTATTTGAACATGATGTAGCTATAAGTGAAATAATTATTGAAAAAAGCTATAAGATGTTTAAATGTGTCTCATTTTTGCACTTGAATAGCTGGAAAACATCTAAATTGGATTGAAAAATGTGTGTAGTATCAGTAGATGTCCAATGTTGTATCTGGCATCAGATGATATGCATGTTATTCAAACGATAAGCTTTCTTAAGGCTAGTAGGAAAAATACTAAGTTAAGATAAAGTTTGTGTCACAGTCCTGTTTAATCCTTATTCTTAAGTGGGGTGCATGCTGGTTTGGCTCCTATGACATAATTTATGAAGTTCAAAGGGAATCCATTTAACTACTGTTGCATAGGAGCATTTTCATAGTTTATTAGATCTTACAGATGTGATACAGGAATTAAGTTTATTTTTAAGAAGTGAGATTTTCATTAATATATGATGTATTATTATTTTGTATCCTGCAGAGTAATGTCACCGATTTAGGGTATGCAGTATTTTAAATGTAATTGGTTTCACCAGTAAAGCACTAATACTTTCCAGTGCATTATGTTATTACTATTTCAGTGTGCCAAATATTACTATATGAGAGTTATGTGTTTAAGACTTTTAGAGCAGTCTTCCTAATTGTATTCTCCTATACAGCTATCAGCCACTACATTAATATCACTGGCAGGTGAAATGAGCATTAATGATGCCGTTACTATGCAATACTCTGCTGAGGAGCCTGGCATCTGTGCTTCATGGTTTTCATAGGGATGTTTTTATGACTATTTGGCTACAGTGTTCAGCCACATCTCCCAGTAGGATGATGTCCAGCTTTGGACAAAACCTCCACAGGGATGGTTGGAGTACGGCAAGAATGTTGGACTGGCCTTTAACATCCTAGCTCTCTGTCTAACTAAACTTGTTGCACAGAAACAAGCTACATCTACAGGAAAGTCCTATTGAAACCCAAAGAACTCACTGCCACATTTCAGAGCCAGACAGGACACACTAACATGTCCCCATGCTGGGTCAGAGCCCCACTACTCTGTTTAATGTTGTGGCTTCCTGGTATGTGAAGTAGAGAGATCAAAGACACTGAATGAATGACTTTTATACTGTGGGTCATTATATAGAATGTATTTTTAAAAATGTAGCTTATAAACTTATTTAGCTATAACCTTGCCTCAGAGAATATTTGTACAATTAAATGATTTTGATAAGGACAGAGCACTTATCAGGATGCTGTTAAGACAAATGGGCAACCCACTGGATAAGATAATGTGATATATACTCAGATGGATATGTACAATATGTCTGTTCTCTCAATGCAAAATGGAGATTGGTGTTAGGCTTTTGCTATGTGCACATCTTATTTTCTCTTTTTTTTCTGTCTTTGCATCTAAAAATAATATTAATTTGGAAAACAAACTTTGATGTTGGTGATTGTGATTAAAATTGTTGGGTGAAACATATAATTTAAGTATCGTTGGTACAAGTTTTTACCATTACACATAATTGTGCAAAAGTTTGTACAAATCATAACTTCTGTGTTTTCAATATTGAACAGATTGCCACTTGTTATAGGAGTGATTTTTGAGGGATTTTTGCTAAATAAACTTGGCTGTTTACAGAATCCATGTTGGCTTGCTTTATTCATGCAGAGGTATAATTTAGATCCCTCTTTGTTTCAGAAAACAGCAGGAGAAAATGGGCCAGAAAAGGGGCAAAATAGCTTTAGCAGAACAAGTTAGTGATGTGTTTGATTAATTTTAGCTCATCTACCCTAGAGAAACGCCTAATCATATCCATCCAGTCTTCCCAAGAGATCCCAATAGAAACATGCAATTCATGGAAATGATTAATTCTGAGTAGATGAAAAAGGCAGACTGAGCACTGCTTGCACTACCTTGCTAGATTTGGCTTGTTAATATGACTGCTGCACAGCTACACAGTTCAAAACCACGCTTAGGGCAAATTCAGGAAGATCAAAAACTGAGTGCATGATGTGTCTTCCTCCCCACATCAATCTCTTTTCTACATAGGTGAAGCTTACCTAGATTCAAACGGATTGATGGTTTTAGATTACCACCTAGGCTGACATTCACATGCACGCACACACAGTGTGTTTTGCTTTAAAGAATCCCCTATTTATCCAACCAATCTGTAATCCTCATGCCTATACACAACCTGTTCTGGTGCTTTGCTCTGTGCTGGGGAGCTTTTTCTGTGATTTTTTACCCCACTTGCGTGCACCCTCTGGAAGGCTGCATGTTGCTGCTTATAGGCTTTCCATTGAGTGACAGATTAAATTCTGCTCCCGATTTTACTTATTTTGGCTCTAACACTGTTTCACAAGCCACTGGAGCAGGAAGTCATTAGCTCAACAAAGCCAAGCAAGTGTGTGTTTACGGTGCCACCTTCCCTGTTATTTAAACGGAACAGAAAGGCCCCAGAAATTTGCTGCACTGGAAGTCTAATGCTGCGTCTCCATAAACTGGGTGGCCTTTTGCGAAAATACATTGTCAACGCTGCTGCATGAAACATCTGAATGTGGTGTTCCCTTAATTTTAAGCCATATGGAATTATTATGATGTATTTTTTTACCTAATCATATTAATGAAAACCACTTACTTCGCCCAACAAGATGCACAAAGATGCACACTTATAGCTCTAAAGCAGATAGTGAAGAGCCAAACGGAGTGATTTCTGATTCTTGGATAGAAATGTGTAGCAGTCTTGGCTTCAGCAGCTGTGTTTCTAATCATCTCCTTCTTTGACCTTGGCAGGAGGCCACCCTGCTGGTTAGTAAAATATGAGGGGGTGCAGTTTGAGGGGACAGCGTGTTTTTCAAGCATAATCCTCAACTATTAGCTCTCTATTTTGTGCTGGATGCCTGCTGTCAATAAAGCACTGATTGGAGGCAGTGGGACAATGCCTACAGGGACCAGGTGAGGAGGCTGCATTCATTTGCAATTCTGAGATGAAAAGAAGCAGCGGAGTGTGTTGCTCGGGCGGTTCTCTTTGTTTGCACATATCATTTCCACTCTAATGAACGCTGCACAGTAGTGGGCCCTTGTAACAAGGCTCAAAGGTAGGCGCAAACATTGTTTACATTTTGGGTCTTTTCAAGGCCTGGGGAACAATAAAGCAGTTTCTTCTGTGTGGGACCCACTGTAAAAGTGAATTATTTTAGCATCCAAAGCAATGGGAAGTCTGTGATTTATTTAGTTTTATGCCACTCTAAAACCGAAGAAGACTGTAACCCTTGAAAACAAATTGCTAAAATCCTTGGTGTGGAAAAAGAAAATGTCTATCACAGTTCAGCGTTGGATTTGTCTCTATCTCAACTCCACACTATGCAGGTGGCCAAAGCCTCCCGCTGAGCTCAGAGCTGTTCAGTGCTTAGTGACTGCCAAAGGAGAGTTGCTGCCCCCATCGATGGTGTGTGTCCATGTGTGTGTGTGGCTCAGGGGGAATGAATACTCAGGATGTGCTCTATGGCAGTCCACCTCGTCTAAAGGATTTGAAAGCGTAAATGGCCGCCCCTCCTTGCCTTTCTCAGTGGGAGGGCTAGAACATTACCTGTTTCACCATCGCCTTCAGCACCAGCTTCTGCACTGTGATATGATTCCATTTCTGTTGTCTCTCACCTTCTCTGGCTCTGATATTTTTAGTTCAGCAACCTATTTCAAAGGAGAAGAAAAATACAGGTGTGTCCTTGAAATCCAGCATTAAACGATCACATCAAAAAGCCATAATGTTATTTGTTTAATCTCACCAGGGACTGTGCATTTCTGCAAGCCATTTCCCTCTCTTCATCCTACATTCAGCTGACATTATAAAGCAGAGATTTTTATTGGGGCTTTTTGGGCTTTTGTCCTCTAACTAAATCTAATCAATCACATTTAAAGCAGCACCCATATGCCTCTCTTAGAATTTCAAATCCTGCTGAACTTTTTTGGTTTACTTCAGTTGCTCGGTGATGGAGAACCGTGATACTCGGGAGAATATGTGTGTCATATTTATATTGCAGAACCGAAATGAAGAGCTTTATTTACAAGCTCAAATGGCCCGTGACAAAGCAACTTTATAACAGGCTTATTTTTCTCCTCCTGAATATCTTTTTCTCATTAGCTCATCCCTGCTGCGAAAATGCAGCTTTGTTGTCCATAACAATTAGCAGTAAAAGCAGATGGGAGAGTAGAAAGGCCCACTGGACTTCATGTACTGCAGTCTGTGATACCAACAAGAGGAAAGTGAGAAAAGATTATGCCAGGAATCAAATTTCTATCTTCTATTTTCCCTCAGTTGTGCATTCATATACTAAGAGCAGTGTCTGATAACCCCTGAATTTTATATCCCACTGTGGTGCCTTGTTTTCAGATAGCTGCAGCCAAGATGTCCTGTCCCACTTTATGGTCATAACATTCTGCACTCTGCATTCTGCCAGTCCAAGATACCTCAAGGACCTGTTTCTAATTATCTTTGGCATTCTTTTGGACACCTCACCCACTGCAAGAATACTTTTCACTGTGAAAAAAGAAAATACAATTTTCTTTTAGAAATTTGAAGTGAAAGTGAAATTTAAAGAAAAAAAATGTTATGATGGCATTATCAGACACTTATTAAATACTTCAACTACCTCCCAGTACGAGTCACAGCACAGACAGATAATTTTCTGTACTGGGTGCCAGCACTTGACAGCTTGGTGGTCTTTACCACCAAACTCACAAGCACCACAACCATAAACCGATAGATGGCAAGAATTAACTACACATCTTATTACAGACTTCATGAGCATAACTGACTGAGCAGATGGAAATCAGTAGTGTTTCTGGAGTCACTTTATTCAAACAACAGGATACTGCACTATATTATATACACAGAAATGCATTGCTCTTTAGAGTGGGATTTATTTAATCTCATACAAAAAGCCTCACAGCCATTTGGCTCTGGACAGTATTGTGTCATTGAGGCTTGGCATGTGCAGAGTAAAAATGACTCTGCTGGACTGTATGTAAGATTTGAGCAGTTGTCATAGACCATATGCATATAGCTGGTGCCAAGTGGTGGATACATATTAACTGGGGGTAAATTGTACAGTCATGTTGTGAAGGCTAAAATTCTATGTAATAAACTTGTTGGTGCGTGTCATTTACGGAGAGGAACATCAAATGATTTCTGCAGTTATGTAGGGAAAAATAAACATGAAAAAATATTTTTGATTTAAACATAGTTGTAAATGTTTATTTGAATAGATATGAAAGAACAAAAAACTCAGCTCTTGCTGCATGTGTGTGTTTTTTCTTCTTTCAGATATCTGATGTTTGCTATGATGTTTTCCAGGGGGTTCAAGTTTTCATTTTCACTGTGATTGAATGATAGACATTTCACTCTCATCTGATCCCTGCATTTAAGACACAATGTCCTTCCAATTTCAGCTTCAGCTTCAGCTTCAAGTGGGGGATAGCAATTTGAGGCCACGGCCAAATGGAGGATCCCAAACAGTTATTCAAGGAAGATAGCCAATCATCATCTTACAGTGAGGTTTAATCAAGATAATCAAGTGGTGCATAAAAGAAAATGAAGCTGCATAAAGTGGTAAAGTAGTGCCTCAAATATATCCTGAGATTGACAGCCAGACATTGAATGAGTCAGACAGGATACTAATATATGTCCTGTCATCCGGCCTTCCCTTTTAGCAGGATCTGTCTCGCTGCCCATGTGGGAACTAGGCTGAGTGACAAGCTGCTGACATTTACAATCTCTCAAAGTCCAAGTGTGAGTGAGCATGCCTGTATCAAAATATGATCCTGCTGGACGAATCATCACTAGTGATTTAAATATGTTATGGGCGTATCTATTGTTATTGCTGCATGCTTGGTGGTGTGGGTTCTCCTTGAACTGCTCTGGACTTTGCTGTCAGTGGTTGGAAGGTCATTGCAGATGCTGTCTTTAGGAAGGTATTTTATTCTCTAACAAAAATAGAAATTTTTCGAAACTCCCTGAAGACAGATGTACTAAGCCTAAACTATAAGCACTGGTCTTGGACAATGAATAGGAATACTGTCCTTGCAAAAGCAGTGCTCTCTGTGACACATTACCCACCTAATCACAAGTCTTGCAATGTTGCTAGGAGATTTTATGTCCAGACAAATGGTAGACTAATAGGCTCTGAATTATTCAGCATCAGCACTGAAGGTGATGCTGTTAAGAAACGTTATATCAGCATGGAAGGCCTATTTTCTTTCCGAGACCTTTGCAAGCATAAAAATGGGCTTCACCGCTAAGTCACCAAGTTCAGGTGAATCCATTTATGTATAATATTTCCCTCACCTTCACCCTTTGCGGTTTTCATCTGAGGGCATGCAGAAAGAAGTGCTTCTGTGTTTTTTTACCGTCTCTTCTCTTTTCCAGACCACTGCTCAAGCTCTGCTGTTCACTATATGCACGGAACCGTCCCATTCCACTGGTGCGAATTAATCTCCACCACCTGTCCACCTGCAACACACCTCCTGCAATACAAGGGCATATGCATTTATTTCCGTCCCCTCCGACAGGCAAAATATAGGAAGACATGTAATTTAGAGCTGTCATGTCTGTTGCTTTTCTAGCTAAACAACACAGAATCTCAATGAGGCGCATGTTTTTGCCAATGTCTTAAAAGGATGAATACGCTCATATTCAAAGACTTGGTAACTCTGACAGCCAATCTTCAAATCATTTCAAACCTCTCATGAATCTTTAAGGCAGGCTCTGTATTTGTATAAAATGATAACACTTCAAATAGATCTAACTTAGCGCTAACCATGGAACAAAATGGTCTGTGAGGAAGCACTTTTGTGTCTTTTTTTTTCTGTACGTGAAACTAAAAAGAATTATCATGCAACTTTTTTTTCGGAAAAAAAAACGGATTCCTCGCAACTTCATAGGTTTAAAGTTTGTCACTGGAGTTTTTTAATCTGTTTCCAAGTGATGCTGAGTGGTACAGTCATAAGAGAGGTGCAGCCAGGTGGGATCACTATGACAAGGTGAAAACAATATTAAAATGTGTGATTCACTGTCTCCCCTTTCGATAAGAGACAAGCACATCACTCAAATAGTCCAGCAACAGTCCTCAGTAAACATGAATTTCAACTGACACAGTTTCAAAACTCTATTTCATGAGAACAAAAGTATACAAACACTGGACACTTTATAAGGTACACACTGCTCATATCTAATTCTTTGTTCCCTACATTCAACAAAGTGTTGGAGACAGTCCTCAGAGATTTTGCTGTGTGTTGACATGATAGCATCACAAGATGCTGTAGACTGTCAGCTGCACTTCCACAGAGAGAATCTCCCGTTCCACCACATCCCAAAGACGCTCTATGCGATTAAGATCTTGTGTGGTTGAGCAACACTCAGAGGTACTAAAGGACTCAAAGTCTTACAGCCCAGCTCAAAGGCACAAAACATTTCCACACCATGATATCAACATATGTTGCAGTATAGATCTAGATGGAACAGATGAGGCAACATTGTTCCGTTGTCCAGTTTTGATGAGTCAGTGGGAATTGCAGCTTAGGTTTCCGGTTCTAAGCTGACAGGATTGACACTTGGTGTGGTTCTGCTGCTGTTGCCCATCTGCTCAAAGTTAAACTTGTGGAGAAGGCATTTTACATACGTTTGTTGTGACCAGTGGCTAATATAATTAATGTTGCCGTTTTATCACCTTCAATCAGTCGTTTTCCCATTTTCTTCTGACCTCAGACATCAAAACTTTCTCACCCAAGCAACTGCCACACTCTGAGATGTCTGAGTGTGAAAGTCCCAGTAGATCAGCAGTTTCTGAAATACTTAGACCAGCCCATCTGGCAACAACACCCTTGTCATGTTCAAAGTCACTTTAATCCCTTTTCTTTCCCGTTCTGTTGCTCGGTTTGATCGTATAGCCTGAAACATATACATGTCCAAATACATTTAGTTACTGCCGTGTGGTTGGCATCTGATTAGCTACTTGTGTTAACAAGCAATATGTGTACCTAATAAAACGGCTGGTAAGGAGTATTTGATAAGTGGAAATGTCTGAAATACAACACAAAGCCTCTTGATACAGCAGTCAACTGAACTGTTTGCATCTCATAATACATTAATCGAGGAATTAGACATTCAATTAATATTTATTTTCTATTTGATTTTGCTTTTTTTTTTGGAAATGTATCAAGCCCTTAAATTTGCTACAGTTAACAATAAAGCTATTTGAACTAAGTCAGGGTAGAGAATGGGAATTTATACTGACTAAAAGAGACCAACATTTTTGTGATGTTCCGTTTTACTCACTGGTCATAAAGAGCAGCATAAAGATGACATGAAATGACAGGGGATTTCATGCACAGATTACAAAACAACAGTATTTAATTAAAACATGTGGACATGGTAAGTTACAGCATGTAGAATTACACCGCAGCTACATTACATCAGCATAGTCAAGGCAACAGTCACATAACTCTGTTGTAATTGACCTGGTCATTTAATTGAACCCTGATTATTGTCTCAGTATGCAAGCGTGGGCAGACTGAGTTACTTAGTGAAGAATAATGAGTGCAGCGGTGTTGTGTAAAAAAGAAAAAAAGTCATTCACAATCTTGCTTGCACATGTAAGTATATTCTAATTGATTACATAGACATTTTCACAATGATGATTTCTCAGAAGATGTAGTTATAAAACCAGGGCTTTGTTACATCTGAGATCCTGGAAATGCTGCAGAGTGAGTTGACATTGAGTGCTAATGGGCAGATGTGAACAAGAGCTGCTTTGTAGTTAATTTAGCTGTATAAATATACACTTACACTTTAAGTGTTTCTTTATGAAATGTGTTTCAGTGTCTTTATGAAAAGATGCAAAAAGCTGGAGCTGTAAGCACTGGTTAATGTTTACCCCATTTGAACCTTTAGCAGATACATCAAGAAATGACTCATCTCTAATTTATCCAAGTGTGTTAACCCAGCTTTGACTTTAAGATGATTTCTGTTACTTTTCCACACATTTGAAATAAAATTCAAAGATCTCTATGTTTTGGGTCAAGGGTTTGAAATCCTAACTCCTCTCTATGAAAACAGAATGTAAAAGCAGCAAAGCTACCAGTAACCTAGAGAGATAATGGATTAGACATTATTTTAACACCTCTATGCACTGTAATGATGTTCTACTCATTTCAATGTAGCTGTGAAGCTAGTCTAGAAAAGGGCTTCAAATTAACCTTGTGTTTTGAATCATTCAGAATCCAATGTAACTGGGCCTTATAAGGTTTCAGTTGTACTAAATCTCCAAACAAACACTTTCTGAAGCATCGGTGCAATTATCCCAAACAAATAACAATAAGGGAAGTGGCAGGAGTTTAAACTGTGTGGGATGTATTGAATTTTTCAGGATATTTAACAGCAAAGCTGAGCAAAGGAAAACATTAGAATATAAAGGACATGGCTGCTGCTGAAAAAGTTTTCAGCATCTGCAAAAGATTATTTTAACCAATAAACAACAGCAATAACAATGATAGGCAATGTTTGTTTTAAAATGCACTTTCACCTTTAGCCTTAAAACTCTCATTATAGGGCATTAAGTGAAATTCTCATACATTCACTTCAATTTATCCAAAACTACTACAGTCATTACAGAACATGCCTAATCACTGCAACCATAAAAAGATGATTTGCCATGGATACAAAGTGTGGATACAAAAGACTGAACTAAACTAAACTAACCCTATGGACCTGATTTAGTGAATTATTTTACTCTCAATCAAAAACAATAAGACCTTTCCATCTGCCAGAGCGAAGACAGATTCTGCTCTTTAAATGAAAAGTTGTTTTGTTTTTTAATTAATGGTGCAGTTATATTTAGATAATGGTTACATTTTACATTAGTGCAATGTCATTGCAGCATGACCAAACACCATGCAATAACCAAAAAAGAATAATATCAGTTAAATGAGTGTGGTGACATTTTATCACCTGGCGTTTTATGACCTGTGTACACAGTGTCATCCCTGTGAGGGGTATATAGCGTTAGCTCTGACACCTGCTCATCCCTTAAGGGCTGGAGGTTGCTGCAAATCTCAAAGTGGCTGCTTCAAATTGAGTGGCTAGAGTGATGGATGGCCTCCGGCGTGATGTATAGCTGCTGCTTTCTTCTCACAGGCCTGCATTGGTTGTGTTTGGTCAAGTGACCTCCGCTTCCTCTGCTTGTCCCTGGAGCCCCAATTTGCTGTCTGGGTGTAAATATGATCCATGGTGCCACATGGCTGATACTGAGTGATGGGCCTCATTGTCTAAAGGACGGAAATCAGATTGTCCTAGGATTGTTCCAGCAGTTTTTGCACTCCTCAGCAGAGATTGGATTCACTCTCCTTACATTTGTAGATATAATGGCAGAAATCATGCACTCTATGCTTCTTTGGTATAAAAACAAGAGCTAAAAATATTAATAGTAATAACATAGAGTGCCTCTATTATACTTTATGATGCTGACAAAGTCAGGGACTGTCATTGACTTTGTTTTACATTAGTGTAGTTTCCCCTTGCATTTTGTGTAGAACAACAACCCTTGAAATGGGCATCGTTCCAGATCTAAAAGCCCAACACAACTTGACCTTTTGCTGTCCAAACTATTCAGCAGCCAGCCAGCACATTGCAAGAGTCAAATATGCAAATTCTCAGTCTGCCATGAAATAATTTGACAATTCTTTCTGTTTCTGCTTTGCACTATAGCACATACCACACCACAACATAATGGGTCACCGAGCTTCCATAACGGAAAGAACTGCCAGGCGCTGACACAATGCATTTCTCCCTGCTATAGCTACTCTGGTAAATACACACACTGAGAAATTAAATTTGGCAGGTCACTCAACTCTCCCTCTGGGGATCTGCAACTGCAATTTTTTTTCCTATTAAACTCAAAATAAACGGTTCACCACAAATGCTGATGTGAAGTGTTTTACAAATTTGACCATTTCCTTTTACCTCCTCAGATGTGACAGGAAAAAAATCTAAAAGAAATTCTCAACCACGTATCAAATGATATGTAAGGGTAGCAATGCAATTTCATCCTTGAATGCAAGTTAAGAGAGACAATGAAATGGTGTGCCAACTGTGCAAATTCTTTAAAAGTGAACATTTGGGATGAATTTTAAAAAATGCTGCTCATTTTCATCTCATTTTTATCATATTGATATGAAAAATGAATGGAAAATGCTGAAATCTCCCTTTTAATTAACTGAATTACAGACAGCGGATGTTTTTCCCCCCCTTCCTCCCACTGTGTGCATTTTTGTGGCATTAACCCCACCTCCAACTTTGCCCAGAGCTGGTCGCACTCTTGGAGGATAAAGTTCTCCACACACTTCTTGTGGGTTATTCATATACGTCCGCTGTAGCTCCCTTGGCAACAGTGGAGGGAAGGATCCAGTCATCCAACACATTCTGCTGGGGTAGTGCTTTCTGAATGACATGCATGATGAGAGTGAGCCATCATTCTATCTAAAATTTGAAGATGATATTGCTTCTTTTAACAACCGTTCCTCACCCCATTTAGCATTAATCAACATTGTGATTAATCAGTTCTACTCCTTTGAGCCGTATGGTTGTCAAGACAAAACGTAAAGGGAAGCTTTGTCATTCTGACATTTGCTGCTTTCATACCTCAACCTTTGCGCAGCAACAACTGGATTGTCTGCCTTACTAAACAAGCTTTATAGAGCACTAGTTTTGATTTTCCCTTTGACATCCAGTCATGTAAAGGTCAGAAATGTGTTTGCCCTGCTTAAACATTGAGCTATCAAAATCTGATGCACATCAAACAGGAAATCTATTGAACCCCTTTCACTGCCATAATTTCTGTCAAGCTGTTGTCACGACTGATAATGACATGATCATAATCTTTATCGTCAACTTTTTAATTACAGCTTGCTTAATTAAAATTTCTATCTCCTTACTTTTAGAATTACTTTCACAGTGTTGTATGGCTCTAGCAAGACCTTTGTAAATTGAAATGAATAGCCCTGGTTGTACCACTTGGTTTGGAAAAACGCTAAATAGTTTCAGGAATGATTTTCTTAGTCCCCTTGTCTTCAGAAGGACATCATGTAGTTCTTATACATTGCTATAAGTGTCAATTTTATCGGTCTTGTGGGAATGCTGAAGACATTTTTACTTTCATACAATGTGCATACATTTCTGAGTCCTGCTTTTACTCGATGGGGCAAAGGGGAGTAATAATATCCATTAGTAGTGAAACTTTTCTTCCTGTACTCAATTCATTTTTCATATCTGCTGTGATTCCATCTGCCTCCACTCACCCTTATTGTCCAAAGGTCTTCATTCATCTTAATGAACCTGGCTGATAAACATCCTTGTCTGTCTGGGTGACCAGAAGTGTCTGCCTCCTAAATATGATCACTGAGTGATGTCAGCGTATTATGAGTGATAACAGTGTGGTTTGCAGCATTACAAAGCAGGAATACCAGTGTAAGTTCTGCATTAGGGTTGTGCACATAGGAAGAGCTGAGCAGAAATGTAAATAAGTTGGAATGAATGGAGGTGGGTGTGAGCCTGTTATCTACCAACCTTTTTTCCTCTAATCTCCCAGATAAGTGCAGATGCCCCAAGCTAGTGACACTCAATGCATTTTAATGATTTTCCAAATGTTTGAGAAGAACTTTCTTTAAGATTTCTTTTTGCATTCTCTTTCCTTCTTTATTATTTTCCTATTTACAAAAACAAAGACGAGGAAAACTCAAAATCAATGATCCAATTAATATGACTTAAAAAAAAACAGTTAAAATTATGACATCATAATAAAATAAGAAAAACAAGTATGTTCTGTTTTTGAGCTTGATAATTAGAATACCTTGTTCATATACTAAAAGGGGGCTCAGACACTGAAATCTTTTGTGTAAATAGTGTAAAGTATCATGCAGTTCCACCAAAATTACATTCTGGTAGGTGTAACAATTTGCTCTGAGAGCACTTATGTGGTTTTGTAGTACACCTGTATGGCTGTTATACTGGTACTGTTCATGTAAGGAAAGATGCTGGGTTCCTCTGAGGTTCTCTGCTGAGCCTCAAACCAAAATGTGCTGTGCATGTCACAATGACAGAGCCAAGCCAAGATGCAGTAACTTAAGCAGCCATGGAATTGTTTTGCTACAGGCATGAACTTTATCTAGTTACAGTATGTTACATGGAATAAATTCTTACTGTCACTCTCCCTGAACAGCAGAGATCAATTAAACTGACTTAGTGAAATATTTAGTTTGGATGCCCTCAGAGAGACATAAATAGTCCTGTATTTCAGTAAAAACACAAATAGTTCAACTTTCGTTTGATTATTTAATGATTTATCAGTTAAATAGTATTGCTATGTATGCATGTATTACAGACCTAACCATCCCAGTGCATTTTACACTAAGGCAAGAGAAAAGCTAGTCATTTTTAGATAGAAGACTGTTTGAATTTCTAGGCTGGCAAGGGACTTCTCCTCATCTTTTATCCCTCAACAAATAAAGAGAAAACCCCGAGCTTTTAAGCCCCTATTGCATCAGCTCCATCACAAGACAGCGATCTCTGGAATATGCTGCAAAGTGCAGGAATTCGAAGCATTTTATTTTAACTTATTTTAGAGCAGCATTTTCTGATGTAAACATACTGTATATATATATATATATATATATATATATATATATATATATATACTCTCCTACATACCACCATATTCCCGAACACA
>JBAMHV010000016.1:5261982-5312428 GCA_037177535.1 Pseudomugil gertrudae | reverse complement strand
GTGTTCTTGGGTGGACATACGGTATATATATATATATATATATATATATATATATATATATATAGATGATCCTGAATGCCGCAATATGTTCAAGAACATGGTGGAGTTGGTGTAGAACAACATATTAATACATTCCATGCAGCATACTGTACTTGAACATCTGAGATTGTCCTGAGTTTAAACTCAACTTCAAAATCATGACAATAAACTATCTTCACCAAATAGGATATTTTTTTTACAAACAACATACAGCTGCGGGACCATATGCCTTAACTACCTCCTACAAACTTGTAAAATTTGTAGCATTTATTTTAAGATCTATTTAAACATCACTATCTGCTGAATATTAATGGTGCTCTCAAGGTTGAACACAGGTTAATACATGTCCTTTCTGATGAATAACTAAGCGATGATGTATAATGCATAAGACCGACTGTTCTCTGCTTGGTGCTTTGCCTTTTGTCTCAGGTGACTATGTTGGAAATCACCATCAGGAGGAATTGTTTCTGCACATACTGTGAACTGAACAACCGACTGAATTGAGTAACCTCAAAGTAGTGCTGTAAGGCTTCTGATCTATGTCTTTGTTTTTCTGCTATTTAAACATGAGAAGCTTGAAATGAGCTACAACAAGAGTAAAACACTTTACATTGGAGTAATGTTCACGGTTTGTATGTAAGTGCAAATGTTTGCGTACATTAACAAACATTTGTATATAGATGATCCTATTGTTGAGAAAGAAAGCTACTCAGATGACATTATTGAAATTATGAAGTGTGTATTTTATACTCAAATTAATAAAAACAATTTTTTGCTGGATTCTAGGTCATGTTAGCAAAGCTACACGATGAGTATGACTATCTGCTACATTGACCAAATTCCACTGAATCACAGATTTAAAAGCAGAGCTGCATTTAAGTTTTGAGTGGAACAGGATTTACATTGATGTAGAATGAGAAGTACCTGTCAGCAGCCTGCAGAATTGGGCTTAGCTTAAAGTGGAAAGTTTAATCCTGTGCACAGAATGTAACTTTGGATGATTTTAAATATTGGTCATGATGAAATACTAATTCATATTAAAGCCCCATGTTGTGGCCAAGGATTTTGCTGCTAAATTTTGACACTGCCTGCACTGCTTATCAATGTCTGCAATGTAGGATGTCCAATTTATATATTCAATAAGCTTTTTACCATCTGGGAAAGATTTAAAACACATTTATCTGTGGTTTCTATCCACCAACACTCATCTCCCACCTACATCACCCAATGACAGGCTCATCTCCAGACACTATTTTGTGAAAGAGAGGATTGCTCGAGAGGCAGAGGCTGGTGAAATAATGGAGGGAATATATGAGAATGGCCAGAGGCTCTAGGTTGTTAGCTAGGTGAATGAAGCTGCTTTTCTGGACTAGTCTGAAGACCCCTGGGCAGCTAGTGCATGTAAACAGAATATTTATTTAATCGTCCTCTTGGCATATGGGAATGCTCCAACTCAAGCAAAATACAGTACATGGATTTATTCTCCTTTTGCTACTAGTAGAGCTAGGCTTCCGATCGTCGTAAACCTTTCCCTGCTTATTGATTGGCTGGTATATTGATTTAGGGGAGCGTGTCAGTGGAAGATGCTGTTTTTAGTTTGTTGATGAAAACATTTTGCCACTCTGCTATTCAACATGGTTGAGTAATTTGAAATGTGATTTTTGTGAATGCTGGAAAAAATGGCATTGTTTGTGTGTGTTTTTGTGCTCAGTCCTATCTTGTGACAGCACATGTCGCGCCCCATGTTGTGAGTGCTCCCACTGAGCTGTAATAACACACCTCACTGCTGTCTGAAATATTCATAGCCAGGTAAAACCATCACTGTGAGTCAGTCACATAGATTCCTTATTATCACCCCCTCCTGCTCTCGCCCCATGTCACTTTATTCCACCTGCCTTTTGCTGCACCCCACTCACCTCTCAGCTTTGAGCAACACCTTGAGCCTTAAGTTGGAAATGCCATAGTGCCACTTTTTATTGATTATTTTGGCTTTAGGCTTTTAAACAATGTTACAAGGATAACTTTGGAAAATCTGAGAAGATCTTTTGCATTTGATTATTGTCAGAATTCTGGCATTAAGAAGAAATCAATGAGAACTGCATATACAGATATATAATTATTGCAAGATGGGGAAAAACTTATCAATCACCACATCACAAGTTTTATTCCATGGAATTTTTATAGGCAACATGCATACACTAATGTCTATAACCTGTCTTTTAAAACATACAGTATTTGCTGCTTCCATTTAGTTTGGGATGGACATCGCTTCTGTGAGACAAGATTAAACCAACAAATTATTTGACAGCCAAAGCCACGGTATGCAAAATAAGCTAGGAAGCTTATTGCATTCACAGGAAGTCTTAGACTATTTTCACCAATTATTCATTTAAAAAATGTTCTTTTTCACTTGAAAAAATTGCACTTAATATTTACAATAATTCTTACATCCACCAGTGTTCTTGCTCTTATTTAATTGTTCTCAGATAAGAGCAGACTCTGCAAATACTCTGAGAGCATTAACACACATTCAAGGGCTGACATAAGTGCAAAATAATTGGCTTTTGCATTTTTTCAGCTGCACAGCTAAATAATTGTACAGGATGAAATTATAATAAAGAGTAATGGACAGCAGACCAGAGCAGAAACTCTACTGGTTAAAGTTGAGAGTTCATAGACAAAAAGAAATAAAACAAAACATCATATCACTTATAATACAAAGTAATTCAATTTGTGAAGTCACAGAGATTACTCTAATCAGGTTACACTCTATTTTTCACTCAATACCAATATAAAGGGAATGATATAACCTAAGCGTAATCCTGCTTTCCCTAAAGAATCGACCGACAATAACAATCAAGTCCATTAAAGGCAGTAACCATGCAATCTGTTAAAGTGGCTAGATATTCCTCCTGCTCTGATTCTTACTATGGTAGCACTGGGAGATCTTGACATATATATATGTTAAATATATGCCAAAGTTATGGCTATGTGATTCAGCTGTGATGCATTACTACTATATGTTATATGCTATACTGTTTCACACTATTGATTATGGTCTTACAAGGAGGAAATGAGGTGTGGGGTTGGTGTTAGTCGACTGCCTACCATGTGAGATTTAGTCCATCTGCCAGTCTTGTCAGTTTCCTAGAGATGACATGCTTTTACAATCATGGATTATGGTTGCAGTGATCATACTGTATGTACAACATAATACAACAGCCGCAGTTTATTTCAAAGAAATGTAGACATTACCATGTTTTTTTATGAGACTGGGTCAGTTGTGATAGTATTGCTACGAGCTCTGTTTGTTGGTTTAGAATCACTTATGAATCCAAAATGCATGTGTTTGGACTGGGGGAGTAAGGAAAAAAGCACCCAGAGAAAACCAACACAGGCACAGCAGGAAAATGCAAACTGCTCACAGATAGACTCCAGCCGACCTGCAGGTTTTGATTTGCTGATCACACAGTGCTAACCACAGCATCACCTAACAAAAATAAAAAAAAAAACCTTCAAGATGTAATGTTTGCAGGAAAATAAAAAAACTCTTTGATCATTTTAGATTGCATACTCTTCTTTGAGCTTTTCTGAAATATTCTGGTGATTACTGTCAAGTTAACTATAAAATCCTGTTAATGCTGTAAAATATATATACATTTTCTCCCACAACACATTGCAGTTTAGGATATGACATCGTGTTACATTGCTGCCAAACATCTTTACATTTTACTGTAAATTTGCTAACCTGCTTTGTTGTACAGCTCCTGCAGAAAAGAGAGCCAGGGAAGAGCAGAGCAGTTGCTTGTGAAGCAACTTTTTCCTTCCCAGATAGCACTCATGATTGTTCCTCACCTGAGGCCATTCAGTGAGGTCAATGTCGACCTGATGACCTCAGCCAGGCACCACCGGTTAGATTTCAGGCACGATACAGAATAGAAATTGACTTTTTTTTTTTTCCCTTCTCCTTTTTTTTTTTAACTTTCAGAATGTGTTATTCAGAATATTTTCTGGCTAGGATTTGCTGAGCCCTGCTGTTTTTCTTTATCTGCTCCAAGATGCACATAAATACTTGGGAGCTTCTCATGCAGTTTAAACAGTTTAAACTGTTTTGATGGAGTAGCTGAGTGTAAAGCATTTTGCTCAAGGGTGCTATAGATAATGGCAGTTAAGAAAGGAGTTCAAACCTATACCACTGTGTCTCCTGTAAGTATTGTACAGAGCTGTCATAATTAGTAAACAATAGTATAAATAACATGTGCAATGTACAAGTTTCACCAAGTGAAATGTTAACTATTCGTGACACTAATGTGAATCTTCACTGTGATAAAAGTAGAAGCCACTTGGTGAAAAGCTCTATCTTTGTGTGTATTACCTACTAAATTTCCTGCATTTCTAAATCTGATTGCAGCTATTTGAAGAAACATTTTCTTTAATCATATGATGTTGTGCAGCTTACAATGCCATTATCCCAAATACAGTGGAGGGGAAAAGCCCAGTAGTGTCACGGGAGTGAACTGAACAGTGTTTCATATTTTGAATAAGAGAAAGAGAGACAGAAAGAGAAAGCCTCACAAATATACAAGAGTGCCCAGATCATGCTTTTGTTGACTGTTCCACTGAGCGTAACACAAGGAGGCTATTAAGAAACCGAGTACTCACACAGTGAGGGGACATTAAAGGAAATAGTGAAGCATGAAACAAAGGAATGCAGCTGGCAATAGCACATACACAGCTCCAACACACAGAATGAGATATTTGTTGCTGAGATGTCACACAGTGCATTTTTCAAGAAGTTCAGATTGTAAACTCTGCAGAGAACAAAAAAAAGCACTGGTCACCAATACTGAAATATTCCCATGGAACGGTTGTTGAGGGGTTTTGTAGACTTATATTCTGGGCTGACAGAGGTGAGAGTTAAACACTGACAGTGAGATACGATCAGGAATACAGAAACTACTGTATGAGGGAAAATAAGCAGGACTGGAGAGCAATGAATCAGTGAGTGTGAATGAGGTGCAATGGAGAGTGTGTGCAAAACATGGACTCAGATAGAATACTGAACTGAATGTGATTCATGGGGATGGTAGAAGGTAAAGTTGTGATTATTTTTAGGAGTGGAAGGGAAAGACTGAAGGATGTAGGAATGCAATTATCACACGAAATAATACTGTGGCTACTACGCATTTTTCAGAGCGCTTTGATTTCCTGAAGAGTCCTTATCATTGCAATACTGGACTGCCTGTACAGATGGGCTCTCTAGCTATTTCTAATTACTCTGTAATGTGCTCCAAATATCTGCAAACAAACAAACAAAAAAGTCCCCAACCGTCAAACAGCAGCAGTTTTCAAAATGATTTGTTAAACTGACGGCTTCTGCAAAAGATGAAAAGAGGGTAATAGAGTGACCATCCATCCTCCTTGACATTTGTTATTTCAGAAACACTTCAAGGTCCTCCATTACCTCTGTATAGCCGTCATCCCACCCTTCTGCAAAGTGCACTGTGTGCTTCTTCAACAAGATATATGGAAAACTGACATTTCTCAAAGCCATTACCATTTTCTTAAAGAATCTAATGTAGGGGAATTTTTTTTACAGTCCCCATAGATTGTGATCATTACTGTGTATTCTTCAGGGCAACATATGCTCTTATTTTTGCCAAAAGTGTTTTTGCATTTTGGACTTATAAATGTTCTAAATGTGCAGAAAGAAAGAGTTTCACAATTCTCATAGTGGCCATATTTGAAACACAGCATCCAAAATGTGTGACAGACAGAAAGAGCATGATTATGTTGATAAAAAACAATATGAAACAAATGTCAGCTGATGGCGCAAGAGCGTTGATAAGCTTTGTGGAGTAAAGGATTGTCCTTTAAGTCAAGGCAGAATTCAGTCAGACTGTCAAATCTGTGATAAATGTGTGTGTGTGTGTGCATAAGTCAGACAGTGAAAGGCAGTAAAAGAAGCATATTTAAGTTGGAAAGAACAAAAGACATCAAACTATGTGTCAGTAGAGTAAAATAGCCTTTCAAGCCCTTTCATTTAAAAAGACTTTCCATTAACAATATACTTTTTAAATATGGCTGAACGTGTGTTTCAGCACAATAATGGCGTTCAAATTAAATTTAATGCTGACTTAAAAGAATAAAGGACAATACACAAAAAAAGAAAGAGAAATTTAGCAACTGCCTCCCATTTGAACAATTGCAAATACCTTTTGAAGAGAACAACATAACTTCCCGTCATCTCAGTTGTCAGATGGAGTCTGAAAGCAGAGCGGTGATTGCCGGCTGTAGCTCTCTGGAGTACGACAGCACCTTTGTGCCCGAGAGTGGAAGAAGAAAAAAAAAGCCATTGAATAGAAGAAAGTGAGGTGAACAGTGGGCAAAGATGAAAGCTGGAGCAAAAGCAGCAAGACTCGCATTTCTGTGACTCTGGGCCTGTAGGATGTCGCTGTCAACCCCCACATGCAACACAACACAATGGATGTAAGTGTAGAGCGAAAGTGTGTGTATGTGTGTGCACATGTAGGCAGTGGCACAACCACTATTATGAGCAACCACCTGCCTTCATCTGCACTTAACTTCTCATTAGGGGCCTGTGTGACATAAGGCGACAACCTGTGACCACCTAGCTGTGGTATATGTCTGGTGGCTGGGGAGAGGGGGAGATTGGGGAAGATGGAGGTGGAGTTGTTTGTGTGACTTGTTGTCACTTGTCAGGTAACGTGGCCACTAGCCTTGAGATACTTGGCTGTTGTCTGAGAGTACTTTATCATTGTGATAAATGCAGCCTTGGAGCAGTGCACTATCAGCATGCTCAGAGGCATGAGACACACTCTGACTAATGAAAAGAGAAGGTCAAGGAGAGGGAGGAGTATACTGAGAGGGGAAGAGGAGAAATGGTGAACAGAGACGTGAATGTGGGGGCAATATGACACATTAACCATGAGTGATGAACTATTAATTTTCTAGATTTGTGTAAAGGCTCTTGTGTAATCCATCTTGAATGGTAGAAGAGTGTTCTGTTTCCTTGTAAGTGAATAAGTTTAATAATCACAAGCATAAAGCCCAACAAGCAACTATACTTATGAACAAAAAAACCACAGACCCTATGCCTCTGTGATGGCAAATGAAATACTGTTATCAGTACAAAAAAGACCCCCCCCACCCCCAGCAATAATTTCCTGCTTCAACCTTTTCAAAACATCCACTGCACCATATCTGTGCCACCATGGTTCTAATTACATTTGACAAGAGGGGTTACATTAATTTTCTTGTACCTGCATTACTGAAGACACCTTCCCCCTATCTTGAGTGTTATTACAGCAGGTGTGGAGAATTTCTAGTGCAGTGTTAATTCTGGAGTCATCAAAGTGACAGCACTGTGCTTGGGATTCCTTTCAGGCTCATTACCATAGTCTGCTGAATCTATTGGCGCGGCCCCGCATGACTGGGCAGACGCTGCATCAGCCCAGCCGTCAGATAGAAGCAATGATCAGGGGGGTTAACAGATGCTGCTCAGTCTTTGGGGTCACATTCCTCCTCCTCCCACTGTTGGGGCTCAGATTGAGCCGAGTTAGCACAAGACGTCGTTTTCTTGTGGCTTGTTGTGGAAATAGGAAAATGGGCTGCAAAGAGAAATGTTTCCTTCTTTAGTTTATTAGACTCTTTGCCTAAAGTGATGATGCAGAAATTCATTATCTGAAGTCAAAGGTCAGGTGGAGCTTGATATACCTGCTTCGCTTATATGCTGCAGAAAATGGATGTATACAAAAAGATACAAAAAACAGTCTATTGCATGGGGGAATGGCTCACTGGGAGCTTTTTTCCAATACATGGTAATGAGAAATATGCAATTAACTGGGCTCTGCGAGTAGGGATGCACAACAAAAGGGGGCTGGGGAAAAAGGAAGCAGGGACAATGTTGCAAACCACACTGAACTATTTATGTTTCACATGGCATGAGCCGATGAAGATTAAATGAGATGTTTTCAGGAAATTAGGTTATCACCATAAAACAATCAGATTATTGGAGTTCATGCCACTGATTAATTATGACAAGTACAAAGAAAGGCTTTCAAAGGGGTCGGCAGAAAACCACAAGCACCTATTTACTGGTAATATCAGTTTTCCCATCGCTGCTGTAGAACACTGCAGGTGCTGCAGATTCACCATTAGAGATAATGATTGTATTTTTAAAACATGATATTATGGAGGAAGAAGGGAATAAACTTTTTTTAGTTATCATAATTACATGTTACTGAGACAAGACATTTGGTTCACTGTTTCACAAATGGGGCACATATACCATTTGGGATCAGTAGAATCATTCCAGAGGTTATTATCTTTAGGAATAAAATAAACTGTCTGTGTAAAATGTAATAGATATTTCAATAAAATATGTGTGAGCTTAAAACAAATATTTTTGACACAGTTTGGCTCATGCCTACATTATCTGTCAATCTGTTTAAAGGGGAAAACAGTGGGACATCTTTACTGTTGTAAACACACCTGTCCACACCTGTTTGTCTAAAAACACAGAAATACCCTCTATGTTGCTCTAAAAACCTCCATACACCTTTAAAAATGACTGATTTGGACCTTTTCAGGTGTACAATTAATCAGAACCAAAGACATTTAGTACCCTTTTTAAATTCAGAAATGAAAGCATGTGAACTAATAAAAGACCTCATAGACATTTTTTTTGTTCTAAGTACATGGCATCCATTATTTTTAAAAAGAATTTCACACCACAGAAGAGATTTCCACTGTGCCTCATCAATTTTAAACAAGTTTTTGGCCTTGAGAAGACAGCTGGTGTTTCTCGATCACGTTAACATATGACTTCTTATTTACATGTTAAAACTTTAACCAGCATTTGTAGATGGTGCTGATGACTGTGATCACAAAATACTTGTACAAGTAATATGTAAAGAAAATAAGATTGAACATTTATAAGTTAATGATGCTCATACAGTGAATTCTCCATGACATTATTTTGTTATTATTTTTATCCAGCTAGTCCTCGTTGGTCTAGTTTTGCTTTGGTTGCCACTGGAGCTTTCAGACATCCAGCCACCTTAGGTATTTTTTAATAGAGAAAGTGAAGGCATGCCATGCTCTGTTGCATGCTGGGATACAACACCTACGATATACCACAGAGTAAAGAATGTTTCCCATTATTTTCAATGTTGCCTGGTTTGTATTTGTTTTTTTTATTTAACTGGAAAAAGCAAGATCTGCTAATTAAAAAGCCAGTACTTTGCTGACCCCTTCTTTTGACTAATTTGATAAAGTAAACAACTTGTAATATTTAGAAATGGATTTCACTAGGTATCTGTTTTATAGATTTACATGAAGTGGATTTTGTAAGTCACTATGTTGATAGTTAAATTCAATAAAAAATGTGAGTGCATGTGTGTTTATCTTGTAGTGAACAAATATGTTTGGTAATTTGATAATTAACTGTAGAATGAAAATATTTCCAAATATTTTGAGCATAAGTCTGTCATGAGGTCAGAGTTCAAGGTATGTGCCAGGAAAGAACCACCGTCAGAGACAGCAGGAATGTAGTAAGGCACGTAATCGAATATATGCATGGCACATTTTAAAAATACTCAGTTGTTTTCTCTGCTTTTGCTTCTTTGTTTTCCACTTCTACATTCCCCTCAACATATTTTCTGATAATAAGTTTGACATGTAAATATCTGGTTGCATACATTTGGGTTTGAATATCAGCAACAACTTCACTGAACAGCACAAAGAGGTTTGTCATGTGTTTGACTGGCAGCTGAGATGACATTGATGCGCCAGTCAGAAACAAATCTCTGTCAGTCCCCTCCATCAAGAATTCTCTATCCCATTCCCCAGACCTGTTCACACAACAGTTGGAAGTAAGTTGCCACACAAACTCATGCATAATTTTCAATTTCCAATGATTCTTTTTTGTCTCTGAGCCTCGAAGGTCCTTTGTGCCTTCAGGCTTCAGGACATGAGCCCCTCTAAGCTTTTGCATTAAAACACTGCCGGTCGTGATGAATATGTATTAGATCTGGACACGTGTAATTTTTTTCTAATGCAATAGTTATGTATGGTAATCCCTTTCAATATAAAGCATATAAAGACTCAGGGTACAAGGATTTTGGCTATTCTATTCTTTGGTGAGTATAGTTATTTATTGGCTGTTCCAAAGAGCTTGTTATGTTGTTTATAACTTTTCATATTGCAGTAAAATAATCATTGAATAAAATATTTTGTTTTTGCAAACACTAAATTGCCATGTCAAATTATGATTACACCATACTGGTTTAGGGAATTGTGTGACAATATGGAAAAGAATGTGTTTCCAATATTATTCTGTGTTTATAATGTTTCACAAGTACATCTCTATTTTCTTGCAAAAAGAAGGTTTTGTGTTGGGCAAAGCTTAAATTTGGTGGCACAGCTGATGCAAACTTTAAAACATTTTGCGATTGAGTTGTAATGACTGTAGGTAAAAAAAGATCAATGCCAGTGTGTGTTTGTATGAAAACACATGAAAACAACAACTGTGAAAATTGAGCATTCGTTTTCATTGAATTGACTTTCTGCAGTAGAAAAAATTTAAAATACAGGTTCTAGCAATCATTAAAAAAGACACACATACACACACATGCATGCAGACACTGAAATTCATAGGAAATCAATACTAAGAGAGTTGTGTCCTTTAATACCTCCAAGTCAGAATGCACAATAAACCTTTTTGTTATTTTGCTGTATTGTGTTGTTGAATAATTGTAGCTCTTCAAAGTGATAAGTATTTCTGAAATGACAAAAAAAGAACAAAGATCAAAACCCACTAAAACTTAAAAGAAAGAAAATCTCCAACTAAAAACATCATGGAGGAATAATAAAATCATCCAAAGACTGGGTTGCATCAGATAAGGAAATGTGCTGTTGGTAACTGTGCTGAATCAGGAATATATTATCTTTTCTACTACATAGTCTGATATGTTTCCTTCAATTTTAAGCTTTAAATCTCTTACATTCCCAGGAGCAGATAAAGCAAGCTAATGCAAGAGAAATAGCAGTAAATAACAGTGAACATCGAACAGATTTCACTCTAATTGCCATTGTTGGCTGAAAGGGGTCATGGTTTTAAACTATGAATGTAATGCACAATGATTAGCCCTGCATGCATTTCTGTGTAATGCTACTCCAATATTGTAGCTGTCTGTGACTGTGACATGGGCTGTAATTTGAAGGTTGTAATGCTGCGTGGGTAGACTCTCATTGATAGCATTTGGCACACAGCCTTGCTTGGGTGAAGCACTTATTAGCAAAGCCAGTCAATCTAAGTATTGCAGACAGTGCCCTGAGTCAATGGGAGTGTGTTTGTTAGCTGAATATGCAGTATAATAATCAGTATGTCTTAAGCAATCTAATAAACAGTCATCATAGGATGTTTTTACATAATCCTGCCATCTAAGATTACCTTAATGCTTGTAAAAGCTTGCTGCCGATGCGTGCCTCATTACCTTGGGACATTGGTCATTTCATTTCAAGGGTCTGATTTTCATTAACTGCTCTGCCCCCCTACCCATTAGCAGAATGAAAGCTCGGCTGCAACCATCTGGCTGCCAACTAGACCTCAGGGCTGCTTTATGGCTCCATTGAGCTTCACTAAAGGGAAGGTAGCACTATTAGAGCCTTTTCTGAGTTGGGCCACAGGGAGTTATGGGAGTGATGCAAGGAGTGATGCCCATGCTTGGGGATGGAGGGGTGGGGGGGGGGGGGGATTGAGATAAATTTAGAAGAAAAAGAGACATTGGTGCAGTAAAGGACGAGATGAGGAGAGGCAAAGTGAGAAAAGTCAAATAGAACCTGAGAGAAAAGTCAACATAAAAAAATGAAAGAAGGAAGCAAAGAGGGAATAAAAGAAGCATACAAAAGAAGGCCGGGTGTGGAGAAAATGACATTCATATTTCTGAAATGAAAATTTCTGTTTATTCCAGGCTGTTGAGTCCCAGAGGTGTGACAGCAAACTGAGCTGACAGATGATAACCCAGCCTGTTTAGCTTATGGTAGGATAAAACAGGTGTACATTTTACTGCCTCTACTGGACACATTTTATTTTTAGAAATAGTGGTCTCATGTGAAATAGCATCTGCTTACATGCAACATTTTAGTGTTTCCAATAAACATTGACACTGGTTCTTTTTCAGTCCTATCATAATTCAGAGTCCTGTCTTCATTTCTCCAATACTTTTGGTATTTCTTACAGAACACATCCTGTGAGAGAAGGTCAACCTGCCGCATCTTTCTATGCTCAGAGTGTAATGCAACTGTATGAAAAAACATCCTGACATGTAATGCATTTGATGTTTTGTTCCTCATCCATCCTTATGCTTATAAATGAGTTCAATTCCAAATATTGTTTGGATACATCATTATTCATGGATGACTTGAGGAGAAGTTACTGACTGCACAAACCATACGTGAGAACAATTACTTTACTGGCTATATTAAGCTTCTTTTAATATAACAGGCTAATGTGACCTAGATAACTGAAAGGGGTGTAACGATAAGAATGGTTGATAATATCTTCTAATACTCAAACCATGAGGCAAACAGAAAACATTTCAACAAGCTAGTCACTCCTTTTTCTCCTCATACTTACACTGGATGATGGGATTACTGGTAAATGAAAGCATGTTTTGTTACAATTATTATAGTGACTGAGAATCTGAGGGATGGCTGACCTCACTATGATTAACTGCAGTATATAAGAATGATGTAATAAATCATTTACAGTACTCTTTAACTTGTTCAGTGTCAAAGGTCAGAGGTCAACTTAGTAGCCCTTGGTGTTTGGAGGAGTCTCTTTTGTTGAAACAGTTTGCTAACTTTTTGCCTACACATAGAAACAAATGCAGGATTTTTTTAGGAGTCTGTATTAATAAGAGGCTTACTTCCATTTGCAAGGTTTCTAAAGTGGAGTCAGAGGCAGTGTATCCTCATTGGACACCTACTTTTTTCATATATTAGCTCAGCACCCCAGCAAAAGTTCAGTCTGAAAGGCTTTGGTACATCTTTGTGCTCTCTAGGGCTCCTCAAAAGGTCTGGCCTATCTAGTCTTAGTTGGATGAGCAATAGTCCAGTGTCACAATCTGACTAGCTGTCCCTAATGCCACTCCATATTTAGACATGCTATTAGCAGATAAATGTACAGGTTGCATTTTACTGGTTTACCCACAGTCACCAGTTTAGAAAGATAATTGTAGTCAATGAAGAGAATATGGGATACTTCACTGGCAAACAGAGCTTTGGGACATAAACTCAACCTGAACCTGACAAAGGACAAAAAAAAAAAAAACAGTGACCTAAAAGACTCAAGCCATACCATGGTTATTTCCTGCACCTGAGGAACGTCTCACCTCAGGGCTTATCATGCACAGCAGGGTATAAGCTTTACTGAGAATTGAACTGGAAAAAAAAGGAAAAAAAAATACACTCGGTGGCAGTTCTGACTCCTGTGGGCACAAAGACTAGTCAGAAAGGTGTGTGATAAAATTAGGGTCAAAAACGGAAAAGCAGTGCAATTTAGTGGTGGTGTGGGTAAAGACATAGACCGTGTCTGTATAGGCTGAAACATGACCAACATACAATTTATCCATTAACGGCATCGTTTATATAACTTTATTTATTTTAAATTTTAAATACTGTTTAATTAAAATGTACAAGCACCCAACTTACCTTTAAAGTATTAACTGTGGTGGTAAAAGCTGTGCTGTGTTAACAGCCAGCAGATTTCTGTATTATTTAACAAGATGGAATACGCTGTCTGCAAATTGTTCCAATAATGCAAATATTTTATTTGTTGGGTAAATAACTGTGTAATTTGCAATTCTGTGTCGTCTGTGTGCTTTTAGCTGTGATTACATATGCTAGCCATAAAATAAACAGAAATAATAATAATGAAAAGATCAGATCAGATAAAAAAATCAGATAAAGTAAATATGGCTGAGACTTGAGACAGTCTGTTTGACTACCTTTATTATGAATCATTATATCCAAGTCTGTAAAAATAGATTATAAAGTGTATTTTAAGTAGGAGGGGAAATAAATGCATGACAAAGGAAGCATGAAGATAACAGGATTGTAACTCCGCTGACTAACTTGGGGAGGCGGTTCCATTAGCGGACGCTAGGAGCTGTCCGCGGTGCTGAAGCCTCGGCAGCTTTTCCTCTTTATGTGCCGACAGCTCACACAGCCAGGAATCCGCTTACCGAGCGTCCAAATTAAAAAGGACCTCTGCATTTCTCTTCATTATTCTCTTCATCCGGAAGCGTTGCCGTAAAAGCAACCCGCGCGCGTTTCCTTCTGTTTCGCAGACGCTGAAAACAGCACCTCGTTTTGCTTGTTTTCTTTCAACCCCACTGGAAGTATTGTTGTTATTTTTTTCAACACACGGACGTTCTGCAACGTGAGAGCGAACCTCGACTTTAGAAGACATGCATACGACAGAAGACGGCCAGTTTAGGATCCTCCTCGCGGTTTTGGTTTTTGCTGCTGCTGTCTCCAAAATGCACGCGCAAGGTAAGAACTTCGGTGTTGCGTGCACTTTGTGGAGATTGTTCCGTCCACTTCCCTTTGTCAAACTATACAAAGCGAAGGCAGAGCTCGATGCTGGGCTGTGACATACGGCTCTCAGATCTACAAGTGTAAATGTGTGCATGTGGGTGGTTGGGGGGGTAATAAGATGTGTATTTTTGGTAAAGTTTACAATGTGATTATTAAAATGTGCCTTTCAATAGAGGGTTTCTAAATTACAACAAGACTAAAAGTTGCTTGACTTCTAGATAGTATGCTCTCTTATGTTTGTCTTTTCATTCTAAACTAACGTTTCTTTAAAATTTAACAGCAGGGGTTATTATAAAATTAATACCAGAGCAAACAGAATATGCTCAAATTATAGATCCTCACATTTCGACACGGAATGAGTTTTAATAGTGAATTTAGTGTTAAACATAGCAGCGGAAACAAGCTCTGGGAAGACGCAAACTTAATAAGACACTTAGAAACTAAACACTATAATAAAGCATAATCAACCTGATGTGATCAATTATCTAGCTGTGTTTACATGTTTGTGTCTCTACTGAAACCTGGAGTAAACAGTCAGGAAGTGACTTGTTTGGGCACTGATGTCTGCGTGACAGACTGTCCTCCTTAATAAGACTCTAATCCTCTGGAATTGCGAAAGATTATTGACCAAGCTGTTTGACACAGTTGAGTGGAAAGCTGCAAACGGATTCGTGCACAGTAGCCTTGTCCTAATTATTTCCCCAGTGTGAGTCTACCCTCTCTTCATCATTATAACTATGCTTTCTGTTGGACATTCTGTGTTTCAGTTTGTCAACACAGTTTTCCTCTCACCCCTTTGTGGAGGTGATGTATCTTTCATGTCAAGTAGCAGCATATAGATATAAACCATATCTGAAGCAGTGCTGATATTATTTGCCCAGTAGACAGAGCATTAAAATAGCCCATAAATAAGGTTAACCGGATGCATATGGTGCACCAGTTTTGATATACGAGTTAGAAAAGTAATAATTTCCATCCACTGAGTTCTTTTTTTGTCTATAGTGATGCATATTATTTTCAGTAAAGACAAGAACATGTAATATAATGACATTATTCATCAGTGGGTTCCATACAAAGATGCCCACACAATTAATTAACTTCATGGAGCCTTTATAAAAAATGTTATCATGATTATAAGTGCATTTATGAGAAAAGACTGATTATTAAACAATGGAATAACAGAAAGTAAATGCTTTTTTGGCTTTGCTGGTTTGGTTATTCAATCACCACTGCAATCTTTCACTGGCCTGAAACACAATATCGGGGCAGGAAAAGCTTAGGCTTAGATTAAATCAGGGTATTTATAGTATAAACTATACCCAGAAGACATTTAAGAATGTGAATGTATCATTTAACCTGTTTTTTAATGATGATGGAGAAAACATGTACGCAGTGGCACACACAGTGATACAGTGATACAGAAACGTAAGTGTTTTCTGTGTCACTATTGCACATCCTCTGAGAACACAAAACTCAAAGGACAGAGGAAATGCACAACACATTATGTTGAGAGCATAATAACATTTAGCAACTTCCATTAGTGAATTATCCTGTTGCTTAGCAAGCACTCGCACACTATAGTAAACTTTCCAAACTGAGTAGTTTCATCTTTTTGCTTTTCGGGGTCTGATCTTTGGAGGTCTGAATGTGAATTATCACATCTTTTGTAGTGATTGAGAATTTAGTTTTGAACATGCCTTAATCATTCATTTATGGGATTGCGTGATGCTACGAATTTGCTTCAGTCTGTCACCGGGCAGGAAAAACAGAAATAATTTCATTCATTCACTGTGTGATTTTAGAAAGTGTGTTATTTTTGTGCAATCAAGCTGCAATCTCATATTATTTTGCAGATAATTTTGTACACTTGGACTTCAATTGCAATGCAAATCAAACATTTTGACTCATGACAGCAAAGATGAGGCAGGGCAAGGTAAAGCAAGGCAAGGCAAATGAAGGCAGGGCAAAGTAAGACAAGGTTATTTATACAACACATTTATGGTACAAGACTATTCAAAGTGCTTTACATACAACATTTAAAGTTGTATGGCTGTATGTATGTCTCCAGCTTCCTCCCACCCACAAGACATGCATGTTAGGTTAATGGATATGGTTAAAATGTCTGCTCATTATATGTAAGTCGCTTTGGATAAAAGTGTCTGCCAAATGACTCTATAATATAGTATACTAAAGTGGTACAGATGGTTTCAGAAGAAGCCTTAAACATACATTAGGAACCAACTTTAAAAGAAAAAACATAAAACATAATTAAAAATAAATTAAAGAAAGTTAAAATGGAATTCAAGACATTAAAGTTACAGTGTAAAGGTTAACAGTTGGTTTAATGAAAGAGAGAGGTCAATATAAAATGTTTTTTTAAAACCTTGTTTTAAACCAACAGAGTTTCAGCAGACCTGCAACAGACAGGAAACAATTGGAAAAGATGTGAGATCTGGAGTTATGTCATCTGTTGTCTTGGTCTTAGTAAGAAGTCAGGTAGTAATGTTTGGACTAACAGCAGCTGTCTGATGAACTTTAAGGATCTGTAAGGACAGTGATAGTAGTCTAGTGTACTGTATAGTATAGATTAGTATATACTATACTGTTTTTCTAAACCCTGCTTAGAGAAAACACTTCTAACACTATATATGTTCTTTAAGTCATCACAGACATTTGTGTGTCATCAGCATAAACATGGTAACATATTTAGTTTTGTTTCATCATAATGAATGAATGAGATCATTTCAATGTTGAACTTCCCTGGCCCCAACATGGAGCCTTGTGGAACTCTGCAGTTTAATTTTAGTTTGCTCACATTTATAGTTACCTACAGACATTTAAAGTTGAAGTTACTATCTATGCTGAAGTGGATGTCATCAAAGATCTTAACTAGAACAGTTTCAGTCACGAAAACCAGACTGGTAGACATCAAAAGAGTTATTCAGTGTCATGAAAAAATAAGACTAAAACAGAAAAAAAAAACTTTCTTCAAAGGGGCTGTCATTGCTTTTTCAGTAGTGGATCAGTTTACTTTTAGATAATAAATACTGAAGTAATATACACTGCACATTTGCATGTAAACGTCCCTAATTGCTTTAAAAAGTGTACTGAATCAACACTCATTAGAAAGTCATTACCAACAAACAAGCCCAATAATAACATGGATATCTCAAAGACCTCAAACGAATGAGAGTAAAATCCTAATAAATATCAATTTGCTGCTTATGCATACATGTAGTGTTTAAAGTTTTTGGTAGTAAATTTTTTTTATTTTTATTTAAAGACATCAAACTGAGCCAGTTACCACCATGCATACTCATTATCTTTGCTTTTTAACGAGGCTCTGCATAGTTAAGAGTTAGAGAAAGAGCCGCTTTATGTGTCCTAGAATTCTCCTTGACATATGAAAATATCTATTATGAGTACCGTGAATCTTTACAGTTTCAGAGCTGGCTATTTAATGCCACAAAGGTTTTGAAAGGCTCTGGACTGCCAATATCAAACTAGATTTTTGATATGAGGTTATTTTTGGACAGGGCAATTTCTTTACAGAATGTGCAGCACAGGTTCAAGGATGGTCACACTAAAACATGTGAATCATCCACAATTTCAAGGCTTACAAATCATTACACACCTAGACTTGCCTTTAAAGATTGTGACATGCCAACATTTCATTGAAACTGTTAATTTTGCTGCCATGGAAAACCATAGCTATCACATGCTTAGCAGAGATATTAAGCTGCACCACTGATAGATGCTGAAATGCTAAACTCACTGTGAAGCACATCTGGGTTGCTTTTGTATGGACACCTGTTAGTACTCTATGAAGCTCTCTCTATTGTAGGCAAACATTTTTTCCAACTCAGTGGTAATTGCTATTAATGTGTCAGGTTGCAGAAGTAGCTTCCTATCTTTTATTATTAAAGGTTTCACTCACAGTGGACGACAAAAAACTTCCAGGACGATGGAAATAACCACGATGGACTTCTTTTTTTGGTTTGATTACATTTGGAGCAGCATTGTGGAAAAAATCTGAACCTTTTGCAATTCCAGGGGAGGTGATAAAAATCATTCAACACCTGTTTGTTGAATTGCCAGTTATTAAGTTCATCAAGGGCTATTCAGCATCTGTGAGCTGTCATAATTAGTTTAACTTTCCCAAGGCCTGTCAATGGTAAATGAGAGTCATTATGCCAGAATGCCCCTCTCGAAGGCTTGGCGCCCGCCTGCCACAGCCGCTCTCTATGCCTGTCTCGGTCTCTTTCACTGCCTCCTAGGTGGAGCTCACAGCTTGGCTGAATGCGACTCATTTTCAGCTCTTCATGTGCAAATTCTTCCTCGCTTTGTGAGAATGTTCTGTGCATTCTAATTTGACTCATTGCTTCATATGTTTCCTTCCTGAAAAGTGTGGAGCTTTATTTGTGGAGGGAAAAGGCTGTTATTGAAAGCATCTTTTTGGATTTTTTATCATTTTGTTTTTACGTAGAACACATCCTCAAAGGACAGTTTTACCCTATAGTGACAAGAAATACTTGTGCTCTTACCAAATCAGACATTAACCTCAGCTAGATTTCAATGTGCTTTTGAATATAAAATTACAGATATAAAGTGAATGCATGTCTGTCGTTAATATACAGTAAATGAAAGAGTGAATTCTGTTACCATGTTATGATAAATGAACCAGGCTGCACTATTCAGAATGTGTCTCATTTTCAAAGTCACATGTTGCCAGTGGAGCATGTATTATATATATTCATGCTAATAGCTGGAATACTCCATTAAGCACTAAGATTGCAAACATAACTATGAAAATAGGTTTTATAAGGTAATATCAGCACTGAAAACATGAATGAAACACAATTACAGAAGAGTGACGATTAAATAGGACCACTTTTCGATTTCTGCACATATGGAAATATAATTTACACACTTACGATTAAAGTTGAATTCACATCATTTTACTCAACATGCTTTTTATTTGCAAATGCATCTGAGAAACATTCAGCTAATGCTATTGTCCCCTGAAAATAAGATTCTATCATTACCTGCACAATACAAAAAAAGAAGAGAAAAGAGACTGACAAAAATAAAACAAGAAAAAAAAGGGACTGGCGTCTTGGTGCCATTTCTCATCCAGGCTGTTTAATCAGTCTGACAGTTTGGATGGACCAAAAATGGGTTCCTGCTTCTGGATAATTATGTGAGAAGTTGTAACCAACAGCTTGTTATATTCCAGTCCAATCATCTCTTCAGAAACTCAATGTAACAGGTTTGCAATGAAATCGTCATCTTGTTCAGCAGAGCAGGATCGTTTCCTCTGGATCAGGAGCACGTACTTGTGAAATTTCCCTCTCAAAGGAAGGGACTGCAGTAAAGGCTTTCAGCACATACACCTAACAGGACTTAGAAACTGTATCTGACTAAATTGGTGTTGGGGCATCCACATTTAATTTGTGTGGAGAGTCCCCCTGTCACTAAACTCTAACAGAAGGGATGTCTACCACTCAGTGAAAGCACTATATTGCAGGCTTACTTTGGAACTGTTTTGCCTTTAGCCTTCTGCCTTATCGATCACACCAGTCGTCCACAGACAGAAAAAAAAGAAAAGAAGTAGAAAAAAAATAAGTTAGCTGTGTTCGCTTCCCTGAGGCCAAGGCTCCTTTCCGCACCTTTTACGCTCTGTCTGTTCGTGTATATACCTGCTTAATCTGGAGTGGCGGGTTTTGCAGCTGCAGTGGGGATGGCTCTCTGAAACGATTAGGCCTGGGGACAGCTCCAGCTCTCTTTCCCTCTTCTCCACGCCAGATCCCATCTAGAAGGCATTTCATCTGTGGCAGTAGAAAGGCTTATATGTAAGGTCGCAGAGTGCTATGTGGAAAGCAGCAGGTAATAGGCTGTGTAATGTGTTTGGGGGAGTTGTTTTAGTATTCACAGTTAGTTCTGACCTCTGGCAGGCAGAGCCACCCCCACAGTAATTTCCTCTGAAAAGATGTAATTGAATTCATCAGGATGAGTAAACATATTATAAGTAGCACAGAAAGATAACAATGTTGTGGATAGATCAAGGAAGGGGATAGTGGCTGCACAAGTAATTGAAAATAGTCAAAGACAAACAAGAGCAGGGAAAGTGTTCAGGGCACTGAAAAAAAGTTTTTGTTATATAGTGGGTTTCTGCTTTTCTACATCTCTTCTTAAAATAACCCTTTAGGATTTTGAACAGAAATACACATAAAAGCTATCTTAATGCTACTGGAATATTGTAGTTGATAAAAAATATCCAAGTTTGAACCCAGGCTTAAAATGAACTGAGGTATCAGACATCTATATACTTCCAAGTGTTTTGTGTGGCTGAACTCTTGAAAAACACACACTGAGCAGAGGCCCGCATTGTGACCTCCAGCCTTGTTCTCTCCACTGTGATATATTGAAGTCATGTCCCTGAGGAACCTTGTCTATAATTTAGAGGTTCTAACATCGACCGCAATCTCCAAAATATCGAACATTGTCAGTCCAAGCGACTGCTGGGTGGCCATGTAATTGTCTGTCAGTTATAAGGCGTCTGTCGGCTGCCTCAGCTTCTCTGTTGGTGATGGAGAGCCAGCTCATTGTGGCTGTTTTCATCTGCCTGAACAGCCAGCAGACATAGGGAAGAATACCCTCCCTTAAGAATGAATTACTTAGCAAGAAACAGCAGCAGCTCGTTTAGACGATGTCATTGATTGTTGGACTATGGCTTGTAGTTGTTAAGGCTGCTCTGTGCTTTTAATTTTGTTGAATATAATATATTATGACAATAATGATCTTAAGCAGCTTTTTATTGGAAATTAGATCAAATTATATTAAATATTATACATTGTTAAAAGAAATATACTGATTGATAATTTAAATGCTGGTATTTTAATGTTTCATATCTTTATATTGAAAAAGCTTTTCAAATTTCTTAGTTATTTTTTGGAAAAAACCTGCATGTTTTAAGCGTTTAATTAAAAAAAGTACAAATAATTCAATTGACTCTTGTGGATAAATTCTGACACTATATCATTGATATTTTGCAGTCAAGCTGTCCTTGGATGGGAAACCAGTTCAGTAATTGGGAACTTTTTGAATGACTTTGAAAGCCTTTTTTTTTTTTAAAGAATAGAAACTTTAAATCATGCAGTGGTTTATTTTTTCCAGTAGATTAAAATAAATCTGGTAAATTAAATTGTTTCTGATCCTGTTTTTAATTTTTCATTGTTTAATTTTAATGTGAGGGCACAATGTTTGCATAAAAATTTAGTTTAATTGTTCTCTAGTTGCCACCAAGCTTTTATTATTCATGCATTATATTTAACTATTATCTATTATTTATACTTTAACCATTCATAATTCTATTAACATCCTCTTTAGGTTAACCCAATGATTACATTTTCTACTTGCCTAAAGAAAATAAGATATCAAGGTTGACCTTTTTCTTTAGTTTTATTTGAGTGATATGTTTAGTTCTTTGCAATGTTTTCAGTTTTGTTCAAGGAAATGTGAATTTATCATTACTGATGCGTTACATTTAAAAAGCCTTATTTGACCTTTCATTTAACCCACCAATGGATAAAAAAACACTGATTCAAGCCATGAAGCTTGGTATTGTGTACATTTAATTAAATTTGAAATATAAAGGCAACCAAGAAAGGAAAACAGAAGAAAAAATATACTTCTAACAGCAGGGGATCATTTTTTGCAGACAAAACCTGCAGTATAAAATTAAAGGACCTGGGCACTGACTGGGTGGGAATGAAGCAAGTGATTTTGTAATGATAATTGTAGTTCTAACCCCTGTGGGGAATCAAACTACTGACATCCCTGCTCTGTTGGATATATGAGAACACTGAGCTGCTTTGCAGTTATGAGGTAAATTTACAGTAGCAAGTAAAATCAGGAGAATATAAAGTCTATGTTTTTTATATAATATTCACCTAAAGAAAGATCACAAAGATGAAGATAGTTTGATTTTCCAGATTCTAAATAATATTAGATTCTTTAACACAAGTTGTTCATGTAACAAAATAAATAAAAGGGGCTCACGGATTCACAGTTGAAGTCAGATATTTAACCTGCAGCAAATCTAGATGCACATGTGAACATGTTTCGACCCACTTGGTATGAAATTGATATTCCCTATTCACATGAGCTCAAGTATTAAAGTATATGTAGGATCAGGAGTAAGGAGTGAAATCACTCGGTAGCTTTGTGAAATCAAACTGCACCTTGCAGATACCATGTGGAGGCTGATGCAGATGACTTGATATGACAGAAGCTTTTGCTGTAAGCCTGGAAAAAGGAGGGAGGAACTTGAAATATTAAATAGTAAACTGTAGTTACTCACAAACGTTTAACAGTTAACAACAGGAATCAAACAGACTGACAGGCCACAAAAAGACTGATAAGGGAACTGAAGGAAAAGTAAGGAGGAGCATTTGGAGAGAGAAACAGCAGGTCACAAATGCTCATGAAGAGATGAGTCACAGGTAGTGAGGATACCCGACGTACGGATAAGGAATGCGGTCTTTACAGTGAAGACAGGCTGATATGTCACATATATAAATGATTACATTTTTGACTGCCAGATTTCCTTTTAACTACTTCAGTGTTGTGCATTCAGGCTAACTTAGATCCACAGCTTAGATATTTAAGAGTATAGTATAACATAGCCACAACTACTACTATCTGGCTCCAGAGTTACTTTAATTTGTCTGTTTACTGCCACCACACCTCCTCGCTCCTCCATCATCCTGCTTGTGGACTCAAGTTTACTTCCAATGCCAATTTTATTAGCTGACTAAATGTCTTACCTTCATTTAGAGGAGAAAGGGGAGGGAGGGGGTGCTTGCTACATGATGGTGGAGGCACAGATGTGGTCTCTGCTGAGGTTTTTAATGTTGGCGTTATAAAGCAGTGGAGGCATGACACATCACACCATCAAAAGTAAATATTTGACTGTCATGAACACTCATCTGGCAAAGATCATAAAAAACAGCAGTGGGCTATGACAAAAAAATTCACCGATGATGCAGCTGTGCAACATGCACATCACACTGATGTCTGATTAAAATGACAGCTTGCAAGCAATGATGTCTTGTCCTGTGAAAAGCCTGTGTCCTTGACTCTTCGGCTGTCATGTCGTTTCCTTGCCTTCATTTCGCTGCATCATGTGGGTGGGACTATGAGGCAAGGAGACATGGCAAGGCAAGGAAACAAACATAATAAAAATAGAAAAATATAGAGGGAGGAGCTTCTATCTTGTGTATTTGTGAGTAAATATAAGTAGTTCATTTTATTATTTATATATGGAGTGAGCTCCATGGGGAAATCTTTCATCTTAAATTTACACAGCTGCACAATCTGCAAGGAAAACATGCTATCTTGGACTGGTGTATAGCAACAATAACCATTGTGGCTTTCTGTCTATCAACGCACCAGTTTTGGTTTTCGTCCTCCCCAGCCGGCACATAAATAGAATAGTTTTCTCGTCCAGAAAACAGCATGGGTCCACCCTCATCAATCTGCATATTGTAAGCAGTGCTGACCTTAAGGTGCAGTCTGAGGCACAGCAAAGAAGACACCTGCAACTGATTCTGCATCTTATTTGGAGCTTTTTTCAACCCCCCCCCCTCCCCCCCTACAGACACACACTCACACACTATTACGAGCATGAATTGCATCTTTTTGTGGCAGCGTTTCTCTGACTACAAAGCACCCAGATGTTTATCTGCCAGCAGCTTTGGGTAAGGGAGAGAAAACATTCTAGAAAAAGATCAGGTCATTTTCTGAGCAAGTATCCATGATGCCACCAACTATTCTCACATTATGAATGCTCTCTATTTCTGTTGCTGCAAAGACTTGGCTGAATCCAATGTTTTTTTATCAGGACAAAAAGAAAGTCTAAATTTACTGAATTTACAGCCACTGCTAAAAAAGTACCATATAAGACTCCCCGGAACACAGTCACAATCTCTTTCTCCTATTTCCCAGCTTTGGATGACATTTATGCATTTATTTAACTTGGGTTACCATCAGAAATGCATATTTTCTCTGTAGTGAGCTACATAAGATTAAAGCTAAATAACACATACACAGGACAACAAAAGCTGCACAATTTACAGCGAGAGCACCAAAACATCTTCCATGATCTTAGCTATGATTGCACATTTTGTTTTAATGGCAAGAAATGTGCCTTGGTTGGGCTGATGTAATAGGTTTTAAACAATTTGACAAAGTGGGAGCAAACCTGAGAACACGGTTACAAAGATAGGGAGAAAAAATAAGGCAAAGTAAATGTTAATCTTTTTCATTCTGTTAGATAGACATCATTCAACACACCACTCTGTGAATGTTTTTATCTAGAGTGCCTTAACAGAACCAATAGAGCATGCAGGCTCCAACACGGCTCAAAACCCTAACCTGGAAAATGTTTGTATTTATCAACATTTTCATTCAGAGCTTGTTTGGTGATCCCAAGCAGACAAGTGTCATGTTATTTCATGCCTAGGTGTGCACAATGGGCAGCGTTGTTGGCAAATCGCCTGTCAATGTCAGTGACCACTCTGCCTTGAAGGTGACATGTTTGTGTTTAGCTGAACTTATTATACATCCTTGTCATTCGGCAAGTAAACAAATTGAGAAGTTCTGGAAGGTTTTAGCAGCTTAAAAAAACAAAACAAAAACAAAAACAAAAAAAAAAAACCTCATCACAAAAGTGCACCTCTTGGCTCCAGTGCAATTACCTTCTGTAAATGAAGCTCGGTCTGTCCTGTGAGTCGCTCACCCTCTGTGCAGGCGGTTTGCACGAACACTGTGTCAACAAAGCAGCACGGGGCTCTGTGTGGAAGGTGCGAGGCTGTTTACCTTTGTTGCGGTGTGAATTGATGAGGTGGCGGAGGCAGAGGCAGGGGCATGATGTGAATAGCTGGAGTATTACTGTGGAGAGAGGTGTTTCCCCTCTGAGGCGGCTAACTGAGTTTGACAAAGCTGTTTCTGCTGGGAGGCTGTACGGACGCTCCCTGGCGTCGCTCCAGGAGCTCCAGCACTGCATGTAGATTTACATTTGAGGCAGTGATGAAAGGTAAAACAGAGACAGAAGGGAGGAGGCTGCCATAGGTAATGCAGTTTTGACAGCATTAAGTCAGCTTCTAGTGTATTTAATATTTCAAAAACATTGAACAAACAGTGAAGTGAGTTAGTGTGTGCTTTATCTGTCTCTGTGATATTATATTATTTATTCAATCTAAAATGTTTAATTAAAGATTGAAGAAATTTTGCAAAATGCATGAATATGATTTTTTAAAAAGAGTAACATTTATATGGCCTTAGTAGTATTCTAAAATGGAAATAAATACCTGGTTTCACCTTGTCAAGCTGATTTCTGTTTTTATTAAAAGCTGGATATATGCTACTCTCTTTAAATCCATCTCTTTCTAGTTGCATTATTGATTCAGTCAGCTTTTGGGGCTTTGGGATCACCTTTTGGATGGCACAACCCCGCAGTTTTTATAAGGGCCAAACCGTTGTGTGATTTTTGCACAGCTGTGACTGCCAGGAAAATGGGATTAAACTTCTGCAATGATTTTGGACTCATTTTATTTTGCAGCCTTTCCTTTTATTGTCTGGATGTGATCTCCCAATCTGAGTATCCTTTGTAATTTGTGAGAAGGAGTTAAAGGGGAGTTATGGGGGCCATAGATGCATCCCTTTCTCGCCCACACAGTTTAACCTTTGAAATTCTAACAAAGTTAACTACAGACGTGTCCATATTTACTTCATCCATCTGTAAATGAAAGGAAAGATAACAGGAATGTTTGAAAGCAGTTGAATTTACCCCTCCCCCTTACACACACACAGAGACACACACTAAGCCAATGGGATTTCTTAGAGCACATTTCATTTCACAGCAAAATCCAGTCTGTCCAAACTGATTATGAAGGCAAATATGAGGACAAATTTGAAGGCACAAGTTCAAACACATTCTTAAGCGTTACAATATTATTTATTTTTCTTTACATGTCACAGCTTGCAAAAAGTGTTGTTTTTTTTCTAGGAAAGGAATAAATTCTGAGTAAATTCCAAACTGAACTTTTAGTGCATTTTTTCCAGAGTAAGACTTTTAATTTCTTTTAATAATCTTCGTTGGCTGCGAATTGTAATTTTAGTAATTTTCATGTATATAACATATACGGAGAGTGTTCAGGAAAAAATACAAATAAAGATGCTGAATACTGAATACTTCATGAATTCTTAAAAAGACTCAAAATATTTTCTTTTTAAACAGAAAGCAAAACATGACAATGTGGAAATTTTTATTTTCCACTATTTATTAGCGCTCTGAAAGTAAAAATATTGACCAAAAGATGCTCTGGCAGAAGCATGCAGGGGTCATATTCGCTTTTTCCATTTACTCATGAATAGATCCTTTGAATAGAAGAGCTTTAATAGATCCTCAGGGAAAATAGATCTTGTTGTTTCCATGGTAATATGTGTGAAGATTGTTCACTTGCTGCAAGTAATCCCATGAAGAAACTTTACATGAAATAGGGCGAGCACAGAGATGGGAGCGTGGCCATTCATTTAGAACATTTCATCAACGCTGAAAAAAATCATCAGTTGGGTTATAGTGGTGTAAAGGTTCCAAAAAAACACTGTCAGTACAGACTGATCTTCCATTACACAAATGGATATGGAAAGGCACTTCACTATGTTTACGCTTTGTCTCGGGCCATCTGAGGATTTCGTGAGTTTGAAGACAAACAGCCCCTTGATCTGAAGGCTCAGAATCACAGGGAAGATACATCAAAGCCTGCTCCGTCTCCCTCTAAGATGCTTCCGTTAGAGTCAGGAAGATTGGGTGAAGGAAGGGAAGATAAAGGAGGAGTGTAGAGAGCAAAGTTTGTGCGCATAAGCCTGTCTACTCAGCCTGTAATTAAGCTGTTCTTTTTTTGTACGGTAAATGTGTTTGATGGAGGGTGGAGCTGCTCAATAGTGACACAGAAGAAAACTTTGCTCTCCATCTTGCATCCTCACCAGTCACAGTAGCATGTGGCCTTGTTAAACATTGTGAGGAATCACAGGGTCTCAAAAATGATAGGTGAAGCTAAGAAGTCAAAATGTAACAGCTGTTTTGATATCATCGGAGACTGTGCAATCATTTTGTTCATTGCTCACATTAACAAGGCAGTTAAATTACACTGACTTGCATTAAAGTTTCAGGACTTCAGTTTGAAGGAAATCCTGCTGTATCAGTCATACCACTACTGAAGCAGCACATTTTTGCAGCGTGAGTCAATTAAAAAAACAAAAAACAAATAAAGATTGGCAACTGTTAAATATACATTCAACAAAACATTTGTACCTTTGTAGGTTACTTGGCTGTGTTCAGCATTCAGTTAATGATTAAGCAGAAAGCTGTCCTTCTGGCCTTTATTTGAAACACTTCCTGCGAGAGAAGCTTCTTAAATTAATTATGTTTGCCTAATGAATAATTAAACCAGGGGAAAGATAATTTGGTGTTATGCAGCGAGCCAGGCCATTGTGCATGTAGAGGAACCGGTGCTCTGTGTGCCTGGCTGATTTCACATTGGGAGTGTGAAATGAGAATTAGCAAGCAATTTGCCTCCTGTTTCATCCTCCACCATGACTAAAACATCACCGCTGATTATGTCTTGACAAGTGTCAGTACCGCACGCCTTTTTGTTAACTGTACCAGAGACAGGTTGTTTATGGGGTCCCATTATCATGGCTTTGAATTGGATACTGTTAGTCATTCTCACTTTGAAGAAAAGCAGATATGTGGTGGGTCGTAATGCCTTATACACTAAGTTGAAGAGGTGTTTTTAAAGACAGCAGTCATAAATTAGCCTTAATTGCTTCTTGTGGAGGTGTAACACAGATAATAGAGATTAAGCCATGAGAGAAGACTTTTAATTATTTAAGTCATGCCAATTGTTGCAGCTGCATAATATATACATAGGAGCCACTAGTGCAGGATTTAGAAGCACCACATAAAATTATGGGAGATCATAATATTTGTATACTAATTAGTTTTAGGTGTTGCTTGGTAAACAATTCTATTTATTTGCCCATGTTAATATAGCACATGATGCCCTCTAAGGGACAATTCACAGTGCATCTACTTAAGGATCTTTTTATTTAAGTACTCAATTTACTTTTCTCCTTCCTTTTGCTTTAATCAGCACAAACCGTCTCTTGCTGCAAAGATTTCAATCATTTTTATTGTTGAAGTTCTTTTATGTTTTCTTAATGCATTTCAGGAATTTCTTTTCCTTTTCCAGATAACATTGTAAATCAAGCAAAAAAGAGGCTGCCAACCTTTCTCTCTTTAAAAAAATACACACCTAGTTTAGATATATTTTCACAAGGCAAACACCACTGACAGTTTCAATTTGCTGCCCCCACTGATTCGTAGGCTCTCTGAGTCACTCACAGAGAGAAATGGAGGGATGGACAGATACGAACACACACACACACACACACATATGCATGCAGGCACATCCTTTCTATCTCCTTGTCTCTTTTTCTCCTCCTCTTTGTCCCTCCCTGATTATAAAGACTTGCCAAGAAATCATTGGCCCAACCAAGGAAGGGCAAATCCTCTTCAGCCAATTTAAATTCTCCTGAGCGCATGGAGCAGACTATTCCAAACTAATTAATAGACATGTTATGAATAAAAACACTTTGATTATGAAAAGAGGTTGCCCTCTGTCTCCTTTTAGGCTTGTCATTAGTATGAGGACACATGTGGCGAATAGCTGGAGTGTTGGTACCAGCTGGCGCAAAGGGCTGCAGATGCCCTCTCTTGATTAAATTTTTCGCTGCATGTTTTATTCAGGCCTGCCTGTATGGACTGTGTCACAGTGTGTGATTAGCTTTACCTGTACCAACAGGAGAGCTGGGGCCAGCAGGACCAGGAGGCCAAGACCTATTCAAAGGGCAGGACAAAAAGACATGGGACTCTAGGGCCCTCACTCCCGTTTCTGCACTTCATCAGCATCTAGCTTGCTGCTCTTTCAGTCAAAGTGATATACAGTGCAGGTGCTCCCTTTCTACAGCACCACTATAACTTGCTGAGTTTTATTTATGTAGCTCTCATGCTTTGTGAGGATGTGGTATACAGCATCAGTTCATCATTTTTTACTTGTAAACCACATGCCAATTTGTATTCAGAGAGAATCAGATGCTCAATGAGTTTAAAACTGAAAATTTCAATATTTGCATCAATCATGTTTTACACTGAAATATATTTACAGTCATTACATTTCTATGGTTAAGTTTGTTTAAAGGCTTTCACTGTTTTATATTTGTTCCAAAAGGTTTTGCTGTTATTTCAGTTTCCTGAGGGGAAACACGTCACGCACGCTCATGCAAGCAGGTTAGCATGCATGTTGGAGTTGTTAGTGTGTTTTATTGATTGTGCTGTTCTGATGTAGCATCTCTGAGATGTGCATGGCCTCCAAGCTGTTTTAGATGTCTCATTGGTGCCTTGTGTTATGCTGCAGAGATTCTGGCTGTCAACATGTGGTCCTCAGCTCGACTGACTTGTCCCAAAGGGGAACCAGACCCCCTCCTGCAGGAGCCATCTGTATCTCGGACAAGGCTATCCATCATCCTCACTGCAGCCCTTGATTTATTTTTTTCTTTTTTCTCTTTTACCCGACAGCTTCAGGCAGCACTGAACAGCTTTACATGTACATGTCGGTAATGAGAGCCCTTGAAACCTGCCTAGTGGCTCTCAAAGCTTGCCTCAAGGGCTGAAGGGAATCAATGAGTCAATCCCAGAGGCTGTATGCACACCCATCCTCCAGGGTTTTTCCAGATGTGGGATTCAACACTACATGTCTAGCTGCGGAGACAGCAATATCAAATTAAGAAAAGACACTGATTGCTACAGCGTCCTTGGTCCAAGGTTCACTAGAAGATTAATTCTACCCCTTGCTCTGTTCAGGAGATTGCTTTGTTTGTTGAATTTATTACTAGTAATTTTACAAAGCCCACCATACCCCCTTATAATCTTCATCTTTTATCATACTGGAATCCAATCTGCATAACCATGCAGCACTGCACAACAATGCCATCAGGAAATGGCATTATTGTTCTTTTTTAAATAGATATTGCGGCGTATTAAAAGTAAATAGTTCAAACATCCATTTGTTTTTTCTCCCCTCAATTCTTAATATTGGTGTAAGGCAATAAAAGGCAAAAAAAAAAATGTTTTTATTCTGATCACAGGACATTTGACTAAGTCTGTTCACAAAGAGCTTACATTTAATTACATATCTGTAATATGAAATCTTAAGAAAGTGCTTCTCATTCATTCCTACAAAACAGACTATCCAGGTTGTTGTGAGTCACAGGTTTAGACTGAGCTCGCCCTTTGCTAAAGAACAAAGAAAACAACGTTAAACAATCAGCTCGCCTTTGATCCTGCAAGGTAGAAAAATAAAGAAAAAAACCCAACAACTTAATTTTAGAACCTCAGAGGAACTCAGGCCAGAGTTAAGAGCTGTTATCTTTTACAGTCATCCAAGCTCTATTTGATGTTGGACTGAAAATGTGTTTATCCCTAATGGCTGTCTGGACCACTATGTCCTGGTGAAAGCACAGATCAGACACCTCCTCATATTGCTTGGATTCAGTCCATCACTGTTGCATTCATCTGTCCTGCAGGTTAAGCAAGCAGAATCCATTTTTTTTGTCTGTTAATTCAATCACACTCAGCTGACTGCTGCATGCTGATGGTACTCTCGGGGTCACATGAGCTTTGGAGTGCAGATAGATGAAGGATCCTCTTGGCAGGGAGAGGGTGGGTGAATATGTCGTAGCTCACTGCCCCGAGCAGATGAGGTTGTGTTACACACCAGCTTGGCAGCTCAAGACAAGATAGTTGCAGCTTATCATATGTAAGCTTGGGGAATGAGGCCAGTGGGAATTCCCACATTTTGTGTTGTTTTGCTGAGTCCACATCTCTACAAAACAAATCTCATTCTTCATGGTGGTGTGCTGAGCTATCATGTGGTTTCTCAATAATCACACTGACTGGTTGGAGACCCATCTAAATCCCTCTCCCACAGGTTCCCAATTCCACATGTGACTTGTGATGTTTTCTGAACCATATACAAAGTATGAGCAGTAAATGGCTCCAAGCAAGTTGTCTGGTGAAGGCATAGAGCCAGGGATAGATTACTGAGTTGGCTAAGTGGTTGTGTTTGGTCTAGATGCAAAACGTCCCAGAAGTTGTAAAAATAAAAAAGTCAAAGAACCACACAAAGAAATGCAAAATGAAAAAAAATGGAATGATTACAGAGGTACAAAACAAAAAAGAAGTTATAGAGAAAAATTAATGAGGCAGTAAAAACTGCAAATATATAAAACAAGCATTTTAAGCTTGTAGTTTGCGGGTGTTGCTCTGCTGTAGGAGGGACTGACTAGTTGTCTTCAGTTGCCTTTTATTTTATAAACCTCTGTGCACAGAGCAATAAACATATTACCTTAATTTCTCTCTGTACCACTATTTAGTTTCCACCAAAAAAAGCTCTGCAAGAGGTAGATGAGGGCAGTGAGTTAGAGTTCACCATAAAAGTCTCTAAAATATGCAGGAAAATAGCATAATAATTCATTTTGCTGGGATTCTTTAATCTATCTTTAGGATTAAAGGGAACATGTGGAAAAGTTCATGTAAACCTCTCATCAGTTTTTACATAACCGTAAGCCTGGAGGACCACTGTGACCTAATCAGTCAAACCTGTTTTGCAAACAGTACTAATCTGAAAAAACACATAATACAAAGGGAAGAAATGTTACTTAATTTAAACCACAATGCCTTTATGATGCAAAAGATCTGCTTATCTGCTTTACTAGGCATTCCTTAGTAAACACAGTAGGATGGTTATAAGTAGAATTCTTTGAAATTAGTTTAATTAGATTTCTATTACTAAGTGTAAATGGCTTTATGCACAACTCTGTTACTTCCTGAAGTTAGGACAGCTCCTTTGCTTTCCTGTTTTTCATTACTAAACAAACTGATTAATCCAGGTGTGCCCGACCTTAATAACCACGGCAGCAATGGCCTGACACACCTGGATTAATCAGTTTGTCCAGTAATGAAAAACAAGAAACAAAGAAGCTGTCCTAACTTCAGAAAGCAGTGGAATAATAAAGCCCATTCATTTGATTTGTGTGTTGATGCTTTGTTCTATACTTAGACAGACTTCCGAGGGGCCCTTGGTTATGTTTTGTTCACACAAGAAAATATCCAGATTTTCACAAGTAATGATCCCCATCCTCTCCATCTGTGGGATTGGAAACAAGGCTCCCTGTAGACAAACAGCTAGTTTAAGGGTTTGAAATTTAAGAGAACATCATAATATGGGCATATGGGCAGCTTAACAGAAAGCATTAATCATATCTTGAAAGCTCTGTTTCAGCCTAATAGCTTTCCTTGAAAGGAGATGAATTGGAGTTTTGTACATTGTGTCCGTTTAGTCATACCAATCAACGGTTTGCTACCTATTGGATTCAAGTCATAATTTAATTTCCTACATCAGCAAAAACAAATGCACCGAGGGTAAAATAACTTTGTGGGTGCATGTGCTCTCATTCAGAGATGTCTTTGTCTTGAGAAATGACTGCTTTTTTTCAAGGCATGTGTGTGAGCACTTGAGCATGCGGTCAAAGTACTGGCACTAATAACACAAATTACATTTCTGTAGATAAACATATGGAGATTGCCAGCTGTGAAATTGACTTCAGGCTGTGAAATTAAAGTAAAAAATCCCCATCGAGGTGATAGCTGAGGTTGTTCAGGGGGCGGAGTATATCGTACTGTGCCTTTGCATTCACCACAATTCAATTAGTGCCCTTGATCATCTTCTTCAGCAACACTGATGTAGCGTCACTCTGCGATCCAAGACACTGACTCGATTGCAGAGAGATGTTTGATTTATTTGTTCATTAGGAACTCCCTCTGCAGGCTTAGACCTCTCATCAATCCTGTTCACACTCTCCAAGCACAATCAACTCGTGTCCTTAATAGCCAAAGAAAAAGAGAGAGAAAAATTGCCATGCATCATGAACACTGATAAGGCCATGCCCTGCCAAAATTTCCCACTAACCTATAGCATGGTAATCCCATCCAAAGTGGATTGAATATTAAACAGTTTGACATGTGTGGGGAAGGAGAGCAGGCTACTGAAATGCCAGGAGGATTAAGTCAGAGCGGATATAGTGCTGCAGTAGTAGCATGCTATACTTGAGTTGCTGTTTCTCAATAATAGAAATGTCAGGAAGGGGAAGGAGGAAGGGGAAAGGGGGGATGGGGTCCTAACGGCAGGCTTTAGAAATCACAGCTAGTGCAAAATTCATCATTATTACTTCCCACTCACATCGGCTTTAAAAAGGCATTAACCTTTGCCGCAATAAAATTCTTACTTTTAATATTAAATGCTTTAGAAATTCTTATTCATACATCATGAAGCAAAACTGCTTAATAAATATAGATCAGTGTGATGCTTTGTTTTCTGAGCACAGCCAACTTCCCACACAGACTTAAAAATCTTTACATGTAACAAGTTGTTCTTATTTTATAGTCATTCTGTGAAACAATACAGAGTTTCAAACTGTTTAAGCATTTTAATGCTTTATTTTATGTTAAGTTCTTACCTTCACGGTGACTTTGTCACCATCAGTAATGCCTATAAATCCGACCATGGAGGAGATTAGTGGTGAGAAGAGCTGCCGCCCGCAGTAATTAAAATTTCACTGGATGGACAGGGTTTCTCCTGCCACCATCACTTCCAAGCATCACTCGCTCATCTGTATTACTTACTTTCTCTGTCCTTTTGTCCTTTTCAGTGGTTTTAATCAGTTACTATGCATTTCAGACCTGATAACAGCATTCTTTTGCCTGAAAAGCGTGACACGCAGGAGGAATAAGAGGCCTTATATGAGAAATAAAGATTGTGAATGACTGGAGCAGCTTTAAATCTTGTTTTAAGGATCACAAGGGTTTAGACTATCAAAAGCAAAGAGAAAACAATATTCTCTTGTCTTTTCCAGAGAAAATTGTTATTTGTGGTTCACAGTGAAAAGAGGGACAGAATACAGAAAATGTTTTAAACCAAAACCAATGCTTCTTTCAGACATGAGAAGCTCTGGGTTTTGCAAGGTTTACACAGCATGATGTTGCAGATACTTTGAAGTGCATTGAATATATATATATTTTATGTCTTAATCTTGTCCAATATTGTACTTTCTCCTCTGAAAAGAAGTGAGCCACATGGTTTCCTGCTGATGATATGTAGAAATGAACTTCTGCAGAGAAGCTACTGTGCTTGCATGCCGGCTGTCTCGCTCTGTAAACATACATTTTATGACACTACAGCCCATAGCTTCCCAATTTCTCTCAATCGCAAACAGAATAAAGTGCCGCTGTGGCTCTCTTTGCTGCATCAGCAGTATGCAAAACTGGTACAAACTCTGTTTCCAACGTCTCACAAACATTTCAATAATTTATCATTTTGGAAAACAAAGTAGATGCATTGCATTTGGACTTCACTGCAATGGAAAAATGGAGGCATGAATCTTTAATGATGATCTTTATCAATATACACTGATGCAAACGTCTACCTTTGTCTGACAAATGTCTTATTAAGTAAAGTATCTTTAAAATAATACGGGACATATGTTCACTTTTGGTTTCACTAAGAGCTGTGTGATATTTTACAGTAAGACTGATTTTTATACAACATAGTATTAATGTATTCATCGTTCTTAGGACTGTATTTGTTGAACACAGTGTACGCAGCAACCACAAGTCTTGTGGCTAATATTTTAAGCTGATTTTGCACAAAGAAACTGAATTGATGATGATAGGGGGGCTTTGTTTCATAAATGTATGACACAACATTGTCTTATCTCTTTGCTGTCCAAAATAAATCTATTTCCTGCTGAAGCTACGGATAAAAAAACTTAAGCTGCCTGAAAATGGAAACCTTACTCGATATCTAAACAGTCCTCGTATCTAAAGAGACAATGGTTTATCATAGGTGTGCTTTTATGGTAATAAAAGCAATAGAAAATCTGTCAAAAGCAAAGCTGCAACCTCAGCTCAGCAGTTTACATTTTGAAAGTTCTTTGATGACAGTAATCAGCACCATTTTTGTGAGCGGGGGTGTGACTGTATGCAATCGCACCATAATTCTGGGTCTGTTTTATTTATTCTTGCACTTTTGTTGCCACTTGTTGCCTCAAAAGTCAGCAGTTTATTTGGTTTATTGCCTTATCGAAGTAGCCTCTGTCCTTGAGTAACGATAATAGTGTGACTGATCAATGTGTCTGTGTCTTATTTATAAGGTTTTTACAGAGCTATGAGAAAAAATTTAGGAGCTTTAATCAACAACCCTGGCAGCTCCGTCAGACCTTGATTTTGTTTATAGTTTTAGTGACCTTTTCAGAGCCACAAAACCCTGTCTGTGCCACTTTCTGTAACATCATATGGTTATCACTTCGCTTCATCAGTTATCTCTGTACTATAGCAGCAACATGACCTAAAGTCTCTGTGTCCTCAGCCGTCAGACTGAGAGAGATAGATGGTATTATCTGTAAATGTAGCCATTGCTCAACACATACTGACATAAATTCCCAGCTGATAAGAGAAACCCTTTGCAGGCGAGTTGGCAGGTCATGGCCCAGGCTGTTCTCATCTGGTGAACATCTGGCTGCACTGTTTGAAAACTGCTAAATAATGAAGTAATTTGATAGCTGATGAACTACTGTGACCCTGTTGAACAATAACTTATAGTCACATACTCATACATATTTTTCCTTTTACACCAGTTTCATCCATTACTAAAAATAAGCCCAGATGTAAAAGTTCTATGAATAATTTAGAAGAATGTGTTTTATATTAAGTGCCTATTTCAGAGTTTCTCATGCTTGAATGATCTCTTCTCACAAGAAGTGAGTTGATTATCACTCTGGTACTGTGAGGCACGTCCCTCGTGCTCAGACCTCAGTCCGAGTCAGCTATCGGCGCTAATTATGTTAACACTGATGGATATGGGATGGGATGACATCAGAAATTTTTAAAAACCATAAAAAAATCCACTCCTAACAAAAAGGTGGGATTTTTGGTAGATTTCTAAGATAAAAATGTGATTTTAAATAATTTAAGAGAGTTGAGAACAAAAAACACATATATGAAACCAAATACAATATTTTAAAAAAATGTATTGATGCTTCATTTAAAGATAATAAAAGGGGAAAAAACCCAAACTGGGGATATTTATCATTTGTGATGCTTTTAGACTAATCACCTGCCAAATGCTGCCAAAAGAAAAGAGCTCTGACTGTCTGGAGACCAATTTAACACCAAGAGTTGTTTCCAAATAACTTCCTGTAATACATGCTGCTTGTTGTTTGGTTCTTTTTTGCCAAAATAAGAAAGTCCTTCTCTGTAAAGGTCAACTAGATGAAATCCTCCTCACTTTATTGTTCACCAATAACCATTACTTTAGTCCTTTGAACTTTGTTCAGATAACAAGCTGGAGAATTTATAATAAATAAATAAATAAAAAAATAAATAAAATTTTGATTTATCACTTTGCCACAGTCTATCTCAAATAAGCTTGTATCTGTAAGAGGTGTTGGAATCTCGTTTAACTTTATTTAGTGTGTGTGCGTTTGTGTTGTGTCTACACAGAAGAGTTCATTTGCTTTTGTGCATGCATCAATGAACTGTGTTCATTCACTATAGTTTTCAAAAGGAGCCTAAGCAATGATTTCCACAGCAGTATATTTGCTTATTATGCAGATCCATCCAAAAGGCTTGGACATCAAAGCCATTTAATACCGGCATTAAAGGCTTTTACCAGATTCTCATATTATTTCATGGACATCATCAATGAGGATGAAATCTCCCCTAGTTTAAATGCTTACTTAACTTATCTTAATCAAACAGATTTGATAGAACCTCTTTGTCACCTCTGACAGACGATGCCTTGCTGGGAAGCTCTTTTTTAAAATATCAAATCATGTTACTGTTGAACAGTTAAGCTGATCAATATGCTAAGTATGTACATGCCTGTTTGCCTGTTTTTCAATACTATTTTTACTCAATCCCAATTTAAAAAATGTCATCCTTACTGCAAATAGAAACAGGTCTATTTGTCAGGTGCATAAATGAGCAGATAAGCAAACAAGTTAAAATAACAGAAAATGGATAACTACGGAAGCAAATAGCTAGTCATCCAAATTAAAAGAAAATCGGACCGTATCACGTTATAATGTGAGTTTTCTGTAAAAACATGAAACATATCACGTTTTTACAATAAACTTATCACATATCATCTTTAACTTTCTTCTATTTAGTTTCAGATACATTTTTATTGTGAGAGAAGCAATGAAAATTTAATGATACAATATCCTACTACAAAATGAACAACACCATTTGTGCATGCACTATTCTCAGTAACAATAAGATACTACTAACCTCTCTGTGGACAGCTGTACATGTAGGTTGCTGTCCTTTTCACCTTGTGTTTGGCAGAGCTCGCAGCACTGGCATCTTGATGTGTCAGAATGCTTGCTTATACAGCTCCCTACGGACAAAGCAGACAGGTACCTTGAGTCATATGAGGGTGGTTGGCTGACTTTAATGACAACTTATTCTGTAACAAGCGCTAAACAGGCAATGTTATATTATTTAAATATTGACACCTGCCAGTGCCTCTAAGACCTCAGACCATTCTGAAGAAGATTTTCTTACATTATTACAAACTTACTTGTAAAATGAAGACATGCTGATTGCATTTTACTGTTTGTATTTCCAGTGATGCTGTGTCACCTTTTCTAATAGATCTGATATAGTATAATAAGCAATCAGGCCACCAGGATTGTATTTTTGTGTTTCCATGGAGATACATACCGCTTTACCTCCTCCTATGAAAACTACTTTTCTTTATGATTAACAATTTAATGAACACCTGATTTATTTTGGGTCTGTATCTTTCCTCTTCCATTCCTTGGTATATATAGTATATATATAGCATGTATAGTAGTGGTAATGATTCCATATATTTAATCTTTGCTATAAAATGTTATTCTTTTAAGAGAAAACCACCATAAATTTTTAGTTTGCAGTTTTCCATAAATCTACATACTAAAGAACATATTACCTGGATATAAAATACATTATATTTTTCAGAAATAAGGTGGGATAACTAGGAAATAAAAAGGGGCAGGAGAGACATAATAATCACATCAGAATTTCATGTAAAAATTTAAAGTGACACTGAAAAATGAGGTACAGGAACAAATGTAGGACATACTGTCCCATACCTGAAATTGATGGGAAAAAGGTAATGAGTGGTAAAAGGGGTAATTAAAGGTTTTCAGGGGATTTTTGATCCTCGGGATAAAGGCTGTGCCATAACCTGGCCTCTTTTTATGACTCCTTTCTTAATTAGCACCTCATGGGCTAATGTGTCTGATCTGAAGATCATTCCGGTGATATTTTTATAAAGTATGCAACACGAGTATGTTTTAATCTGTGAGTGGATCCAGTTGCCTCGTGTGTAGCCATGATTTCACTACAGCAATACCTTTCCAAATTGCATACATGTGTATTGTCCTGGCTAAAAGTTAACCACATTTTTATATGATCTTGAGCTTGAATACTTTTATAGAATACCATATGCTAAAGTGGTACCAAAGTAGTGTTTTTTATTGGCATCTCAAATGGGAAAAATTTTGATGATGACAGAGCAAATTTGGTGGGTTAAATATTGTAGCTTTGTACCTTACACACATATAAATGTTGCTGTTAATTTTCAGTAACAACTTCTAAATGCAGATCCTTGACTTGGGATAGAATGTAATCATTTTACCTGCTCAAGTTACCAAAAAGGAAAAAAAAAAGATGATGGAATAGCCTAGACCATTTTCAGCTAATAGTGAAATTACATTCCAGGCACTGTAAAAGGGTGCTTTACATATTGAAGAGCTGTAATTCTTAATCCCTTCCACCAATTTGAAGAATACCCCTTAAAGCTGTGAGCCGGGACTTTAAGCCGTTGTTCATTATTAACTGAAAGTTGAGCATGTTTTGATAAACGTTTAAAAAGGATAAGAAAATATCCCAAGATGCTCAGACCATATGAATGGACACATTTCTGCTTCAGTAAAAGCAGATAATCATATCTGTTATCACTGGTAATTGCATTGCCTTTAGCCATCACTTTGTTTCTTTTGTCTGCCTCAAAAATATCATCACTCATTTCATTTCAGTCTTTTCACCTCACTAATGCCTTTATCCAGACCTTTACCATATTTTTCCCACATGCAGGCTTTGTGGTGGAGCTCAGCTGTGATGAAGGCTGACATTTGTGATAAATGCACTGACCATAAACTGTCAAATCATAGCAGAACCTGCCTCCTGGCTGCTCTTGTCGTTAGGCTCTGCACCCTTCCTCTCCTGTCTCGTCCATGCTACTCCCCCCTTCAGCCTTGTGCATGGCTGCTGTGTTGGACACACTTGGTCAGAGTTCACTTTGACAGGAGCTAACATGAGTCATTTTGTAGCCAAAGGCATTAGCAGCCAATGTTAGTCACCATTAAACATCTCTTCACTCCTCATGACCACTGCAAAACCAGTCTCAACTACAATAAAGATATGAAATAATGTTACAGGAAAGTGGATGGCGCTTCATCTGCTACCTTTATGCTGATAAGTTGTCACTCTTTGCTATTTGTCTTTGTTTAAAAAAATACATTAAATTATTCTGCCTTTTTTGTGCTTGATATTGCTCCTGTCACTGCACATTACTTTAAAAAACAGATAAGAGAGAAGTTTTTGGGTCATGTTTTCAAAACCTGCCAGATGCTGCTGTTAAGTGTTGATGTTTTTATTTATTTTTTGCCACTGTGGACATAAAACCATGTACTCAGGTTTTTGCCACTATGTGGACTTTTATTTTATTATCTTTTTTCTATAAAACTTATGATTCAAAACATGAAAAACTCTTAAAAGTGTTTCCTAAATGTTACTGTTTCCAAATATAGAAGTTCTTTTATTATTGATGTGAAAAAAGCATTATTCAGGTAATGTAAGGAAATCATTTTATTGTTTAACCTGAACAATAGTACAATGTGAATGATCAAGATTTGGGAGGTGGTAATGAGACTTGCATGTGAATATGTGTGTTTATGCAAAACTTGAGAGTGTTTCATCTGTCATTGTGCTGCTCAGCTACAGAATAAACACCTGCCGATATGAGCATCAGCTTTCATGTATGTCTTTTGCATGTGTGACAGAGCAATAGTTCTTGCTGGTGTGGGTGTGGTGACCACCTGCTGTCTTTAAAGACCTTGAGGAGCTGCACTAGATTGTCAAGAGGGTTTTAAGAGGAGCATAAAAAGACATGAAAGTGCCAAATGAGAGATTTTCCTCATAGTCAGAGCAATGCCAATTGTGCTGCCTACCAATTAATTTTCCTCCAGGTTCTTTAATTCAGTGTAGTTCAGATGGCTTCTATTCATAGTGTCTTGAAAGCAAATACAATACATTAGGGAACTTTTATGACAGCCTGCTGCTTATTTTAAGATAGAGTTAACAGTGTAGCTATTTCAGGATTTACGTACATGTGCAAACTAAACTAATATATACAATCACCCTGCCTTTCTTAATACTGCTACTACTACTACTACAAACCCGCCAAACAACAACAATAATAATAATAATAATGATAATAATAATAATAATAATAATAATAATAATTGCTCCAGCCCCCCCTCGCGACCCCGTTCAGGGAAAAGCGGTAGAAGATGGATGGATGGATGGATGGATGGATGGATGGATGGATGGATGGATGAATAATAATAAAGGTTCAAATGTAGGTGCTTGTAAATAACTGGGCAGTCTTGCCATGAACATTAAATTAATTATTGCTGAACTGATGGTAGTTCTGTTTGTTGTAGTTACTGTTTAACAGAATGTAGTTGATTTGATTAGAATATTTCCTGTCCACTAATCTGGCCAAACAGCAGAAGTACACTGCCCATACCATGCCTGGAGGGGTATCTATGTATCTCCAACGTCTGTTGGAAAAGAAACTCTATGCAGAAGTACCAGAAATTGCAGTTCTCCTCTCATCCACTAGGGGCTTCAAAAGAGAGCAAATCCCCATAGACTCCCATAAAAAGACCAACTTTACAGCAGAAATAACCATGTTTAACCTGGTACAAAAGAAAAAAGAAACATTTTAGGTTAAATAGGTCAAATTTACCTTTGTGACAACTGTGAGGAGGGGGATTTTTTTATATAAAACTAATCAGTGCATATGTTATTTATTCCTATAGTTCTGCATAATTAAGGTGTGTTCTTATGATTGACAGGTATCCAATATCTGTGATGAGAAGGCAAAGTATAGGACAAACACATTTTAGCTGGCTAACAGCATGCCTTAGCTTTAGCCCACGTACCTTCATTAATCATTTGTTTTTGTTAGATCCGAGTTAAATCAGTTAACTCTTAGTTACAGGCAACTCAGAGTTTAATAGATGTCAGAGCCCCTTTTCCACTTTATGTCTTTGACCATTTTTGTATTTTAAAGGAACAACGACACGTGATGCTGCCAAGATGGCAACGGTAGGAACCGCCCAATGCGCCTCACTGTTGCTCCTCAGAAACCTACTAAGAGGCTTTGTCTTTCTTTTACATACAATCTATAGCAGGGGTAACTCTGGTCCTAGAGAGCTGCACTCCTGTAAGTGCTGTGAGTTTCCACGCTGCATCACACCTGACTCAGATCAATGGCTAATTAGTAGAGTTTGATGTCAAGCTCTGCACAAGTCTGCTAATTAAGTCTGATGTGTGTCAGGTGTGTTGCAACAGGAAAACTCACAACACTTGCAGGAGTGCGGCTCTCTAGGACCGGAGTTGCCTACCCCTGGTCTATAGTCAACGCAGAACGGATGAGAAACGGACTAATTTCTCTACAATATCAACAAAATCAGTAAAGATTTGTACATTTCTTGGATGTTCAAACAGCAATGGAAACCTTTAGTTGAGGTTAAAAAAGCTGATGCAAAAAACATGGAACTTTATTCTATTGCTTTTTTTTGGTGAACAGTCCACAAAACACCAAATTGAATCTATCCATGTTGTCCTACAGCTGAATGTGACACAACAGGTAACACAAGGGACTATGGTGCTGCTGAGAGTTAATGACTGATTTGGGAGATAGTGTGAAAAGTAACATTATCTTTCCTTATCAGGGCAATGTTGTCACAAGAAAATAAAAATAATTAATTCAGTAAAACAAACAGATCATGTACAGTGGTTTCCTGCTGTCTAATCCAGTTATTACAAAACTATGCCAAATATTTCACAAGATAGGAACATTCACAAATCTTATTTATTAGCAAACCTTAGTCTGTGTTTTAAACTTTTTCTCAAACTTTTGACAACTAATACGAGATTTGTTATTTATATTCAAGTGAGGATTGTCAGTTATTAAAAGCCTTTTCTGACAGATGAATCCTTATTATTAACTTTTTAATTTCAAGGTATCCAGATCAGATCCTCTTACCAATAAATGTAACATGGTCAGTTAGAGAGATAATTAGGATTAGCCCCCTCTTTAATGACATCGCTGCATAATGACACAACACACAGAATGCCGTCGGAAGGGTCATAAATAAATAGAAATTATATATGCATATGTTTTTCTTTTGCTTTCCATTTACAAATGCTTTTTCTAGCTTAGGTTTTTGGGGGGGACCACAGCCTATCCCAGCTTCCAACAGCTGAGAGGCAAGGCATACCTCAAAATAAGAACAGACGTATCATATTTTTGATTACTAAAATGTTTACATGTCTAGCTATCTGTCTGGGAAAGATGTTCACGCTTTTCAAATAATTCACAGAACAATGTCTATTCTGTTCTGAAAATGATGTGAACAAAAACCTGAAGAATGTATTTAGAATAAGACAGTACCCTATGACTCCTCCTGGCCAACAGCCTGACACCTAAATAGAGTACCGGTAAGCTTTTGTACATTCTGCTCTCTCTTTCTCATTGTATTTGTATGAAAATGTGACAGTATCCCCACATGCTCGATAAATGTGTAATACAAATGTAAAACTCTGGGACATTTTAAAGCACGCCTATTCTTCAAATAAGGCTGATTGAGAAGGCTTCAAATTTTCTTAGTAGTAGTAGTAGTAGTAGTAGTAGTAGTAGTAGTAGTAGTAGTAGTAGTAGAAATATGATCTTTTTTATTATTTCACTGCTCATCAAACTTTATTTTTGCTTTAAAAAAACTATAATTAATAAAGCTGGCTTATTGATGACACAATTTAATGCCTCCCACACAGTTCAGCTGCATGGCTGCGAGTGAAACATCCTCTGATAAAAGCATTTTTGAAGAAAAACACTGCAAACCATTAAAATGTATATTAAGAGGGAATATGACAAGTATAAATGACGACACTAAAAAAATATTTTCTAGCCCTTAAGTCCATTCAAGCTTAACCTTTAATTTCATTGCTTTTGTTTTTTTTTAACTCAGCTCTCTTCCACACAGATTTGCTCTTGCACCACATGTGTTTGTAGATCCTCTTAGGGTAGCCAGGCTTGAAATCTAATTCTGGTGAAGCTATAAAGCAAAGAAAAAATAAATAATATAAAAAGTTTACAAACTGTGGTTATTCTTTTCATTATCCAGAAGCCAGCTGAGACCAATTTCTCAACTTTAGGGCTTTAATAGGTGGTTATGTCGTACACATGAAACCAGCTTGCAAATATAAAGTTTGTTTTCAAAACAATAACTGAATGTCAGGAGACCTGTTTGTCTTCTAGAGACTTTGTTTTCACCATCTGGTAGGGCTTAAACTTTATTGGCTGCACTGATATTCAGTTATCTGTTATGGTAATTTAAAACACTTTGTTAATATCTTGCTGTTCCACCAGAAGGCAAGGCGCTGCTGTTCTATGAAAGGCTTGAATAAAATGAGAAACTATTTTAAATCTGCCATTCATACTTGGGGACACTGCCCAGTAACAGTTTATGAAAGTCAAATGCTACTAGACTGTGGTTCACAGCTATTGACAGGGCAATTATGGAGCATTCTCTTCTGTTACCATAAAGGGATTGACTGCTTGAATAAAACAAGACTTTCCACTTAATATCAACATAAATTCATAAATCACTCTCTTTCTCCCTGTCCCTCTCTTGGCATACGTAGGTATATATGCATATAAACACAACTGTAATGTTATTTGTTAAGACGTGGAAAGCTTTTCCCTCTCTTCTTTATAGAGATATGTTATTGTGTTTTTGTGTGCTTGTATTTAATCTTCCCTCTGTGATGGACAGAAATATTGCTGGAGAGCATGTACATTTTTAAAGCCACAGTCATAATACTATGCCTTCTTAGAGTCAGCAAAAACAAAAAAAAAAAAAACATAGAAAAACTGCTAAACCCTTAAAGTAAAAGTAATTCCATGTGACCTTTCCTTCTCTGTGTTTTCAGTCTGCTGCTGCCACACAGCTTAGCAGATTCACCATTATCTCCTATTATCATCTATTGCAATTTTATGTTTTGTTTTATCCTCTTGGACCTTATCTCCCTTTAACCTTTTGCTATGTGGTCAAAACACAGTGGCAGTAACATATATGTTGGGAGGACTTGGAGGAAATGGTTTTAAACTGAAATGACTACATTGGCTGGCAGATATTTTCAACAAAATTGCTGCGTCGGGAAGGCTTACTAATTTTAGCTCCAGAGTGCAGCAGACTTGGACAATATAACATAATGTTTTTGTGAGAAATGCTGTTGTTTGAGAGCCCAGTAAATGGATCTAGTCTCTGTTTGTGTCTCATGGCTGAACTGTGAATATGGCTTTATTGAGCAAAGGCAAGCTTGTGAGCTCCATGCAGACATGCAAGCATTGATAAACACACCAGTCGATAGGGCTGAACATCAATGTCTAATGTGCTGGAGTCTTCTTGGAATAGGAGGTTAGCAGCAGATAGATCCTATATTACAGTCTACATGGAAAATAGGAATTGGTAACAATAGGCTTTTGTTGTATTCTACCATCAAAACCAGGAATTCTGTGCTCACAGAATTTACGGTAAAACCGCTATTTTTTCAGGGAACTGTTATAAGTTGCAGGTAGAAGGATCAAAAGCAACAATAAACACACAAGAGATGATTACTCACTAGTATCAAGGTGGATTAAGTGACCGGCCCAAACAATGGTGAGTCTACAGTTTTTAATACTGGACATTGACAAGCCTATAAAACATTTATTGCATTTTACAGGCCCTGTCCAAGGGTTGCTTAACAACATGAAGATCTTTCAGCCTTTACTTTAAAATAACAGCCTTAATAGAAAGCATAAAATGAAAACAGAAAATTTGTTTATGTGAGGCTGTATGTGGAAGAAACCGACTAGTTTACAGCATCATGCTTTAGCTTTAAAGGGTCCTGTATCTTTCAGACCTCTTGAGGAGGCAGCACCATCCATCACTGTCAGTATTAATATTGTTTTCCCTCACCTCCCAATAGGCAACTTGTGTTTTGGCTTACTGCATTTATATTTCGAGAATTGCGTACTCACAGGCCCTCACCTGGCTTTGCTGACTGCCGCCTTGCTGCCAAAACCCATAAAACTAATTTTAACATTACAAGCAGCCAGTATAGAGACATGGTTCTAGCTCTAGTCATATTTTTTCTTGCTATTTGTCAAACCCTTTTGGCCCAGCCGTCATGCCATATTGCTGTGCTGGGTTACAAGAATGCTTAAAAACTCTCTAAGAAGTGATGATGATGGTGAAAGATGTGGGTTGCTGTGACTGATGAAAAGGCTCTTAAAAGATGATTCATTATTGCTGGGTCTACTTTCTGAATCTAATGCTCCTGTCTTCTGCATCATCACATCAACACTAAACTAATTATCAACTTTCATGCCTTAAACCTTTATTACATGTTACCTAACACATTTTCCACATCCCATAAATCTTGATCACTATCAGTTTGGCATCTGACAATTGTAAAAAGGAAAAATGACAACACAAATTAAATAGCAGTCCTGCAGGTTTCACACTTTTCTGCTATTCTCTTTCTTTGGATACTGTTAGCCTCTCAGGTTAGGTGTCGATCATCCTGATGAGCCCTGTGTCTGTAGGTTTTAGGTCTCTGCTCTGAAATATAAACAAATATTTTAAATACAAACACATGGTCTATTTGAATACGTTTAGAGTCATAAAGGGAATACTTGTGAGGTTTGGTAACATGTGTAAATAATGTGTTACTGGTGACAAATTAAACCACTTTGTATGTTAGAGAAATAACTAATAGTTGTAAGATCTGTTAACTACTCTTCCCCGGGAGAACTGTTTTAATGTCAGGGACATTAGGGATGTTGTGACACAACCAACTACGACAGTGACGTGTACTCTTGCGCCACTCAGCAACAAAACAAAACCTGTGAAAAACAAGGAGAAAAGAAAACAACAGGAGCAAATATAGAGCGTGAGGAGGCCACTGTGTTCCATGTCTGCATGATGAGATTATTAATCATGGATGTTTAAATCAGGTGGCTAAGACTGAGACTGGAAGAGCACACAGAGTCAGGAGAAAAATAATCAGTGGCAAGGGGTACTTCTTTGTTTCATCGAGGAAGACAGGAGAGCGCTGTGCTAACCTATGTAGATGACATGAGTTTAACTTATTAAAGATTTGCCAATTGTGTTTTTTTCCTATGAGTAAACATATCAGATATTATGCTGCTGGGCATAAGGGCGAAGCTACCATCTACATCATGTGTGAACCCTGAAAAGACCCAACTTCGAATGAGGAACTAAAATTGTTATAGGAACTGAGGTCTGTAGTCCCCAGTTCTTATCTGTCCTAATGTGTGAAAACAGCACTATTAATAAAAAGGTTGTGGGAACTTTTAAAGGTTCCTACAGTGGACAAGCAGCTAATGGCTATCTGCTGTGTTCCTGAGCCCATGTGGTAATAACCGTTACAGAATGATGTTGGTTTTTAATGCAATGCTCCTGTAAGGAACAAAGTTCATCGACATTTTTTCTTTGTACTCAGTTCAATATAGGTCAGAAGGTCTTGAAAATCCGTGTTTTCATTTATGTCTTATACAATGTCCCAGCTAAAATAACCTTGGGATTGTAAATAAAGGTGTTTAGCTAAAAATGCTTTCAGTAGAAATATGAATAACCCTTTGGAACAATTTATTTGTAGTTGTTTACTAATATCAGATCATAGTATGGTGTATAAAAATTATCTCTGCTGAGGACATATCTGATAAAGTGAAGTAAAAAATAACCAGACAGGTTTTTAGTAAAAACAGCTCATGTCTCCAAAATGCTCGCTTTGACAGTTTGGCACAGCTCGGCACCATCTGTTTTTATATTCCTTCAATTATGGGTTTTAACCAGTTAAGATTCATAGTTAGGTTTAGAAGTTTTGGAATATAAAGGTTACAATAGAAAATTACCTTTTTGTTCTTGCTTTCATGTTTTACTATTTATGGGTTTCGGTTTCCTGCATTTCACAAGGGTGATGGTTCACTTTTTTAATTAATTAAAATACAAAATATTATAATTAGAATTTAAATAATTTTTTTCTCTCTATATCCTGTGATAATTTTATTACTATTGTTTATTTTTTCTGTGCATTTTTGGTAAGACTGGGACCATTACACCAGCATATTACTTTCCAGAATAAAACTAAAACAAAAAGTACATAAATACGACATAATAAAACAAATCTTTAAAACTACTTGTGAATATTGTGTGAAATGGTAAGAAAGAAATAACCTTGTCAGCTTGCAACAGATGCTGTCTTGCTACATCTATTGCCTCAACAGTCAGATGTGTTTTTACAATATGTCTGTCATATTCACAGAGAAAGAAAATAACCCCCTGAATGATAGCTTAATTGTTGGGGATTCTGCCTGAATAACTGGCTTTCTCAAAATAGATTTTTAACTGTCATATGTCAAAAAACAAGAAGCCTTTTTGCAGTTTGAGCAATTATAGTTTATTTTGCATGCGTGCTTCAGCAGATTGCAAAGAATTTACCCAAACTGCCCCGATTCCGACCTTCAAAAATAGTGACTTTAATTAAATGCAGTCAATATTGTTCCTTTGTTTTCCACATTCCAATCAATACATAATGTGAAAGATTACATTTTAACAAGATCCCATGTTAAAACATTTCATCCTGACAGTGTTTGCCAACAGACTAATGACAAATGCTTCGGATCCCAAGCCAGAAATGGTTCTCCAAGGGCCAAATAACTTCGAATTAAGAAGAAAAGTGATAGTGTGGAGCATTTACAATGGCACCGGCTGATCACTGTAGAACTCTAAAAGATGTCCCAACTCCACCTCTTTGTGTTGCCAGTAGCAGCATGTCTTATGTTAACAAAACCCATAAAATAAATTTTAACATTACAAGCAAAGACATAGTGGGCAGTGCATAGTACATAGCGCAGATAATCCAGAAGCTAATCCAACTTGCAGTAGCTTGGTTTGTTAATACCGATAATAATGTTAATAATGTTAAATAATAGAATTTATAGGTAAGAAATCTGACATTTTCTAACTACATGGATAAAAGTGGTGTTTACATTTTATTTTCAACTACACGTAGGATTTATGCATCTGAAATCTTCTTTGTGTACATCTTTATGTGTTGAATCAGCTATAAAGGCAGCCCCAAAAGACAATAATGCAGTTTCAGCACAAAGTTTCACTTCATTATTGGAACTACAATAAAATCACATTGCCCCTGTTAATTATATAGAAACTGTAAATAAAGAAGAAAAACAATAGAATAAGTGAAGGCTGTCAAAGAACATTTAAAGCTGAAACTTAAATGTTAAGTTGTACTAAAATGCATTTAAAGATAATGATTGAAGATTATTAACATGTTATTGTCATTATTAAAAATACAAAATGTCATAATTAAAGTTCACTGAATACTACTCAGCGGGCCTTCCTGTGAAATTTCGACTCAGAGGCCAAAGACTCACTCTTGATTGTACATGTGGATTCCCAGCTAAGCCATACACAAAACAATCTAATTATTTTCTGGAAAATTACTACTTAGTCTAAAGATTTGAGCTGTGTCTTGTAGCCTTTTACTTATATCAGAGAAGCACGAATAAAATATTACATTCAAGTCATGACCACCTAACAAGCTTAGGCAGCATGTGGAAATGAACAGCAGTGGCCTGAAGCAAAAGATCAGAACACTAAAACCACAATTTGAAATATCATACCAAATGCTCAGGCTGATTCTCAGCGAAAAGTGCATGAAGTGCTGCCTTTTCATCATCTGAAACATGGGCTCAGCATAAATGTTTTCCAAGGGTTGTTTTGACACCTATGGATGGTCACTGATGTTGAATAGGAGGAAACAACTGTCTAAAGTGAGAATTATTTTGGGTCTGTTAATACAGTGTTTCTCAACCCTGGTCCTCATGTACCCCTGCCCTGAATGTCTTAGAGGCAACCCTAATTTAACACACCTGATCCAAATTAATTAACTTTCTCATCAGGTTCTTTGCAGCCTGTTAACGAGCATTTATTCCATTCAGGTGTTAAAGTAGGGTTGCCTCTAAAGGCGTTTTTCCATTAGTACCTGCGCGACGTGACTCTACCGGCCCGGGCAGTACGATATTGTACTGGATTGCTTTTCCATTAC
>JBAMHV010000016.1:5235035-5254880 GCA_037177535.1 Pseudomugil gertrudae | reverse complement strand
TATATATGTATATGTGTGTGTGTGTGTGTGTCAAACAGTAGTGTAGGCTTGATTTTTCTGTTCTTCCCCCTTATGTGAAAAGAAGAAGGGGGGCAAACTTACATACTTCAATCATTTATACAGACCTCTTGTTAAACTCTTTATTCTCTCTGGTAGAGAGACATGTCAAATATGCTTAGTTTGCTTTTATAATGCTGTTTGGCTGCTCTTGTTGTGACAGAATAAGGCTACAAGGAAATGTTTCTACTCCATCTTAGAACATCAAAAAGTCTTTGAATTGCTTCTGCCGCCAAGAAAGATGAATGTGATGTCGCGTCTGTCAGTATAAAAATGTAAAACCATGTGTCAGTTCTGTCAGCAGAGAATGGGCTATGTAACAAAATTGTTTACTCTTCCTCTTGAATAGCCTGATCAAACTTTTATTAGCGTGCTGCATGGTGCTAAAATTACTCTGCATCAGCAAAACGATGCAGGGGCTTACAATTACTTTCAAAGTTTTATGAGCAAAACAGAGCTTCCCTTTGGCTGAGTTAATTCTCACATTTTTTTAGACACCACTTTTTATTTATAACCTAAAAGCATTTCTCCAGTTATAGGGATGGCTATTTAATAAATAGTATTTTACATGGTGAAATAGACAAGCCTGGTACCATGTTTAGAACCCAGTTACCCCATTTATATCAATTGCCAAGAAAATATATATCTTGGACTTTGACTAAATACCACTAAAACCAGTCACCAGATTTTAAAATATGCTAGCTTTAGCATTCAAACATGGAAATTAAAGAGGTTAAGGATTGCACAAACATTTACAAGCAAATACCAACCATTTTTTTAGAAACACACCTGAGATGCTCTGCATGAGCCTCATTTGTCTATTCTTGTAACAGTTTTACCATTCAAATTACCTTTTCACATAGCATTTCTAATTGCATCCATGTGACATCCATCAGGGAGTGCTGTTATAGAAACAATCGCACTGGGATATCTCACTCATTTTCTGCTTGTGTCAACAACATGCTTTCATCTATGAAGTCTGCTGGCAGCAATTTTGCCTCATTAAGACAAACTGTCACCTCAAATGCAAGCTAATTAAGTTGTCAAAGTAGACTGCATTGTTTCATGTAGACATAAATTAATGAACACATAAAAGGATGCTATCAGTTCCCTAATTGTTTTCACTACCTTTTTATCTTAAGCTAATATGTATTCTTTATATATTCCAAACATTTTTGTTTAACATCTGTATTGCTGTATAGACAGATTTTTACAGTTTGATAAGAGTATTTTTAAAAATGTACCATTTGTACTAAGTAATGATGAACTAGAAACTATATACCGGTATGTAAATATTGTGAAAACATAGGTTTTTAAACATTATTCTGCAGCTCTCACTGTTATTGAAAAGGATTCCACTGTACAAGGATTCAGCCTGATGAGATATGTGCAGCAAAGATACAACATATTGTATTTTACATTTTTAATTGAATGGTGTTAACAGGAAAATCATTTTATTTTATTTAAAGCCTTTTAACAGTTTTTGTTTCATGACTTTTCCTGCTTTCAAAATGTCAACTATAACTGTTCATTTGCTTCTTCCGAAGTTCACCTTACTGTACAGAGCAGTGCTATTTTAAAATCACAACACAAACCCTATTTATAACTATATGTTCACTTGAATGAAATCATTATTATTTCTGATCCAATTTACTGAACTATATTTGATAATTAATGTCATTTTACCTTTTTTTTTGTTTCACTTCCAGGTCTAAGGGAAGGCAATGGCATCAGTAGAAGAACTGTGGACTTGAACAGGGACATTTTCACACACTTTTCAACAGAAGACACAGAAAGTGAAATACATTCAGTTACAACAGCCTCACCAATGAATATACCTAATCATCAGCCTGTATTCAAGGGCCTGCTGCTTCATGAACACCTTCTGACGAGGAACTTCCAGGGGGACCAGCATTTTTTTAGGAAGGATGGCTCTGTAGCTGCATATCCCACTATGCCAGGCTCTGTGTCTGCTCCAAATGCAGGGGATGCTTTCACTCAAATTGTGCCCCATAAGGATGCCCCAGCCTTCTCAGATCTTGCCTCCACTTCCACTGCAGCTGCAACCTCCCCACTGACTACGTTTTCTCCCACAACACCAGCTCCACCTATGTCTTTCCCCCAGAAGAAGTCATTTAAAGAGAAGGCCAAAGAAGGAGAAAAGATTGAGCCAACAACAGACTCTATAACTACTCAAACAACACAATTTATTACAGGCTCAAGCAGTGGCAACAACACAGTGGCTTCTTTGTCTACACAAGGAAAGAATTTTCCTACAGGGTCCACCCTTGCAATCATGTCAGCAATGATGGAGAAAGGACAGGTGAGGGAAACTACACGAAGAAACAAAACCAGCCCAGACCACCTACCCTCCAAGCAAACTTCACCTGCTCAGGAAGAAGCTACTGCCACAACATCCACAACTATGATTACAACTACTACTATCACCACCATGCAAACATCAGGTAGGCATGATCTTGTTTTTTTTTAAAAAAAAGATTTTCGGAGTGAGAGCGCTGAGCAGAACATTTGGATAATCAACTTCTTATATGCTAATATGTCAAGTTTTTAAAAGAGACTTTAAAAACAGCCTGTACATCCCAAAGAAAAGCTAAATTAAACTTCAGGTCAACATTACCTATCCTGATTTCACATTCTGCACACAGCTATTTGTCCTACTAGGGATAACAGAGTTGCTCATGTGTCAAAAACAATCAGATTTTTTTCTGATGTGTCCTGCCTGTCCTTTCCACTGGTCGCAGAGGGCTGAAGGCCCAGATAAGCGTTATCAAAGAGGATATCTGCAGAGATAGTTGGAGGGTTGCGGGGGCACAGAGACACAGGTGGGCTGTCAGAAAGATCAGTGGTCTGGGAAAGAGGGAATCACTTTTCTTTCTACTGTCTTTCTACAGAGCCATGCAGCATGAATTTCACTGACCCTGAGGGGAACATCGAAATCTTACAGCAACTTGACTCTAGCGTGGAGTGCAGCTACTTGATTACTGTCTATCTGGGATTCGGCATTGAAGTTCAGGTCAGTGTTATAGCCTCTCTGTGATGTTAGTTATGTGAAATGATACCTTTTGATTAACTTTTTTTTTTTGGTCTAAGTTCAAAAACTGAACTTTCAAACCTCAAAAAGTCCTTGAACATACAGTTTATTTAATCCCTTTGTCTTGGAGCACCTGAGAGTGTGATAATTGTATATCTTATAAAGCACAACTCCCATGAGTGTTTCTCAACTGGAGCAAAGATAATTCTCCACTGTTTCTCATACAAGTTATGTTATTCTCCTAATGACGGAAAAGTGGTGTATAGATGCCACCATTATGAAAGAAATATAAACTACAGCTTATCAACATTCTGGTGAAATGACACCTTTATTTTTATGTTCTAATTAATGTTTGAATTTGGGCAATAACACCACACAGCCCTAGTTAAAAAATAAAATAAAATAAAAACTATTAGGGGGCTGGAGTACATTCTCTGTGTCTCACTCTGGCACTTACATACGGCTTTTCTCTCAATCACCGAAGGATGCATATTCTGTTCAAAATTCATTGCATTGTCTTTGCAGCCTTTGTGACTCATAGTAGGGGAAAACGGTACTGCAAAATTATAGTTTGCTCCTTACCTTGGTTTTGGATGTCACGGTCTGTTTCTTTTTTTGGTCCATTAAAGGAACAAATACATATCATAAAACTGCAAATGGTGTAAATATGAACATGTTTAATAACATTTAAAGATACCAAAATGAAAAAATAAACAATCTATCTGCTCTTAAACATTAAAAGTGTGTGTTTTAAAAGAAAAAGGAATAATAAGATGATCAATTAATAATAGAATAGACTTTATTGTCATTGTACACAAGTTAAAACAAAATTGTACCTAAGGGCCACTCTGCACCACCAATGAAAAGATAGAAACATACTGAAACAAAGACGATTTAAAACAGAGAGATTAGGAGGTTAAAAAGGCTAAAAAGATTTTAAAAAGTTAAAAATGCAGTTAAAATTAAGTGTGTTGTGCAGTAGTGTGCAAATTATGTTATGTCAGACCATATGTGTGTGTGTGTGTGTGTGTGTGTGCATATGAGTCCGTGAGTGTTTGCTATACGGATTGTCCAGGGGAAGCAGCTGGTTGTCGGTCTGCTCGTATGGGACATAATCGACCTGTAGCGTCTTCCAGAAGCCAACAGGTCGAACAGTGACTATGTGGGGTGTGTGGGGTCTCCAGCAATGGCCTTTATTCTTCTTTAACAGCAGGATGTGGACAGGTGTTCCAGGGTGGGCAGAGGGCAGCCAATGATCTTCTGGGCAGTTTTTATTACCCTCTGCACGGCCCTTCACCCTCTGCTGTGGAGCCTGCATACCACACACACAGACTGTATGTGAGTACACTCTCCACTGATGAGAGATAGATGGCCAGCAGCAGCCCCCGGAGTCAGGTTATTTTTCCTGAGGACACGTAGGAAGTGAAGCCACCGCTGAGCCTTCTTTGCCAGGGCCTTGATGTAATGGGTCCAGGAATGGTCAGCAGAGATATGCATGTCCAGAAACTTAAAGTTGGAGACAACTTCCACATGCACAGCATTTATAAGGAGAGGGGTGTGAGGATATCTGTGCTTTCTAAAGTCCAGAATCAGTTCTTTAGTTGTTTTTTTAAACATTCAGGCTTGTTCTGTGCAGACCAGGCTGACAGCGTCTCCACCTCATCTCTATATGCTGTATTGTTCCCGCTGTTGATGAGTCCCACCACAGTGGTGTCATCTTCATATTTTATAATGTTTGTAGGGTGGGTTGGAAAACATGGTCATGGGTGTACAGGACATACAGTAGGAGGCTCAATACGAAGCCTTGCGGTGCACCTATGCTGAGTGTTGGTGTGCAAACCTTTTCAACAACCATGTAAGCCCTTTTCTGCACATTTACAAACTACATTTTTTGGGCATATTTATTTTGCAGGATGACAAAACTTGAGTTAAAATATAAATTCTGAAATCTTTTACAAACATTTATATATACCGTAGCAGCAAAATCTGTATGACTTTATGTTGAGCCTATAGATAGCCTTGCGGACTAAGAGGGACCTTTCCAACTACTGAGCTCTGTGTTATACAGAAACCTGACTGAACAATATTTAAAAAGACTGAATGGAGTCATCCTGGACTGTGTGTTACCCCGGCCAGCACTTCAGCTTTTTATAGTGGAAAGATCACAGAAACAGTAGGGCAGTGAGAGATTGTAGTTTTATATCAATCAAGGTTTGTGCAAATATGTAACTTTGAAGCAGCTATGCTGTCCTAATTCAAAGGCCCTCTTCTTCAGCCTAAAACATATTTATTTTTATGGGAGTTCTCCTTATTCATTGTAGTATTTGTCTGGATGTCTTAGTCCTACATACTCAAGTGAAGCACTTCATGAGCCACCTTAATACAGGCAGCAAATTAAATGCCCAACTTGAGACAGAGACAGAAACACATTAGAGCACTTTTACATTAGAATGTGCATATAGCTTATCGTAGTATAACAACACACATAGAACTGTAAAAAAATAACCAAAGCAGCAGAATTGGACCAACAAGCATGATTTGACATCAGTGACTTTTTGAACTTAGTGAACTTTTTTTTTAACTGTGTCTTACAACTTGGAAAAGCACACTGACAGTAATGTACTACATCCGCTTCTGTGAGGAAATGTGTCCCCACAAGCACAAACAGCACTGTGAACTATTGTTTACAGGGGAACTGAGGACATTTTGTCTGGCTAAAGAGGAAACTTTTCCAGAAGGAACAAAGTCTTGCATAACTATGCCATAAACATGTTAAGAAAAAAGATTACAGCAACCAAGAACTACTCTGAAAAGCTGAACAAAACAGCTTTCTGAAAGGCAACCCAAGCCATCCGCCTCCTCTTCTGAAGGAAACCACCAACTGCTGCGGCTGATGTCCTAAATCTGATTTACTGTAGGGTTGAAAAGGGCATCACAGCCTTCAGCCATCCTGTCCAGCTCCCCACACACCCTTCTGTTGGCCTTGCCCATCCCTGCCCTTCAGCCTTTTCTCAGGATCTCTAAAGAGGTCTGTCAGCACTGAGAAGCAATAACACCGAAATTCAGCAGGCTCAGATATAATCTCACACTTGCAACTTGTTCTCACTAGTTAACACCCATCTTCACTGATATCTTCAATAGGTGTAAGTGCTCCATCATTCACCCCATCCCCAAGAAACCAAAAATCACAGAGCCTAATGACTACAGATGGCTCACGCTGATATATGACATCATGAAATCCTTTTTGAGAAAATCATTTTAGCCTATTTGAGGGCCATCACTGGACTCTTACAGTTTGCCAACCAAACACTGGTGGATAGTGCTATCAAAGTGGGACTACATTACATAATGCAATCTCTTAACTAATCAGGAACTTTTACTGGGATTCTTTTTGTAGTCTTCAGTTCATCATTTAACACCACAAATCCGGATCTACTCCACTCCAAACTCACCCAGCCTTCCATACCACTACCCACCTGTCAATTGATTACCAACTTCCTGACAGACATGCAGTCCATATTAAAACAGAGCAATTTCACATCCAGCACATGCTCATCAAAATTGGTGCTCCCCAGGGCTGGGTGATGCCCCCACTATTCCTTTCCTTACAGACAAGATTACTGTTTTTGGTCTTATCCAGGAAGGAGAAGAGTCTGTATACAGAAAGGATGTCAAGCAGCCAGTTATTCGGTTGAGTAGCAATAATATGACGTTGAACAGGCTGTATTCCTCCAGGATGAACAAAAGGGCAAGTCAAATAATTTCAAACCCCTCTCATATTTGTTGCTACTTACTCAACCTACTGTCCTCTGACCAATGTTTCAAATCTCTGAGCACCAGAATACCCAGTGCACAGGAGCAGCCTTTTACCTGAGGCCATTGCCCTTATTAACAGTCCATCCAACTAACAAGTAAGAATTCTGCTTTAAATCTCCCCTGCCTATTGTCTGTGCAAGCAGCTCGAGTCCCAATACACTGTACAGATTTGCTTTCAGTTTCACTTGGACAATATTTTAAATACACTTTTCCTTCTAGCTTAAGCTTTTAAATAAACAGTTTATTTATCAACTGCTACAGCAATGCTGTTGAAAAACTGAAATATATATTTAGAACTGTTCTGTCTATATGTATATGCCTAAATTCATCCAGAGAAAAGTGCATCTGGCTTGACCAGTTGATGTATCTGTATAATGTGATTGCTTATTACATTTTAATTTGTATACGTTGTATAAAGACCTTTTATTGTGTACTTTATTCTGGTACCATGAACTCTATGTCCCAAGTAAGCTTTTAGGTGCAATGTTAGCGTTAACTTTGAAAACCTTGGGTTTGACTACTTTGGAGAAATCTTTTTACTATTTTTCAAACTTACCAATTTGTCTGCACTAGTCTACAGGGTATCATATAAAATCTCCACTGTTAATTTTGTTAATTACTAACCTGTGTTGCTATATAATGCTTGGCGAATAAGGAGCTGTTATTTATTAGAGCCTCAAAACAAACTCTTTAGGGAAATGCGGCTGACAGTGGGTTGAGAGATATACAAAAACTGAAAAAGTAAACATAAAAATAAACCTGCAGGCTATTAAACTTATAATGTTATCAGCAAGCTATGAAGCTCAGTGAAGCTGAAAGTGCATAATTGTGCCAGAGAGATACCCAAAAAACTCTTGTTCAATGTGAAAATATTAATAACAGCAACTTTAAATTGAACTGTGTTATTTGCTGCTTTATAAACCACCTATCAAATTAACATAAAGTTGCAATTGATTTTTTTCACAGAGTGCGGCTCTGGTATACTTTGGTTCAGTTTGAGCTCAAGTGCTATTTGTTGGTGTTTGTGTGGGTTGATAGAGATAGACAGACAGTGAATTACTTGGATGAGTGGGTGGATGAGGGCACAAGAGATGGGGTCTGTCTCAGGTTGAATGTTTGCTTGGTAAGTCCCTTTACAAAAGGTTATAAAAATTAACTGTCAGTACAGAGCGCATTCCCAGCATTTGCAATTCCTCAAATGCCTCATTTACCGCTGGAGACTTTAAAATGTGTGAGCTTTGTCTTGCTGCCTCTGGAGGGCTAAGATAAGTCTTGACAGAGTATATGTTTGAGACTGTGCTTTTCTCCGAAGGCTTCCTCTGGGTAACTTAAGTAAATCTTGAAGCACTTATAAGCACACACACACTTACCTGCATACACTTCTACATAGTCACATTTGTCTGATGTATCAGCTTTTAGCTTTGTCAACTTCTCCAGTGCATTTGTCAGAAAGTTTCTTTGGTGACTTTAGAAACTTGGAATCACGCTGGGTGAAGAACTAGAGGGAAACCATCCGTTTCAGTATAACCATGTGAACAGATGGAGGGCACAGTCGCTTCCTCCCAGTGTTAGTTATCTGATGGAAAACTACGGTGAATGCGGAGACAAGGTTTCTGTTCCATCGAAACACATAGTCTGACTGAAGATGGCAGGAATATAAATCAACAATGTGTCATACCTTCACTCTAGCAGTGAGAAGTTCTTTTGCTGAAAGCAAGCCAGTTTCACACAACGTTATCAAAGTCAAATATTATCAAACCAGCATTGTCACTTTTTTATACTCAAGATTAAAAGATTATTTTGGTCCCATGATCTGTATTCATCTTTTCTGCATATAAAAGGACATGATCAGAAAAAAACATACTTTATTGTGCCTTTAGGAGTGCAAAGACTTATCACTGGGGTGGTGCCCTCTAAAGTACAACAGCTGTACCTTCAATAAGGGGTACATTATTACAGTAAAACACATACTTACAAAGACCAGCTTTGTATCTCTGGTTTCTGTTATGTTTAAAAACATAAAACATACATTTTATGTTTTATGTAAAGCACTTTGAAAGGTAATGTGCATTAAATGAGTTTCACAAATAAACTTGCTGTGCTTCTAAATGTTTTTTCATTTCATTATTGACTGAGGCACGCTACGAACTTTGTTGTGGGCAAAATATTAAAATACTAAGGGCATTTTTCTTTGCAGTAGTCAATTGGGCGGCATTACCTTTTCAGTTCAACAAATTCTTTGCCTGTTAGTAAATTAAATAGGCATTTTTCTGTAACTAACATTTAACCAGTTCAACCTGTGACAGACATAGAGAGAAACTCCATTACCTCTTCAGCATAAATTTCTTATTAATTATACCTCTTGAAAACCTGTGGGTCTCACTGGAGCTGTGGTCGAAAAATAATAGTTAGCCTTCAGCTTGACGAAAGCTGGAGCCCCAATGAGAATGTTTTCTAGTTATGCAGTGAAGAATATTTTGGCAACTGGAGAGTTGCTTTATTTCCATGAGATAGCTAATTAATCTCCATAACTTGTTAATCTGTGCATTGAGAAAAACATGATTAATTTAATTTTAATTATTAACTTAGCTTCCTTAAGGGGATTTTGGCAATGTTATTACCCTGAAGAGCTTTTATACACCACTAAACAGACCACTTAATGGGTTAGTTCAACCAGTACAGAAGTAATAACTGTGATTTCTTAATAAAAATAACTTGTGAAGACTAGCAAGGACTTGCAAGTGAGTACAGTCTGTGTTACTTTTCTTCTAAAACAAAAATAATAAATAAGTTAGTTAACTCTTTAAACAGCGATAATTCTCCGTTCTAGTTAGTTACTTATTCAATGGTTGTTAAAAAAAAGAAAGATAACGATCTGCCTGGCTGCCAGTTACAGGTTCTGGGTAATGGTGTGATCAGAGATTCCTTTATATAAAACAAGAGTAAAAACTATATTTGCATTTTTTTGTTTTCTACTTCCAGGTTATGTCAGGCTTCTGAAACTATGTATAATTTACTTAACTCTAACCAAGTAGTTCATGCCTAAATCTGATTAAACTGTAATTAAAACTAAAAGTAAAATAATGAAAAAGAAAACAGTCAGAAAAAGCAAACAAGCAAAGAAATCCATCCATCCATCCATCCATTTTCTACCGCTTATTCCCTAACGGGGTCGCGGGGGGGCTGGAGCCAATCCCAGCTCACAATGGGCGAGAGGCGGGGTACACCCTGGACAGGTCGCCAGTCCATCACAGGGCCAACACACAGAGACAAACAACCATGCACACACACATTCACTCCTATGGGCAATTTAGAGTCTCCAATCAGCCTATCAAGCAAATAAATCACTTAGTAAAATAAAAATAATTAGTTCATTAAAAGGAAAACTTAACTAGGGTTACTTGGTTGACAGTAAATCATTCTGGAAGTTCAATCCATTGCCTGGGTATTGATTGATATGATTTACTGTGGCAACCACAGACTGACACTTCACTGCGACACACAGTTGATGAGCTGTAGAAGAGACATTTTAGCTGGAGAGCATGTTTGCACTTTGGCAGCCAGCCTTAATTATTGATGGGAATGATATTATAGCTAACAGTCCAGTAGTTTGCAATGACAAAGCAGGGTAACTAGGTAAAATAAAAAATATGGTAGACAATTGATTTATTAAATATATATGATTTATTAAAACTTTAAATATACTTTTCTTTCCTCTTTTCTTTTCTGTATTCATTTTTTTAAAATTTATTGCACTCGAAGACCTCTTAGAGTGTGATCAAAAACATGGACAAAAAATAAGCACAATCAGACCTTTCCTGCACTCCGTCAATACTATTTTTAGCTGTCTGGCAGTTTGCAAGAGGAAGGTGATAAATGTATCTGGAGAATTTACTGCCTTCAGCTTTACCGTTCAACCCCTATAACAGCAGATAATGCATTGCTCCAGCTGGTGATTCTGACCACATTATGATTTATTTGCAGAATAACTGTGAGAATATTAAGAGGATGATGTAGTACAGCTCTCAGCATAGAGATAAATAATGTAACAAATAATGAGAGCATTTTCATCAAAAGGCATTGCACTTTAGTGCTCTCTGCTCTTTGTTGTTAATATAATTATGTGTGGTATATCTATCATGTATTAGATATTTATATGTAAAGTAACAAGTATGTAAACCATGCAAGTCTAAGGTCTAAACTATTGATTTTGTCTGACATTTCCTAGCTATTATATTTAGGTTAGAAATTATGAATAGCATTAAAGCCAGAGTCAGTTAATGGGTTAGAAAAAGACATGTTTTTTCAAGTCTGCAGTTTAATTTTTATTTTCCTGAAAATGTAGATTAATGTAAATGACAATATAAAAAAAAATATCCTTTGTATTCTGTTTGTTTGAAAATTGTTAATATCTATTAGTGCAGATATTTAGTTCATATGTGTCTCAGTCATCCATCCACATTTTTAACAACTAATCTATTTCAGGATTGTGGGTAGCAGAACCCTGTCCCAGCAGTCATTTGAGCGAGAGGCGGGGTACACGGGTCACCAAATCATGTGCTTTGGCCATTTTAAACATTTAAAGAATTGCTTTCACACGTATTTCTGACAATTCAAACGTTATGTCAAAATGTGATAACATTTAAATGAAGCTCTGTAGGATATATAGCAAAATAAATGCATTTGTCCACAGAGTAGGGGTTTAAGAGAGTGTTTTGAAAAGTGGATTAGATGTACAGTATCTAAAGCATATCATACTGACCTACTATATCTATTTCATCTTCGTCACCACAGCCACTTTTGCAATAAGGTGTTAAAGCAGGACAGATGGGGGTTTTCTAGAGCAAGGCTGCAGCATTAAAGTGCTTAAAATCTGATTCAGAGCTCTTTCATTTGATCAAATACATCTGGGTGGGTGGGCTGGCTATCAGCCCCTTCCAGGCCATCTGTCCTGTTTTGATTTCTTCATCGTCTCTGCTCTCTGATCTACCTGCCTGGGTCTTGAGGAGTTACCATCCGAGACTTTGCACCGTATCTGACTGGTCTGTTTCATGGAACATCCTGCACTCCTGCTAAAAGAGAAAGTAATGTGTAGGAAGCAGCGGGAATAGAAGTCTATGCAGTGTTTCTCCCACTGCCAAGAAGGCTGATGACAGCAGTGTTCCAACCTGCTGACAAGCTTAAAGCCACATCATTCAAAAGAAGAAAAAAATATGATGAGGAGGGATTTTGAGATCAATACTCTATTTCTAATTTATTTCCCTCTCCATCCCTCTTCAATTTCTCCTTACCTTGTCTTTTTCTTATTTTTTAATCCCATTTGATGCCTTCCTGTATTGTTCATTGTTTCTTTTATTTGTTTCTAACTTTAGTTCTTTCTCAGTCAGTTCAAATTCCCACAGATGACCTGGGAATAAATTATGTTTAAAACAATCTAGCTGGAGTTGATAATATTATTCCTTGTAATGAATCATTTTAACCAAATAATTCCTTAAAATATAAATTGAAAATTATGTTTTGTATGCAGGGTGTTATTTACATAAAATAATTTAAGATTAACCAGACATGTTATCAGGAATTATATACACGTTCCTATCTCAATGTAACAAGTTTATAAGTATTATCTTAATGAAATGTTAAGAAGTATCAAACAATGGCCTTGAGCCTGAGCTGAGAATTAGAGAGAAAGAGAGTTTTTCACACTGACACAGGTGAACAGTTTCACAAAATTCAAACCAAATTAGAAATAAACTTAAGACCATCTAATGAGCTCAAACCTACATGTGCACAAGAATTACACACAAGTGAGACTTTTTGTGGAGGGTCATCAATGAAACACCTCTCTAAGGATTGAGATGTTACAGAGCATGCCAAGTGTTTACACCTAATCCTGACTTGAGGGTTAACGATTGGTATTTGATGCTGCCTCTACGATCATGCTCCTCTGACTCCAATCAATAGTCATGTTAATAAGCGGTACCAATACTTGACACATGGGCCCCTTTCAGCGCTGGTTGAATTGCTGTATTGATCATTGCACTCTCATTTTAATTCCAGTATTTCTTATCAAAAAAGAGAAAACGAAAAGTACTCACGACGTTGGTCCCATTTTAGGGCAGCTGAAGAATAAAGGAATCATATAAATTAATTTTGTTAGTGCTCTGTGGCCACATGTATTCTCATCACATGAGAAGGGCACAAAAAAGTGTTACATTTCTAACCAAATTAAATGAAGTGCGATCGCTTGAGTTTAAACAAGATTGACTCTCTAAAATTCACTGATGAATATAATCCTTTTTTTTCACCTTTGACACCAGTGAGTCTGGTTGTCTCCTGCACAGCCAACACAGGACATAGAAGATATGCCACAGAGAAACTGAACCTGACTGAGTAATGGAAACCAGGACAGCCTTGCTGCATTTAATCAACTTGAGACGAGGCAAAAGGAAACCTTCATCATGCTGTGTTGTGGGCAGTAAAGTCAGGACATAAAAATGGCCATTTTGATCTTGATGAGCTCTTTAGGGTGTCAAGACTTTGCCGAGATGAGTTTTCATGGGGCCCAGCCACCCTGAGAGAAAAGCTTTCAGGTGACACTAATTGCTCCTCCACCCAGTTAGCTGTCATAAAGAAAGAAGACTGCCTGGCAAATGGCTAACTTCTTTCAAGCTCTTTCAGCATCATGATGAAGATGGGACTTAAGATGCATGCTGGAAAATATGAGGAGTAATGAGCAATGCATGAATTCAAATCTATGCAAAGATGCACAGTGCAGCAAATAAACTGAGCCGTCAAAGCCCAGGAGATGCCACTGAGAGTGTAGCTGATTTATCAAGATGCAAGAATATTATCTCAGGTTTTATGTCTGCCTCAATGAAGGTTTCTGGAAGAAACAAAATTAGAAAAGATCAGGATTAAATGGTTAAATCTGGTGATCTCAGTGAATAAAATAGTTCCCCGTTCAGATGAAAATGAAGTGACAATAGTATTGTGTTAATCTGCAAGCTCCAGTGTGTTCCATTAACATTCAGCTTCTGCTGATTAGTAAGAATCCATTGTTTTAGACAGCAGGGAAAACAGGAACGGCCTTAGCTGTTTTCTTTTTTCATAGAGGTGAATGTTCAATTAAGATAACATTTCTCTCGTAATGAATACTGTAAGAACAATGTTTTTTCTTGTTTTTATGAATTTATTAAGACATACACAAAAACACCATCTCGGTGTGCTGTGCCAGGATTATTCTAATGCTAGCCAGAGATAGAGGCGGGCACATTACCAGTATGTTCCATTATATAATCCAGTGGGTTTTTATCATGGTAATGATGACACTGCAGCTGGTGAGTTCAGTGGCTGTTGATTCATTGCCCCCAGCAGCTTGGTCATTCATTTTCCATATATTGTGTTACTGTATCATTTTGATTACATATGGCTCATTTCTGCTTCAGCAATAGCTCCTGTGAGTCCATGTAAATGTTCATTGCAGAGCACCACCAGATGTTTTCAACAATAAAGCATCAGTCACAATAGATCTCAGTGGATAGTTCCCCACCACATGTGGATAAATGAATATATAAGCAAGTAAACATGATCCATCATCTGTGAAAAGTTTGAATCTTTTTGACACAATGTTTATTTCAGAGCCTCGGGAGACGTTTGCCTAATTAGTTATTGCACATCGGACCAGTAACTAGCTAATTGCAAAGTAAAAAAATATTGGGTTTGTAGTATTTCTCTCGTGGACCAAGAGCTGACCAAAATGGCAGCTAAAACATCTTGATCTTAATAAATCAGGTCTGAATGGTGTGCACTGACGTGTTAGTACCAATCAGCTATCACCTATCCTGCGCTTTATCTTTCTTTTGTCCATATCGTCATCTAATATTACTGCAATGTAGCAAACATCATGTATAGTTTGTATTGCCAACAGGCTTTCTGTCAAACCACAGACTCGTGTCCTTGATCTCACATATTGTGAAAGTTTTTGAAAGACTTGTTCTGGGTTATATGAGAAGTCAAGTCTCAGCAAGATCCCTTGCAGTTTTCCTTAAAGGGGTGAGAGTTGATGATGCATTGCTGTGTAGAGTGCACCGCAGCTACACACATCTTAAAAGTATTGCTAGCTCAGTGAGCATTATGTTGTGTGTTTTTTCTAGTGCTTTTAATACTAATAAACCTCAAATTATAGCATACAAGGTAATTCATTTTAAGCTACATAATAAAACTTGGATTTTAGACTGTCTTCTCTCTTATCTTCAGTATGTTAAAATGGGTTGTTTTATCCCATTTTTTATCACTTTACACCCCTGCTTACAGGGTCAGCCAGTCAACATGTGTGGGGCACAAGTTGGATGATACTGGACTTGTGGGTCTGCTGATCAGAGGCATTTACAAAAGTCAGATAAGGTCATGTCTTAGCTGGTGTGAAGACAACAGAACCTATTATTAATTTCATGTGTAAGAAAAAGTATGCCTCATTATTTGCATTAATGGTGAATAAACAAGTTGTTTAATATTACAAGTACAACAACTTTGGTGTTCTGCGTGATAACAAATTACATTTTAAAAAGAAAATACGTTTTTTCAGACAAGACTCAGACAGGGCTCTTCTTTCTGTGGAAACGCAGATCTTATAAAATAGGAACCTTCTTTATGTGTTTCATCAGAGAATTTTAGCCAGCGTCTTTTCTATGTTGTGCTGGCTTAAGGAGCAACATATGTGTGGATGACAAAAATAAAATCAAGAAGTTGATTAAAATTGCTGACAGCTTTCATTTTAGTGGGATACGATGAATCGCTGCTCACTTTTCATCCCAATAGTTTAGTTCTGCAGCTCACTACAAGCCTTCTGTTCTACAAAGCTTATGGATAATACACCAATAATACACACCAAGTTCAAGATATTTAAACCTCCAAATAAAGTTGTCCTTTCAAACTTTTCTCAAGATATTTTTTTATTGTCCATATTCAATGCACAGTTCCAGTGCTGTCAATTGTACTGTGGCCTTGCAGGATCTGTGTTCATTACAGTAGTTTGATTGAAAAAGCAGCAACTTGAGGAAAGAGATGACCTTTTTCTCTACTGGTCCTTTCATTTTGATTAGTGTCAGGAGAAGAATTCGTTTGAGGGGGCCACTGGAAATAAAAGAACACTTGAAGTAAATGTGTACCTTCTTGGAGGACGGTGTTGCATTTCTTCCATTGTTTGGAGCTTTTGCCATGAGCAGGGGATAAAAAAAAAGAAGGAAAAAGTCATTCTCTCTTCCCTCGACTCAATTCTCAAAATGGAACAGCACAGTGTATAGATCCTCTGATAATGTTGTGGTTGGTGCAGAAGTGTGCTTGGTCAGCCAAATCCTCGGTCTCACAAATGTGCCTGCAGAGGCACAGATTCCAGCTACAACATACAATAAAGCTGCTCTCATTACAGATCCAGAGCAGCATGCATGTGTGTGTGTACATGCACACACATATATGGATGTACAAACATATGAGTGTGTGTGAATGTGTGTGTGTGCATGAGAGAGAGAGAGTGAGAGTGTGTGTGAGTAGGAGAGAGACATTGAGTAAAAAGTCCCTCCGGGCATTTGGCAGCAGCACTGGTGAAGATAAGGTAGTCTGAGGTCTCCTGACATGGCCAATGATTCATAATTGAGGCAGGACAGCTGTTGCTGGCTCCACTGACAGGTCCCAGGGTGGATGACAGATGATAGGGCCCTCCGGGGCTGAACTATCTATCAGTCCAAATGTTCGCTGTCCACTATCTGCTCACCTATCCTTCATAAGCCTCGCTGGTATATGTAAACGATGTGGTTACAGATCCACAATCTGATTGAGCTTACTGGATAAGAAGCTGTTGCAAGTGTTTACATTTTCAGTGTTAGTTAGGCTTTAAGGTGTTTGCAGTTACCAGTGCAGTAATACAATACTCTTTTTAGCAATCCACATTCAACTGAAAATCACTGTAAATATGTAACAACAATGAAGGTTTCATTAACAGTTGTTGCTGGCATTTCGTGCATGAAAAACTCATGATGTGTGCGTGGGACACACCATTGTATCACTTAAAATTTCCAGAGCTTGGTGTTTATTTTATCCCAATAAGCTATTTTAGTCCATTCATTTTAAACAGAGCTGCAAAATTATTCCCCAGGAGGGGAAAAATTCACAAGAAATAAATAACATAAAAAATAATTGAACTAAAACAGCCAAAAAGAAATGTATTATTTATAGAGCGCATTTTGAAAAATACTTCAGAGCGAAGCTCTTTACAAAGATATTTAAAGTGTTGCAGGAGAGAAAGACAAGAAACCTATGAATAAATAACAGCAGCAGACATAATTTATGCAATTATAGTCATATTAAGAATTGAAGGGGGTTAAATACAACCACGTTGAACACATGAAATATGTAGCCTTTTTTTTTAATCATTAGTCTTTTAAGAATTTCAAAATGAAGCTACAAATCTGAAGTCTTGGAATTTTTATTTATAATCACAATTCCAATGAAGATGGGACATTTTGAAATTTTACAATTTTAAACATTTTAAATTAAAACAGAATAAAATGATTTGCTAATCCTTCATAATCTATATGCAGTTCCACACAGTGCAATGAATTTATGCCAACAACAGATTCCAAGCAAGTTAGGACAGGAGCAGTAAAAGACTGAAAAAGTTGAGGTTGAATTGGATAAGGTTTTTCAATTTGTGAACAAAAACTATGCACAAATTGTCCAACAGTTTTAAAAACAACATTTCTTTATGGACAATTCTTCAAGGAATTGTGGAATTTCAACATTTATGGTTCGTCATATCATCAAAGATTCAGACAGTGTGGATAAATATCTGCATTGATGTGGCAAGGCTAAAAACAAACATTGAATTCCCAAGACAATAGATCCCTCTGACGACACTGTATTAAAAACAGACATCTTTGTGAACCAGAAATTATCACATGGGTCAGGAACATTCCAGAAATCCCTCATTAATTAACAGTATTGCAGCATAAAATTAAAAGTGAGGGAATATTTGCAAAAAAAATATATAAATAAATAAAACAGCACAAAACATTTATCTGTTTAAACATTAAATATCTTTTCTTTGTAGTGTATTCAAGTTTTGGTTGAATTGGGGTTGTATAAGACTTGTGCTCCTGATAGGTTTTTTTTTATTCCTGAGAGTCTCACGTGACCTCTCGTTACAGAATCTTGGTGTTGTTCTCGACCCTGCACTGTCTTTAGACGCACATAATAATTTGCTTCCTCGCTTTGCTTTTTTAGTTTTTATCACCTTGTGCTAAGCTGTGACTAATAGTTTCATGCATTCATTTCATCTCGACTTGATCATTGCAACTCCATATTCACATGCTTAACTAAGAAACCCCTTGGCCATCTCCAGGTTGTCAGAACGCTGCTGCAAGGCTGATTACAAAATCCCATAAATTCACTTCCATCACTCCCATACTGTTTCGGTTGCACTGGCTTCCCATCTGCTATAGATTGCAATTTAAAATCCTTGTTTTGACATATCAAGCCCTCCATAAACAAGCACCGGTTTAAGTCAGGGACCTTCTTCACCGCTATGTTCCCAGACTAATCACTAATATCAAGTGATCCGGGTCTGCTGGCTGTTAAGCCAACCCGGCTAAAAACCAAAGGTGACAGAGCCTTTGCAACAATGGCCCCTTCTCTCTGGAACTCTCTTCTTCTCAGACTGAGAACTGCAGACTGTTTTGTTTTTAAAAGCAGCTGAAAATGCATATTTTTTAACTTGCTTTTACTTAGTTTTATTTGTTTTTATATTTTATGTCTTGTATTCATTGTTAAGCACTTTGTAATTTTTATCTTGAGAGGTGTTATATAAATAAAATTTACTTACATACTTACCAGCTGAAGCCTAAGAGTGACCGATGGAATCCCAATCACTGACCAATGAGGATAAACAGCCAAAGTAGGGCTGAGCAGGGGTAAGTGTTTTTCGTGTTGCTCAATAGGAATAATTACCACCATTTACATGCCATGAAATTAACAAGACAAGGACGTTCAACTTAAAGGATACATAGTTTGTTTTGATGTGAAAAAAGAGCCACAACAGAATGATGAGCTCTGCACAGGACATTGTGGGAATATTGCTTTGTATACATAATTTTAAATAAACCATTTATGTTCAAAATTTGTTATGCTTTTGAAGCATATATTTGATTACCTTGTAAACTTATAATGAGCACACCATGACAAAACATAACATCATAATTCTGATTAAACATGTCATGTAAATGGATTAATACTTATACAGCACTTTTCCAGTCTTGTCGACCACTCAATGCATTTTACACCATATAGCACATTCACACACACACTCACACCCCGACAGACACATTGAGGAGCTTGTGGGGGGTTCAGTATGACTATGTAATAATTAAACAGACAAACAGATTTCTGTCACAATAACAACTTGTGATGGGAATTCACAGGAGTGAAAGTTACCACAAGAGAGTTGTTTGTGTGCTTGGGTGACAGTGTTCACAGCTGAAACTTAGACTTGGGTTTTCTATTTTTTCCATTGTGACAATTCTGGTTTTGAAATGGTGGAAGAGGTTTGTTGTGTTTCCCCTTCTTTGTTGGAACAGGTTGCCTGGTTTTTTTGCAGTGGATATTGCTCTGTTGTTTATCTAGCTTTAGAAATCTGACCCATTTTGAAATTGCAGATGTTATATGACCTTCTTCACCACACTTTCCTTTCCTTACCGTGCCGGAATCACGACAGAATAACAGGTTGGTCAGGACATAATAACGGAGGCTGCAGAGACACATCACAAAATAGATTACAAAAAGAAATGGAAAAACTTTTGATAGATAGATAGATAGATAGATAGATAGATAGATAGATAGATAGATAGATAGATAGATAGATAGATAGATAG
>JBAMHV010000016.1:5220957-5234935 GCA_037177535.1 Pseudomugil gertrudae | reverse complement strand
GATAGATAGATAGATAGATAGATAGATAGATAGATAGATAGATAGATAGATAGATAGATAGATAGATATATAGATAGTCATTACCCTTGAGGAATAGAGAATCTTGGATTCTAAAACTAATGTGACATTCAGTCATTTTATTGCAATATTGTTCGTTTGTATGTGTTTAGATATAATAAACATTTTGAAAATGAAATTTCTGTTATTGGTTAGAAAGGCACATCTAAGTTAAATTGGTGTTAAGGGTCATAATTAAAAAAATAGTAGAATTAAAAATACAAATAATCCACGAGAGTAGCTGATCTTGTGGATCATTCTAATAGATGTCACCTTTAAGCTCAGTCTCACAGTGTCTATTAGCCTTCCTGCACTCAATGGCAGCTCCTGTTTCACTGAGTGACAGTTAGTCGACGTGACCAAATTCATTTTGCTGCCACCTTTGTGAATAGGGCTCATCCTGTCCTGTGTCTCAGCTTTTCCAGGCTGGTGCACTAACACTCCTGCACACATATTACCTCAGGGACACCAGCCTATGAAGGGCAAACCTTTTTCTGCCTCATGGCATACCTGAGCCCACTGCCTATGACAGCCTTGGTTTTGAGAATGTGCCAGGAATTCCTCTACAAGATGATACAGATTTGGCTGAATTGGATGTGATGGGGCGCTTGTCTCTCCAGACAGATTAATTTCCCCTCTGGTCCAAAGTTGGTTTAGAACAATCATGTTCTGTGAGCTGTGACAAGTGTTATAACTGTCATTTACATGGTTTTTAAAATGTCCATAAATTCCATGCAGGATTGCATAGATCTCATTATAACATTTTTTATTTAATTATTTTACAGGCCAGCCTGCAGCGCTTTGTATTCTCATGACTCTTGACTCTTGGTTGTAGCAGGCAGCTGTTATCAGAAACTAAACAGTATAAAATCCCACTGTACTCAATAATCACAAAAAGCAGTACAGCTAAAAATGTTTCTAAATGACCCATAAATTCCTTCTTAAGGTTGAGAAATGCTAAATCTGAGTTTAAATGGATCTAAATACTTACTTTGACAAAAGATTTGATATAGATGAAAAGTAGCACACATGTTAATATGACACATTTTGATAAGATAGTCATTTTATTATTTGTTTTACATTTCTGTTAAACAGGTGGTTTACTCCCTTTCCACCATGCTTGGGGTGAGAGATTGAACCTGGAGTCAAGATTATTATGTAATTTCTGGGTATTCCCTAACTTGGCTATCAATTATTAAGCATTATATTGTATGACACTGCCTGGATGAGAATTAATTGAATCAAATACATTTGTCTGTAAAGTGCCTTGAATTTGTAATAAACAAATTAAGCTGAATTGGAAAATGAAAATTTGCTTGAAGCTGACAAATGACACCTTACGACATGTTACATTAAGTTTTTTTATAGTAAACATTCCAGGGATGTCTCAGAGTGGTGGCAAATGCAATTATTTTCTGTGTTTTCTGCAGACCTCTAACTGAGATGTTCCACCAGTCTTCCCCAGTGAAATCAAATCAAAGATCAGTGGGGGAAATGGTGTTAATCTGCAGACATATGAACAACAGTGGCAGAAACTATTAAGACCAACAACAAATGAACATGTTCCAAATGTGTGTGTTACCTGCAGTAAGAAATTCCCTCCCTTATTTACTTGAAAGAATATCCAAAATAAAACATATCGCTATGAAATTAACAGAACGAATAAAAAAAAGACAATAAAGATCAGGGCAGAGTACTTGTTATGAAATGCTATCAAACCCATTGCCATTTTTAGCTGTCTTACAAATGCAAGGTGAACGCATTCTCTTTTGTCATATAGATTAATAATCATGACCCTCTGTTGGACCAGGAGTCCTATTTCATAGTACTTCAGGGAATGAAAGGGTGTCAGTATTCCATTATCCAGGCAGTTTAACTACCTGCAGTACTCTTGAGATTCCTTCACCAGATTTAGCTGCAGATGCTGCTCAACTTGTTGAAGACATAAAACAGTGTTGACAGAGTTGCTTACAGGCACAATGAGAGCACAGCAAGAGGATGAATCATTTGTGCAACAAACCATAAGTAGAATGACCCAGACGGATCTCACAATCATCTAAAAACATGTCTGCAGTCCAGCAGCCGGTTAATAAAGAAATGACTAAGCTACATACATCACTATGTAATTGTGTTGGTAGACCAGTAAGTAAAGTAAAACAGCAGGTGACCCAATTTCTCAGAGCAACATTGCTAGATTAGACTTATTTAGAGACACAACTGGTGCTGAATAAAGATGTCTTGTTTGAACTGAGGACTCATGAGGCCAGACAATGAAGACTTGTTTTGTAGAGCACATTTCATGTGCAAGGCTATTTACAAGACTATTTAAAGTGCTTTAAAGGGGGCATATGATGCAAAATCCGCTTTTTTTAGCCCGTTAGATACATGACTTCATGCACTTCTAAGTTCTTACAAATGCAGAAAATGTTAATTTATTCCCTCCTGATGCTTTGCATATATCTAAATATTCTTTTTGGTCATATTTTTCAGTTTTTTTTATTTTCTCTATTGTGTGTGTGTGTGTTTTTTTTATCTGTTATGACAAAGTGTTTTTTTTTTGTGGGTCTGCCAAATAAGGTCGTGGAAATCCAGGTAACCAATTTCATTAATCGGATACATTGACACTTAAAGTAAACTTACCAATAAAATGTTTCTGTGCCAGGAAATTAGTGTATTGCTGCTATCAAGCTACAAATATGGTGGAACAGGGTAGAGTTTAATTTCTGTGACCTGGAGGGAGGCAGGGCATGGCAGGCCTCATTCACATTTAAAGAAACCGCACCAAAAAGAGTCGCTCTGAGACGCACCTCAGAACAGGGGTCATAAGGTGTATTTATGACTACCTCACAGTTTGTGAGGTAGTCATAAATCCAGCTGGTTTTGAAGATATCCACCTGGAACTTAAGTTCTAATGGTGATCATAATAAGTGGTGATCATGCTACTGTGCAGCCCATCACAGATCTAAAGTACATTTAACTATCTCTGTCAACCACATTCATCCAGAGAAATTCACTCTTTATGTTTAATTTATTGTTGAATGTGAATGCTGTAGAAAAAACAAAAACAAGAGAGAATTTAAAGGTTACAATAAAATTTGACAAGATGGAAATGCAGAAAATGATCAAACTCTATTTACTCCTTATGAATTCCAAAGTTATCTGGAAAATGTAATTATTGTCAGTGAAAGGGATTAAATGCTTTGTTCTGTGTACCAAACCTATCTTTTGTGCAGCTGTGTAACCTGCAGCTGCAGATGTATTTGGAGTAAAAGGTGGGAATGAAAACATGGAATGATGATAAACAGAGTGGATTTGGCTTCAAGGACTTCAAATGGCAAACTTCAATGCGCTTTTATCCAGACATTACTGAATTCAGCTTAAATGATCCCTAATATCACAATCACTAAAGCCAATACTGAAATAAATAAATTCATTATTTTTTGTGGAACATTTTGGGGCAAGTCAGGTTTTATTGTATGGCACATTTCATGTACATGATAATTCAAAAGCATTCAAAAATACTTTAAAATAAATTAAAAACAATAAATACAAAGGTAAAAAAACAAAAGTAAGGTAGATAAAAAGCATGAAAAAAACATTACAGTGTGAAGAATTAACAGTTACCAGGACCAGCAATACCTACGGTACTTATCAGTGAGGCTTAATTTTATAATTGCACTGAATGTTTACATATGAGATTTTCAAACATTTTTCTTCATTCTTCAGTGATTAAAGCATGGAGGAGGTTCTCCTGGTCATTCTGGAAGACAAAACTTAATTCTGTTGAAGTTAGTAAACACATGCCTTGGTAACAGTTATGTGGCTGTTTACAGTCAAATCTGAGTCTATTAAAAGTCTAAGGATACTAAGGAAGTTGTTTACGCTTCACTGTTTCTTACTAAACAGAATAATCTTTGGCCTTATTTAATTGTAGACAATTATCTTTATTTACTCCAAACACTGACCCAATAAGTCTTTTAAACTGCTGGTGACAGAAAAACGAAGTTGTGTATCCTCTAGAGAACTGTGAGAATTTCTGTTTAATTTATGTCATATTTGACTCTTTTGACGTTGAACAGAACATGGCCAAGAGCTGCCCCTTTTGGAAACTCTACAAGTTATCGCCACTTGCTCAGATTCACAGATACCAATTCTAACAACATAACTCCCCTCCTCTTAATAGAAACTGAACCAATTAAGGACCGCTCCAGAAAATCCACTCCAATTTTAGAGACTTTAAAAGTGCATTCTGTGGTTGCAGACATAGCAGTGGGATGTCAAAGAAGCAGGGTTGATATTGGACCAGAATCAGAATTCTGCCTAATGTAATTTGACACTTTGACCAATGCTGTTTCGGTGCTGTGATGGGGTTGGAAGCCTGATTGGAATGTGTCTTGTTCAGTAAATGAACACTCCAGGTTTGCATGGAGTGGATTTTTTCTCAGTGGAAGCTTTTAAGTTCAAATTATAGAAATACCAGCTGCTTATTTTTTAAAAAGGAAAAGACTGAATGTGTTAAAATAAAATATGTACTCACTCTTATCTTTATTTAGTGTCTTCTCTACCTAAAAAAAGTGGTATAATGAGTATTCAGTGAAGCATCTTACAATGTCATATAATGGTACACAGCAGAAATGGACTGTATTTAATCTTCATGGCATTGTTTCTTTTCAGGTGCTCAATGTGAGTGTGTTGGAAGGGGAACAGGTGACAGTGGAGGATACGGGTGGCCAAGAACCTTTCATCCTTGCTAATGAGTCTGTTTTGATGAGGGGCCTTGTTTTGCGCAGCTGGAGCAACCAGATATCAATTCGCTTTCGCAGTGAACAACGGCTTAATTCTGGATTCCTTCTGCTGCGTTATCAAGGTAAGTCACCATCACCCATCTTTCAGAAGTTCAGTAATTGCTGAATGCTTAAAAAGTTGCTTAAAAGTTTACTTTAAAGCCCCCTCATTTTCTCTTTTCTGCCCTGACTTTTGGTTGATTGGCTAGATTTAAAATTATTAAGAAGTATGTGGTCCTGTCTTTACAAACCACACGATTAGTGGTAGGAAAGCTAAAAGTTGTATTAAAATGGACATCTATAATATGTTACATGAAATGTAAAATTTTTTTGGCTCTATGGGTGAAAAATCTTTAAAACTTGAAAACGAATGTGCTGGTCAAAGCTAAATGTCCAACTGAAATTTACTTTTTTGAAAAAAATATATGTATTTTTGGGGGGAATTGCACAATTTTCTGTTTTTTTCATTGGATTACAGACACTTTAATGTAATCCATATCTCAATTTTTTGGGTCGTTACCGAACAGGCATACAAGCGACGATAACGATGAGATGTAAAGAAAGAATAGAAATAAGACTAATTAATTTCTTACATACTGCTCTGTTCACAAATGATTAACTGTTGACCACGCTGTAATTCACAGTAATTACTGAAACCTTATTGAAACTTATGATCATATGGCTAATGATGTGTACAGCCTTTCTTGTATTTAAAATGTTTAAATAAAGTCATTCAACCTAATCTTGTGAGGACGGAAATCCACTTACCATTTATTCACTTACCAAGATTAAATCTCTAACGACTAAATTATTCAATATGATCAGACTACATGACAAGTGTTTGTCAGAGACAAAGCCTGTACAAAAAATAATTTACCATATTGTTAATGAATATGATGTTCTATAATCTAGCCCCTTTCCTTTGCTTGTTTGTGCATGACATTGATCTTTCATGCCCCTAACAATGTCTGTTTATCTTAGCAATAACACAAAGCGGCCAGCAATTACATGCCCCATCGATTTTAGCTGATGGTGAAAGCTGGTGGACAAAACATTCATTCCACCACATCACTGGGGCATTTGGTCACCTAGAAAATGAAAAGAACCATCAAAACATTCCTGCTGATCTGAGATAAATAAACTGCTCTTTCTCAGGAATATGAATATCACTGTTCGGTCAGGCAGAATGACAACAGCAATGGGTCATCACAGACTATACAGATTGATGCAACAGAGCGGCAGAAAAATGGTGCTCATTTAAGATTTACTTGGAATATTTTGACACTGATGATGATTTGTTCTACCATGACATACATCTCATTAATATGCATTTAAACAAATACAATTCATGGTAGTTTTTTCAAGCAGAGTAGCAACCCCTGAGAAAAATGCCTTACATACTCTTCAGAAAATCTCTGAGGTTAAGCTAACACAGAGCAAATGTCAGAGTAAAATATATTACCTGTGCTATCCTTGAATGACAGCAAATTACAGCCATGACTCAGAATTGCATATATGACTCAAGTTCAAAGGTGAGTGGTCCACCTGTCAACCCCAAAACAGCTTTTCAATTATTTATAGATTCATATTCAATGTAGTTCAGGCACTGAATATAGGTCCATGCACAGCTGAGTAAAGTTATGGCGTTTCAATGCTTCAGGCAAAAGCACAGAGACAGATACCATAAAGATAATCTGAACTCATTCTAAAAAAAATCTGTTTGGTTTTTTCTTTACTGTAACAATGCTTCCTGACAATACATATTGTACTTGTTGCAGAATGGTGGATAGTCTTTTGTTTCCCTTTAAAATAGTATCACATTTGAATGATGGATGGAAAATGTATTTGTGGGATGAGCAGCAGAGTTTTGTATGTTTGCTCCATTGATGGAAAACTTGCTAAATCATCTCCTCCAATGCCAAAGAGCATTTAACAACTTATTCATTTTAAAAAAGACAAAGGCCTTGGTGAGCCAGACACCTCCTGCTGCCTATATTCTATATTATTAAATTCTATTCTGCAGTCTTTTAGTAGACACTTTTCTCCAAAGTGACTTACATCTGAGAATGGATAGCATGCCCAAGCTGATTCCAAAAAGGGTCAGCATTATTAAGGGACTGAATTTAAGCCATTCCATCGTCTCCACTTCAGATTTGAAGGTAAACACCTCTAAAAAAATCTGCTATATTGGAGCAGTGTTGTCATCTTGGAGTTAGGTCCCAGGCTGTAGAGTTACAGGATTACTACTGATTGCAGAATTGCATATTGATATAAAATATCTCTGCAATAAGATTGTCTTTTCAGTTAAGAATCTAGCACCCTAAATTCATCACTCTGCCTCTACGTAAGCTGTCAATCTATTGATGCAGGAAAGAGTGAAGCATTCTTCATGTCTTCTCCATTTCTATGAGCCAAATGCCAATGGTGGATGTCATATACAGGTTTCAGTGCATATGCTGCTGACACCAGCTCAAATGGGCCTGACAGTAAAGGATAGTCATGGCAGCCAATAGTAAAGAGTTTTGCAGAGGTGCAACCCACATACTCAATTCTTCAGTCATCCAACGAATGCATTTTCCTTACAAAAAATAAAGAAATAAAGAAGCTTTTTAGAAGTTTAAGCTTTATTGCACAGTAGCATTATAACAATAAAGAAGTAATCCACCAAACACAAATTTCCTTCCTTTTTTTCTTAAGTTGATCTGAATTATACCCAACAGATTATTGAGGCTCATAGCAGAGGCAATGGTTTGTATTTTTCCCACTAATAAACTGCCACATGTGACAACATGTTTCTGTGTTAAGCCAAACTGTAGGGTTATAAATCAAATTCCAATATATTCAAGGATAAATTTGCTCTCAAGTTACAAGTTATATTTAGTAAATATTCCCAAGTTTGAAAGCAATGTAACAAACAACTCTCCATATTGTTATATTTGACAGAAATTTGGCATATAAAAAATGGTTCAAATTCAGGTTGGTGGGACTAAATTAGCTACATAATGAGAAAAAAAAGCAATTAGTTTTTTTTAAAAAGAGACACTTTGGAGACACAGAAGATATTTCAATTTGTGTTCCCTTGCTTCGTAAGCAGAATATCACCTTGTCCTTTATAATGGGTTGTGAGTAATGTGACTGGACAAGCGTGGAGAGGGAGACAGAACTGCAGCGGGACGCATCTCAGCTCAGAGTAATTAATATCTGCTGCAGCATTAGGTCTTCGTGCGATGTCAAACTGATGGATGCCTCTATAACATCACCCTTGTGCCTGACACTTGGAACATGATTAAAGGTGTGTTTTACATTTCATGCTAAGAGAGTGGAAAATACTGGTGTGTAGTGAAGGAGGCTTAGTACTTTAATTTTTATTTCCTCACTCTTATGTTTTTCTTAATACTAACAAATGTACAATAGATGTCCTTTTCTGGAGCTGTACTATTTTTTGTTGACAATCACCTTTTCCAAAATAACTCAGTGACATGGCCTTTCAAAAGTCATGTTGCTGTTTTAAGTTTCAAGATGTATGTAAAATGATGGTTTGTAAGAAACTTGCACAAATGCTGTGTTTATGGCAAAACAACTAAAGATGCATTTAGATGAAAAAGTATCAAGTGTAAGGTTATTAATGAATTTGGAATCTAAGCTGCTTTTTATGCCGATATAGAAAAACTCAAGAATAGTTATATCCACCTAAATGTGAAAAAAATTGACCAGCCCCAAGTGTAATGGTTATGTAAACACACCAGGTCAGCATGCAAGCTTTCTAACTTTTCTTCCACTTAATAAAAAAACGTCAGGAGAGAAAGAAAAAGGTTTATAGGAGCTGATAGAAAAGACTTGCCTTTAAAATCTTACTTCTAGTTGACTTGGGTTATTGCATTGTTTCTTTTCAGCTCATTAGAGAACAGAACACAATATGTTTTAATTGAAACTAAAAGTGGGTTTTAAAAAACAATCTCGTTGGTTATTTTCTCTGTTTATTATTTCTAGAAATGTTTATGTTTACATTACTGGCATGTCTTGTTAAGGAACAATGAAAACATATTGCAGTTTAATATTGTCTGGCTTTATTAAAGCCAACTGTAAAAAAAGTATAAGTATTTCTTCATAAATATCTATTTTATTATTGTGTAAAATAATTTTTATCCTTTTTTTTCCTAAAAGTGTAATTATTTTAACCAGCAGTCTTTTTGCTTATTTTTACATAAATATATGAGTACATTATATATAGTAATATGAGTTAAGGATTATATTAAATTATAATTTTAACACTTATACACACAAAAATGTAGAAAACACAAGACTGTTTTTTCTCAGCTGTATGATATAATTCACAACATCCATTTATGTTTGGAGAGATATAGCACATAATAATGATGTTGCCAATCTCAGTGTTTATTTACAAGAGTTATTGACTGACATTAACTAATAAGCTGCAATGACAAGTGGTCGTTGCCAAAAGATGACATTCACCATTTGCTTCGGATTCCGAGTAGCATTGATTGGATTCTGTCTTTAGACCAAAGTTATTTCTCTTTAATAGCCCTTATTGAGTAAATGACCATTAAAATCGAGGATTTAACCCAACCACATAAATATCAATAGGCCATATCGGGGCAGAGCTATGGTCTAGCTCTGTACAACTGAATCACTTTCCCAGAGACAACACTATTGATCTTTCTGTAAAAGGCAATGCTTTGATGCTCAGCCTGGACATGAGGTTTAGACACAATGACAGTCACATCCTCCCACAAGTCACCTACCAAGGGACTGCTGCTACATCTGTAAATCAAACAATAATTGACAGAAAATAACCAGTCTTTGGAGCAGAATACCATCTCTCTCAAAGCAGATTTTATGTTAAATGTCAATGTAACACAGACTGGATACTATTCTCAAAATAAACTGGAGTTATGAGAACTATTTACACTATAACCTATCCATAGTTTGTGTCGTTTGCTACCACCACATTTCATTATCTTCTTCCCTTGCCTTTCCAAATTTGATTCTGTCTCAGCTCTTTACCTGAAGGGATTCATTAAGACAACACACACAAAAACACCCAATCGCACAACATTAGCCCACAACATTTATTAGACCTAAAGTGAAATGCATTTCATTCGTTTGTCGAAATACATTGGCTAAGCTCTCTATTACCAGTTCCCTCAGCTCCTCTTTTCTGCCCCACTCAACATCATTTGTTCATTATTGGTTCAAGAGCAGCATTTTCAGTTTTAAGTACTCAGGCAAATGAAACATGCATATAGCTGAAAAGCCTCGTTAATGGGAAGAAGGTGTAAGTGATTGCAGGTGTCTTTTTATTAGTTTTGAAAAGATATGGTTAGTTTCTTGTTTTCAAAGTTTTTTTAGAGACTAATGCTTGGGATGAAAACATATTTAAGATTCTGCATTTGTTGTCAGTAAAATATCCATTTTATAATCGTGTCTGAACACAATATCAGTGTTATACTGTAATGATGACACAGAAATGTCTTCAAAAAAATCTCACATAAATATTTGAATGCTAAAATAATGTTTTTTATGTGTTATTTTGTAGTTGGGCTTCGATAAATATGACTGGTACTCAGTGACATAGTTGAAATAGAAAATATTTACAACCTAAAGGTTAATGTTTTATGTCTCGTGTGAAAAAACATTATTTCCCAATTTGTTGTAATCCTGCTGTACATTAAAGGTGATATACACCATTTACCAGTAAATTAAAGACTTTTATTTTTATTTTATTATCTTTGTCTTTAAAATCCCAAAAATTTGGTACTTCCATGCTTGACTATTATGTTGGACTGCTCACCTGAGTATTACTCTTGTGACTGTTTCCTCTCATTAGCTCCTCTACAAGAAAGCAATAACATAAGACGTAAGCTCCACATCTGTTTCCCATGGCTCTACCGTAACAGCAGCTAATCTTCCTGGCTGTCTGCACTGTGGATCTATTATTTCTAATGGCGAAACAATCAGACTTTATGGACCAGCACCACATCTACTGAAATGGAAGCAGCACGTAATTTAATACTTCAGGAATTGGCTCTACAATTTTGCCTCTGGCTCCCCCATTGTATGCTCAATAGGGATTTAAATGCTGCTATGATAATGGCAATAACTAGGTTCATTGGAGCTAGTGATAAACTATGAATGCAATGGATGACCCAGGGGCAGTGTGTCCCCGTGGCTCACTGATTTACTGCAAAAGAGAGACCTGTTTCATTATGGTAGAATCCAGCGGTTTGTCCAAACGAATCAGTAGCTTTATAAACCTATAAAGGCATTTTAAATTTAGGACTGTTTTCCCCATGTTTTGGATGAATAAATATGTTCATAGACTATCAAAATAATAATTCACATTATTAGCAAAATTGCATTTTTTATTTGCAAATTTTAAACTGGAATGGAAAAAAACTTCAGGGCCAAGCTTCTGCTCATTCGTAATGTTTTTGTGCTGCATCGGTACTGCCAGTATGTCAAAGCCCCTAGCATTTCTGCCACAGCAGTCTGAGACGCCTCGAGCAAAGGTTCCTCTGTCTTTCAGGAGTACTTATTAAAAAAAAAAAAACACAAGTGGTTGTAAAAAGGCTCAATTGGAAGGGGGGAAAAGTTAGAGAACTAAATTACCTTTTGAGGTCAAGACCATTTAAGACATTTTTTTTTTCGATCTTTCTTATTTACTCCTTCTTAAACTACAATTTAATCTAGTGAGTCTCCAGTAAGTAATTGGTGAGGTTTGGAGAGCTCAAATTTGATTTATACTTTTAGTGGTTAGGATCGTAGTTTGCTGTCAGATAATTATGCAGAAATGAATGGTTTTACTATACTTATGCAGTATATTGAAAATTGACATTAAAGGACAATATCTGAATTTACCACTGAGGTGAGAACAACAAATTTGTCTTTTTTTTTAACATAAAAGGTTCAGCAACAGGGGCTGCACGGTGGCCTCACAGCAAGAAGATTGCCGGTTTGAGCCTGGACTGGGGTGGGGAGCAAACCGGGAATTTTTCTGTGTGGAGTTTGTATGTTCTCCCCATGTTAGCATGGGTTCTCTCCAGGTTCTCCGGCTTCTTCCAAAGACATGTCCAAAGACATTCCCCTTGTGGATAGGCTGGAGACTCTAAAATGCCCATAGGAGTGAGTGTGTGTGTGCATGGTTGTTTGTCTCTGTGTGTTGGCCCTGGGATGGACTGGCGACCTGTCCAGGGTGTACCCTGCCTCTCGCCCGTTGTGAGCTTTGACTGGCTCCAGCCAAATCTCAGAATGCTGTTTTCTCATTTTTTGAGGGACATATGTTATTTAAGATTTGAACTGAAGTCTTTCTACAGGTATTAACCCATTAGAGCCCAACATAACATGTATACAGTTACTGAGACATTTGACATCCCTCGGTCCTGTTGAACAAAGTCTGATCTTGCCTTCTTCCTCTTAATGAACATCAAAAAGCAGAACATTGCACTGTAAGAATTTTGACATGGTAATAAATATATATATACAGCAACATATACAAAGATTAAGTCATTAAGACAAGAACAGTGAAGACCCTTCATTGACTATTTTTTGTATTTACAAAACTACTACAATTTGAGTTTCCCTCTGGGAAGTATTTTTCATTGTGTAGCAGGATAACAAGGCAGTCCCTCACCCAGAGTAAGATAAGATTCTTAGCTGTTCTCCATTTTAAAGGAAGCAGCCACAAAAACTAAGAAATCCTCTTGTTGGAGGCTCCAGAAAGGGTCTTGTGGAATACAAAAGACTGTCGTTTGCCCCAAAGTTCCCACCTTCCAGAGTCCAAGGACATCTCAACAACCATAGGGACCCAATTCTCACCCACACGTAAATTAAATCAACCGCCCTTTTTGAAGACTGGTAACCCCGATAAGAACAAAGCTGCATCTCCACAGGGGGCCATCCACACATATTTCAACACAAGGATTGGACTCTCAGAACACTGAACTCTTTACCAACATAAAGCCATAAATGATTGGTTAACCTGTCTGGTAAAACGAACTCCACTCCAAATAAGATGCAGATAGGAACTTCAACCGCCTCTGAGTTTTAAGTTTTCCCTGATTTACAAATAAGTTCATTTCCTTGATGGAGCTAGAGCGCCACCCAACAGACGCTCTAAACCAGTTGACAGTGCCGATTCTTTGGACCTATTCTTTGTAAATGTGTCGTAAACTGTGCTGTACCTCATCAACCATCTATCCAAAAACTGAAAGTCTTGTTTAAAATTGAATGTTCTCTTTATCAGGTTCCTGGACAACTGGACAGCTACCAAAAATATCAGAATATGTCTCAAATCTTATAATGACTTGCCTGCCAGCCAGATCATGATTACCATGCTAACTTTGTTGTTAACCTTCCAAAGGTCATCAATCTATTCTTTCTTTCATAAATGTGTGTGTGTATGTCGACAAATATTTATTTAAGGTTGGAAATATGTTAGTATTATATTAAAAACACTATAATATGACCAGACTTAAGTTAAAGACCCACCTTTGCTCAAACATCCCCGTGCTTTGATTGGATAAACCTAAAAGGGTACGCCCTCAATTCCAGATGTATATTTACCTGGGACTTGAGAGCATGAACTCAGAAAGAAAAAAAGGAAAGAAAAAGAAAGAAGTCAGAATCAGAAGAAAGAAGAAGAAAAGAAACCATGAAGAAATAAGTTAGTTCGAACCGGAAACTTAAGTTTTGTCTTTTTGTCGGCGCCGTGTTTTGTCTGTTTTTGTTAGATTTTTGTTAGTCCATTTTTCCATTTCGCTCAACCCGCTTTTACTGGAAGCCTCCTTATGCAAAGTCCAAAGGAGTTCTCTTCCTGTTTTACAAAAAGAACTTTTAGGAAACAATCCTAAATTGTTTCTTTGAACTGCGACCAGCCGCTCCTGGGAGAAGGAGCCAGGACCACTCTTCGGACGCCGGACCAGAAAGTCTGAAGCTGCGTTCACACCGGACAGCGTCTTGCCCGACAAAGAGCCCGACAACGGAGGCGAGCTCGGCGGCGTGTGTGCTCGTTTCTGCCTGTTTGTGTGTAGGGGGCAACCCCTCCCCTCTGCTGACAGAGACACGAGCTGCTGCCTGTGTGCGCCTGCAGTGATCCGCTCACCAGCTCCTGCTTTCAG
>JBAMHV010000016.1:5204754-5220857 GCA_037177535.1 Pseudomugil gertrudae | reverse complement strand
GTTAAACTATAATATAGATATTAATATTGTATATTAATATTATATATTATTATAGAGGCTACACGCTTATCGCTACAATTGCATTTAATAAAACAGAACTTTATTTTGAGATGAGCTGTATTTTGAGTTGTTCTGGCACTTCCATTTATTACACGTCTGTCATCATTATAAACCTCCCTTTTTTTAAACAAATTTGTTGATTTATAAACCTGCAAACATTTAATTACCAATTTAATTGATTAGCAAAGTTTGATCAGAAAAAGTGAAGGAATAAATTATGTAAAAGTATTTCTCCTGAAACTAGGCAATCATCTAGGTTTGCCTGCAAAACGCAACTTCCCCCTGATTCCCCGCTAACTGGAATTGTTCGCCCAGTCTTCTTCTGCAGTGTCGTGTGTTCTCAGCAGTTGTAATCATTTCAGCTGTGTTCAACATCACTGGCAAAGCATGTTTCTGCTGGAAAATGAATGTCAGTCTTATGTAAGAAATGTTCCACAACCAGAACAAGTTTCTGATTAGAAAGGGATTTTGCACTATTAGAGCAGACTATCAGTGACCAATCATCATGATTTTGAAGTTTTTAATTGAATGTAAAATTGTGATTATTTTGTTCTCAGGCTGAAATAATGACTTTAACACACCTTCTTTTTGTTCTTTTCTTGCTTGTTTAGCCTTTCCATCCATTCAGCAAAGCGTGAAATACAACTTGGACAATTTAAGTAGAGTTCCAGCTTTAAAAAGCATCTTTTTTATGCAGCTGTGCTATCATACTGTTGCTGTAGCACAAGCCATCCAATTATGTTGCTAGTTCTGTTGTTCACACAAGAAGTTTAAAAGTTTTAGTCTGGTCATTAAAGTGCTTACACTAATGAGGTAGAACAGTGTGGTTATTAGACAGGAAGAGAAGGTTGTTTAATGGCTTCCATTAAAGACTTTCTTAGCTTACTTCATTATCCATGTGAACTCCATCCCATCCTACCCCATTTATTTAAAAAGAGGGACAGAACAACAATGCAAAGCAAGTTCAGGAACATTGATCTTACCCTAAAGCAATCGTGACTCTTTGACAACCACTATAAAGGCTATTCTTCCCCCATCTATCACATTACAAACCCACTATGATATTTACTCATCAGCAATACTTTTATTTGACAAGTATTCACTGTGGCACAACTCTAAGCCACACAAATAATCACTACTACAGTACTACAACTGTGTCTCTGTACATTTGCATACTGCACATCTGTCTAAACTATTTGTAATAGATGTAGACCTGAACTATGCTTAATGTTGGTTCTAAAGGATCTTTTAGTGTGTGCATGTGTATTGTGTTATAGAGACTGGGATAGATGAACAGAAACACTGTAATATATTTATTTGCAGAAATAATGAAAAAATAATGTATTCCCGTTTTATTCAAACATTTATGTGTGTTTGTAAACATGATAAACAAAGAGACAAAACAGCAGTTGCCATACATCTACGCAGGACACATGAGATTATGTTGCCGTGCCAGTTTAGGGTGAAATTGCTGAAATAATTTATTCTGAACAATGATGTATCTGAAAACTTCATTCAACTTAATGAAGACTTAACCAATGCATTCAGTGAGTGGTTCATCGTTGGAACATGCAATTCATTTACTTCTTACAGTGATAAGTTGTATTAATAAGCATTAAATTATTAACTAAATTTGGATATAAATCTATAACATTATTCAATATATATTTGCCACCATTAGGTGTCTCTGACTCAAATGACTTTATTAGTTATAATAGGACAAATCTTGCAAAAATCATGGCATTTCAAACAAAAGTAAAGTCTCACATTGGTTTTCCTTTAACTCTGCATTTGTGTTTCACATGATTTTTCCAGCTTGCAAAGTGAGCAATAGATCCTGTTTTTGTTGTTGTTGTTGTTGTTTTGTCTCTGTCTTAATCCTTTTCTTTAAATTTCTCCATGTTTGCCAATAATTTGGTCAATTTCTTTCTCTCTTTTGTTATTTTGTTATGCTTTTGAGTATAGACATATTATGTTACAACAGAGGTATAGACCCAGGACTCTTTAAAACTTCTGGCTTCTGGGCTTCTCCCCAGCAGGTCAATTCAGAGATTCTCCCATGACTGTACTTTATTAAAGTAATTTCTTTTTCTCTCATTTTCTGATCCTCATTTCTCCAGCCTTTGTGCTCAGCTGTGCATTCCCCAAAGAGCCTGCTGGAGGAGAAGTTTCAGTGACACACCTCCATGCTGGAGGAGAAGCTTACTTCAAATGTTTCACTGGATACAAGCTGCAAGGTCCCAAAATGCTCATGTGCCGCAATGCAACCACACCTTACTGGAGTGGAAAGGAGCCCCAGTGTGTGGGTAAGACATGCTAGTTCTTTCACAGGGCACACTTAATATCACTCATCATGGAACAACAAAGCCAGTCAGAATATAATTATATCACATGCAACTTAAGTTAGTGGAGCCTACATTCTACGAATCAGATACAAGCCCACAGATGTATATTGAATTACCTTGTTGTTAGTAGTTGTTGTATTTCAAAATGTATTTTTAGATGTCATGTCCAATATTTTCCAGTGATTTCTTTAAGACCTTTTAAAGCTTTTTCTAGAAGTAAAATGACAAGGAAATTGAATAATTTGAAAGGCTATGCAAATGAAGTGAGACTTTCCTCATCAGTTTTTCACAAGAAAGCAGGTAATTCTGATTAACGGAGCCTTCACTACTTTGTCTCCCACTGAGTTGATTTAGGAGGCCAACTGAGTGTGTTTACATGTGATTAGCCACACAGGGAGCTATTCTTCAGAGATGGGGCGAAACAAGGCCATTGGACCTAGCTGGCTTAATTAGAACTGGGGCACATGGCTGCCCAGCTCATGCTGGTAAAGGCTCATCTGCCTGTTCCGGCCTTTTACTTTGCCTGCCTGCAGCTGCTCTGAACTGATAGCATTACTGCTGCCATTTTGCTTTGCTTTTCTCAAACAATCACACACTCTTAGACCCAGGAGAGCTGCCTACAGTAGCCGGGCCACAGTCCACTGGATATTGATGCAATCTGTACTCACACTGACTTTTCTCTGAAATCCCCCTTCCATAGTTGGTTTCATTACTTTTCTCATCTAGTCTTACCCTCCAACTCTTTGTCCTCTTTCTCCTTTCTTTTACTCTGTTTCTTCTCATATAGCATCCTGTGGGGGAATGATAAAAAATGCCACCTATGGTCGTATTGTTTCTCCTGGTTTCCCTGGCAACTACAGCAACAACCTGACCTGCCACTGGGTGCTGGAAGCTCCTGAAGGCCACCGGCTACATATCCACTTTGAGAAGGTTGCTCTGGCAGAGGATGACGACAGGTATTTTGTACTGTCAAATACTTTCATAACATGGCAAAAGTCTATGTACAGTGTAAGAGAGTATGTGAAATTCTAAATCCTAAACTAATAAATTATGCTATCAACGTCTAAACTCAATGTCAGAATAACATTGTTTCTGTGAATAGGGCATTAAACTCTCAAAGATCATAAATAATCTAAAATGATCAAAAATGTTAAAGGTGAATTTAAAAGGACCTTTTATTATCACAGTTCTCTAACAACATTCTTTGAATCAAATAAACTGAGAATAGTGAGGCAGTATGGGGTAGGAGCCAGTAATTGCTATACATTTTCCATTGATGTACATGGCTTTTGTCATGCATGACTACTCGCCTCATTACTGAGTGGTACAAAGGATTATCACAAGGTTGTTACAGTGATTGTTATTTTATTTCTTCCCCTTTACTTTAAGTTACTCTTTAAATGTGCTTTTCTACTCTTTTTTTGCTTTTATTTAGGTTGCTAATAAAAAATGGCAACAATATCGACTCTCCTCCTGTGTATGACTCGTATGAGGTAGAATACTTGCCCAACGAGGGGGTTCTCAGCACTGGGCGATACCTGTTTGTAGAGTTTACCACAGATGGGACAGTGACTTCCACTGGTGCGGCCATCAGATACGAAGGCATGCAGCTTTAATATTTTTCCGATATAATCTACTGTTCATTATATTCCTTATTCTTAATATTATTTCTGTTTTTCTGCAGCTTTTGCAAAGGGAATGTGCTATGAGCCCTTTGTGAAGTATGGCAACTTCAGCAGCAGTGACTCCACATATAGTGTGGGAGCTGTGGTTGAATTCTCATGTGACCCTGGCTACACATTGGAACAAGGTTCTGTGGTGATTGAGTGTGTGGATGCACAAAACCCACAGTGGAATGAAACGGAGCCAGCCTGTAGGGGTGAGTCAAGAGAATGCAACAGTTCATGTGTCTGTAAGCCATTAAGTTTGTAAAAAAACAAACACCAAGTTTTTCCTCTACAAATGTTTAGATTGTGCCCGATAATCAAGAGTGAGTTACTCTTTTTGTTCAAATATTATATACCACTCGCAGTTAACTTTATCTTTCTACACTACTTTTCTGTAGCCTGTGATAAAGTTCCTCTTAAAATTGTAACAATGATTTACTTTGATATATGTGCTTGTAGGGCAGATTTTGGGAGTCTGCAAGATTAAAGTCATCCAGTATCTACTTTAAGTTGAACACTGCCAGTGCACTGACTATGTGCAATATTTAATAATCTGGAAAGTCTTCTCCTATCTATCACATTCCCTCATACACAAATAACACACCATAACCTTACTCTTGATCTTTAATGCCTGCGTGGTCACAGACTGAAATTGAAAAGCTCTCTCTCTCTCTCTCCTCTCTTTCTCTCTCTCTCTCTTTCTCTCTCGCTTGTTGTTGTGAAGCTAAAACTAGTTATGAGAAAAAACTGTTTTGTAAGGCAATTGGGTGTCATGTGTCATGATCACCAAGTGGCTCATTGTTCAGTATAAATAGGATCATACCAAGAAAACTTGATTCAATCTGTGCATTAAAGCCACAATTTATTCAGCTAAGACACAAAGAAGTTCCTTGCTGTTTAAAGGAACTTCATGGTTTTCTGCATTTGTTAATCTATTGTATATTCTTTCTTTGTTAACTTACTGTATCTGTGTATTGCAGCTGTGTGCAGCGGGGAGATCACAGACTCTGCTGGTGTGGTGTTGTCACCTAACTGGCCTGAGGCCTATGACAAGGGACAGGACTGCATCTGGGGTATCCATGTGGAAGAGGACAAAAGGATCATGCTTGACATCCAAGTGTAAGAGGCAACACTCATGTAAAACAGAGAGGCACACAGGGAAGTCAGGGAGCAGGTCAGATTGACCTGCCGATGTTAAACACTCCATCTCCAGATGTAAACACACGTGCTCTGTGTTACTTTCCGTTGACAGAAATGCACATGAGAAAAGTGTTTCATTGGTGGCAGTCGTTAATTAGATTTTTTTTTGTTTAGTTTTACATCCGATGCATTAAGAATTCTGTGCTGCTTCCAGCTCGCTCTCTGACCAGATTAGCTAGTAAGCCCCCCTGCTCTCACTTCCCTGGTGTCTGCCTCAGAGTTGGCTTTGAAATGAATATGCTCTGGCAGTGCACTACTCTGAGCCACTTATCCAGTCTACCAAACTGTAATTCTGCACACGTGAACAGATGTCAAAACAGACACATACTGTTTCACCTTCACTTATCACTCCTACATGAAAGTCCCCTGTACTACACACATCTACACACACCTGCTTCCTCATGTCCACACCAATTATTGCAATTAAATGAGGTGAAAATGATCGCATCATCTTGATTTCTTATAGGGTAAGGGACATTTTGCTCTACACAAAACGATTCAAGTTCATGCATGCAAATCTATTACATTGCCTTGTTATCTTATATGGATTTATCTATTTCTCTTGGTTGAGTGGTTCCCACAATATTACCATGCACATCCACCTCATAGTGAGCACAAAAACAATTCAGCATAAGTGATTTGTGTCTTTGCCTGGGGCACTCACAGACAAGCGGGCACATGGAGGTTAAAATTAAACCAGGGGGAATACTGCCTGAGGTTGCAACATACAAAGTAACCAAAAAGTCTCAAACAGAAGCCATTGTAAGCTGTTGGTCACAGTGGTCATCAAGTTTTGTTTTCATTTCCAAAATTCTTCATGTATTGTCTGATTGAATTAAGTTGTGATTATGACGTAAGGCCTGGATACAATACAGACAAATTACAATCCTCCTTTGTTACTAAACAAATCTAATCCTCATCACCATTATTACTACACATCTCTTCCAGATTACAGCATGAAGAGGTAGACATGATGAATTGCAGTTGATTTGATTCACTTCATTAGTCCAAAGATTCATATGCCAAATACACTTCAGTACAGATGACATCAACATTTACAAGGCCTAGCATTCAGCTTTGATTTACTGTCAGGACTGCCTTCGGTATGTTACCAGTGCAACCTCTGTTCACTTCAGTATGGAATTATGGCTATATAAACACCAAGGAACATAACTCAGCAGGTTAATATTCATGACTGAGATTGGTATTGCTTTTGTGTTTCTGTGTCTTTAAAATAGATTTTAATTAGGAAGTAACAGTATGAATCATGGCTGAGCATAGACAGGCTCTCTCCATTTCTGTAAAGGGGAGAGCCACTGATTCAAGTCATTGCTAATGGCAACTTAAAGTAGCCATTTCAGCGTGATAATTTGTTGACTTATTCTTAGAAGCACCTTACTGAATCACAGAACACCTAGGCATTTCAGTTTATTTGCTATGCCGCAATGGTTTGGCTTCAAAATCCCTTACTACCATAATCAGTATTCTTCATTATTAGCATATTTTGAATGAATACAGCAAAATAAAAATACACCCTAAAACAGCAATATGCTTGTTTTTCACATCATTAATTATCGGGAATAATCTATTTCAGCCCAACTGTCTTTTATCTTTTACATGTTGCTGAATTAATCAAATTCAAATTTCTGTATAAGCACAGTTCTAAACTGCCCCAATGTTGCAATGCAGACAATTTCCCAAACTCTAAGGATAAAAATTATCTTTCTGAAAGATTCACAAATTATCATTATCATACTCTGCTTATCAGGGGCTGAAGCAGGAGCAGCTAAGCAGGAAAGCCTATCCCTGGCCACTTCTTCCAGCTCATCTGGCGGGAGAGGCATTCCCAGGCCAGATAATGGTTATACATCGACCAGAGAGCTCATACAAGGGGACCTGTTATGCCATACTCATGGATCACCTCCCACAGGACACCCCAGGGCACATAGTTGACTGCTTTCTCAAAGTAGTGTAGTGGTCCCTTAAGAATTTTTTTTAATCCAGAAAAACACTGTTCAGGAACAACAACAAGGCTCTAATACACTGAATAAGTCTCTTTTTAGTTTACCTCAGAAATCCATCAGTAGTACTGTATTTGCTCACAGACACATAATTTGATCTCTTTGATTTCAAAGATGAAATATTGTGAAATTACTAAAGTACTACTGGCCCACAGACTAGTGAGAGACAATGATGCATATTTATTAGGTTATAATTGGCTGGTTATAGTAGGGGAATCTGTGCTGATTGATTTGGCATCTGTGGCTGAAAAAACATCTTCTTTCTATCCTTTAGATAGGGATGAGAGGTGGATAAAGTTAACAGAGTTGCTGGCTAACTGCAACAGTGTAGCATTGGTAACATTAGCTGAGCTGTTGGTCGACATACATTAGCTGGGACATGTAAAAGCTCCTTTTTAATTTGAATTGCTCAAGTCATCCTGCATGTCAAAAGGGAAACATTGCATGTAAATTTATATTTGTCAGCTAGCAATATTTTCCTTAGCAACTCTGTCTCTAATAGATTCATCAGTCCCCATACCTATTTTAAAGTTAACCAACTTAGGAATAGGCAGTGAGTACTATCCAGTTGGAGGCAGAGTAGAGTGGATGATGGCCATCTTAGGCTAACAGATACAACTGAATAGCAGTTAAGAAGTGGGTATAATCTATGCTGACTAAAAAATATGTCAGGTATACTCCGTACACCTGCATATATCCTGGACTACACCACTGCCTTCTCAATGCAATGATTATTCCTTCTTGGCACCATTCTCTAAGAGCAACTACAGGGTGGAGGGTTCAGTCTGGGGAGATTGATTCTTGAGCTCAAGCTGTGATTAAGGAGAGTCTGACTGTATCTAGCTGGAATCGTTCAACCTCTTGCACCAGCTCAGACTCTTCACTGTCAGACAGGTGGCAATACATGTCCCAAGAGCTAGCCTCTGCATCCTAGTATTGGACTGTCAGTGTCCCTGCCTCCGGGCATTGCCAAACTGACTCTGCACCCGACCCCCACAGACCATAGGAGGGCACATAGAGGAGGGACCCTTTTTGAACTGAACCCAACCAAACTAAGGGCATAATCCCAACTCACATCCACAAGCTCACATCCTCCAGGCTTGGCAACAGAAGTGGGCTCTGGCGAACAGCTTCCAGGCAAAGGAAACTTAGTTCTAGCATTGTTTTTGAATTGCACTTTATTTGGTTCCTCACCTAAAGAGAGACCTGATTACCATGAATGTACCTACCAGAAGTATGAAACCCCAAAAACATAGCTCTTAGCTTCTTTGGGACACATAAATTCCTCCACCTATGATAAGGTGAGGTCACAAAACAGAAGGAATAACATCAGAGGATACTAACAAAAGCACAATGCCTCCCTGCTCTTTAGATGGAGATTAAGGTTCAGCGATTAATGTCTGATGTTAAAATTCAATAAGTGCACCCAGAGAAAAAAGATAAACAATAAAAGATCAAAGGGGATTTTCTATGCAAAAGTAAACAAGTTTGATTTGAGGTAATCTGATTTTCATTCAGAGATCTCTTTTTAAATTGCACAAGCCCCAAGTTTGATTTAATCCCAGCCACATGAGACTGCTCACTGTAAATTAATGTTACTGCGGTCGGCTTTAGTTTATCTCAAAGCTGGTCAGGCGTAGCTGTCATGGCAGTCGAAACAACCTGCTGATCCCTGCAGACCCTACCATTACCTTTGTGTCTGGTCCGTTTAGCTAGAGAATAGCATTCCTGAAGGCTTGGTCAACATGTAATTTGTGTCAAAGTGTGTTTGTGTGCAGAAGGCTCTTGTGGATAAGAGCTGTCTCATTATAAGGGTGGGAACACACTTTTCCACATTAATGAGAATGTTTTCTGTGTTATCATTCATCACTGTGCCTGTGCTGGCAATTACAGAGGACCAGTGTGCATAATGAGGACTGATTAATTAATTTAGGCCAAACAGGAGGGCTGGTTCTTTGCTAATTAGCATGGAGCATGGCTCGAGCAAGAGCCAGAAACAAGAGGTTACAGCTGGTATTCCCACCTGTAGAATACACCTAGGTAAATGATTCACATGTCACATGTGTATTTGCATTGGGTATAGAGTTTATTTTTCATAGTGTAACAAGGCAATAAGGACACCTTCTCAATGTATTTCTATGTTTACTGTCCAGTATGGAAGACCTTTCTGTTTGGGTTTGTAGAGTCCTCTGGTGGACACTAAGAAGAACATACACTCACACAGCTTGTGCTGAGATTATATAATTTACTTTAAACTATAAGACCAAATGTGTATATAAGAAGATTTAGTCGGTTGTCTTTGAAAGCATAACACTGAAAGCTATTTCTATTCTGTCTGAGTTACTGGAGATTAGTGACTTCTTTAAACTTATCATGTCAGTGAAGAAGACAAATGCCCAGAGGCTTGTCAACAGAAAAAAAAAGGAAAAATAAGAAAAACAACTGTCATCTTCTCATTTGTAGAACAGAACCGTTGCAATTGGTATTCAGAAGAGCTTTTGGAACTTCTCTTTGAATACAGCCTGGCACTTCATGAACACAAAGACGTTGGTAAAGCAAATATTTAATTACCCAATAATGAAAAGAAAGATTATTGATTAAAATATAGAACACAATAAATAGTATTCTTTAGATTAATTACTGATTTTGCAAAGCAGGATCGAGCTTAGGAGCAACTATTATAAAAGGGACAGGTGGGGTAACATTTGGGGTGGTGTGGTTGCCAGGTTTGGTAAAGTGACCCACTGGTTAAAGCTGTATGTGTGTAGCCCAAAGGCACTGTGCATTGGCATTCTTCATTTGTGGCACCAGCATTTTAAATCCACTTCAAACAGTCAGCTTTATGGGTGGAGATGGTTGATTAACCTACAGACTGCAGAATTCTTGACCATTTACAAAACAGAAAGGAGGGAAAGCTGTATTTTTGTGCTGAAAATGATGAAATGCACCAAATGGAGATAATCACATAGCATGACTGACAACTGTCTGATAGACAGCCTTTTTTCTACAGTTGGCTGAAAGCCGAAGACATTTTGGTAGAGAAAAATAGTCAAATACAGCTCAATAGTAAACATTGATAACAAAATCAGCAGGTAGAAGTAAACTTGAATTGAATGTGTGCAAGATAAGGAGACAGAAAAATAAGAACTGGATCTATTGCTCTTCTTTGGACCTCTCAGATAGAGGCCCCAGTTTTATTGCTACCTCAGAAAATTAAACTATATAGATTTGCACATGGCCCTAAACATCTGGTCAATCTTTATACAACTACAAATAAAAATGAAGAAAATAAATCATTATGTTACACCTGTACCAGGCTCAACTACAGACACAACAACCTTAGCCCTCCTGTGCAACCAGTCTCCTGATTATTAATCACATCCAACTGTCATCAATTCCCTCTCTGGCTATATATTGATCAGATCACCACTCATTCCCTGTCGAACCTGGTAAAAGCTTAACCCCAGCATCCTCTTTCCCTTCCCTGGTGTCGACTCACCTACCTGCTCCTTAGATTTACTTCTCAGATTGATTCCCTGGTTTTGACTCCTGATTCGGATTCCTACCTTTTTCCTGGACTCCTTCGCTAAATTTCCTGGTTCTGATCCCTGCCTGTCTTCTGGACTTCCCTTTGGATTACCCACTCTGGCTCTCTTCATCTTTTATGAGATGTCCTTTGTTACACATGTTGTTTCATGTATTTGAAAAGCATTTACAGCCTAATCCAATTTTTTGTAATTCACAAAAAATACGATGGAACTTAAATCTATATGGATAAACTGTGAAGTTAAGGCCTTTTCCGTATTTGGTGATTTCTTCTTCAAAGCACCAGAACCCTGTGTGCATGTAACTTTGAAAGGGAAAGACATGGAAGCTGGAGTAGTTCTTTCTTGCCCGCAGCAACAGATATTTTAGTGGTCGGCGATATTAATCTTTACAACACAGTTATATTTAGTTTACAGCAGTATTATTGTCTAAATTTACCACACATTATGAATGTTTAAGTAATAAAATATCCCTTATAAATTTAGTTAAATTCAATTTTTTATTTATGTCTACGCCACTGTGAATATACTTTTCCAGTACCAAACCCTATGTGTGACTTTTTTTCTTGTGGCAAGGTTGTACAGTAATTGCAGTCACAACCTTACAATATGTGTTTGTCATTGCCTGACTGAAGAAATTGCATAAGCAGTCAGCCAGCTGACTGGTGAATTTTTCCATTGGGTTTTTATGTTATTAAAATGTTTTAGCACTGCAACCTCATTCTTAGCACACGTAGACTCCAGATTTGATCATGAAGAGAAATGAATGCTCAGAAGTGTAGGTCTGATTCACAGCAGTTGGTGCTAACAATGCTCAGTGTCCTCTCAGTGACATTTAAGCGGAAAAATGAATCCAGGGCTGCCAACTCTCATGTGCTGAGAGTGTGAGTCTCATGCAACTGTTTCTCTCACTGTGCATAAAACCTGACAGGATGTAAAATAACAGACTGGCTGTCTACAGACAGGACAGTCGCAACTCTGCTTTGTTCAGACTACTCAGAAGGAAACTTAGAAATATATTTTAATTTATTACATTTATTCCTGTGCATGATCCTCAGAGGAACTTCGGTCCGACAGCTTTCTGGCAACAGCACAAATTGTGCGCAGGCATGATTTTTATAGCTATAAAGAAGCTGTGTTATTAGTCAGAAACTTTTAAATGTTCTCTGCTTTCAATTTAATTATACACATTACTGGCATTTGGTTACACATTTCATTTTAAAATGTTATTGTGCATACTAAGAACAGCAGTTAAAATTATTATCTTGGTGCACTGTGTAAAGTATATCTTTTGCTCCATAAAAAAAACAAAAAACAAAACCAACACAAAAGCCAAAATACTAAATAAATGAAATAGAAAGGATTTTCTTTCCTCAATTCTTTCCTGCCGTATATCTAAAAGTCATACTACAGATGCCGTTTTACTCCTGTTGCAATTTGTTGTTAATAGTTGCAACGTCATGGCTCAATTACAAAAAGTCCTATGAAAATAGGAAGGAGGGACTAATGAGTGGTGTTAAATAGTCTTTTACTCCATTCTTTCACTTAATTGCTTTCTTTTACTAATGGTTATTGTCAGGAGTTTCAAGGATATTTTTACAATTAGAGTAAATTTCAGTGTGTTGATTTAATTCCTAAAAATGACATGGAAGGGATCAAAACAAAACATTATCGTGTCACAGCCTGGAAGGTTTAGTGAAGAATGTTTATTCTGGAAATAATTTTTACCTGAGTTCAAACTTTATGATATAGTTTCAACTCAAACTGTAGAATAAACTTACAAAAATGTTTTTACATTAAAACATATTATTATTATTATTATTATTATTATTATTAAGTATTATTTGTTATCTTTATTTGGTTAACTAAAATCTGGTGTACTGTCTTGTTAGGCAGATCTTGCATTTAGTGATTCGGCTCAATCATAAGATCTTTTTAACAAGACAAACTTTGTAAACTGAGATAATAAGAACATTTCTTAAAGGTGCTGCCTCTGTTCCAGCATGCAATGTTGCGTGATATATCCTAAAATTTGCATTACTCATTAAGTGTAGTTCCCATGATATGATGCAATGTTACTGAATACTAAATAACTGCCAGAGACTTAGCTCCTACGTTTTTTCACTTCACCAATTTATTTGCAGCTACGACATGCGTTAAAATAGTAGATGACATTGTTCTTATTAGTAGAGTTTTGGAAATGTTACAACAAATGCAGTGCATTGTATAGCCAATCAGCAGTGTTGTTTTGACATCTCTTTTAGACATGTTTACAACAGTTTTTCATATCAACAGGGAACTACAACTCTTTTTTTCCATTTTCTATTTTCCATCCTCTGTGTGTGAGTAAAATGTCAAGCTTTGCTCTATAAGGAAAGCAAGGACACACGAAGAGAAGGTTAATTCCCAAGTTAATCAGTGACAACACAGATTCAATCAAATCCTGGCTTTATACCTGTAAACTTGTTTGTAAATAAACATGTGTACTATAAATTGATTAGATCTTTTGTTATAAATCAATTTAGATCTTTTGGACCTATTACATATCTAATTTTAACTCTCGCGTGTCCTAGTTATTTGCATAGTAGAGCATAATTAATAATATTCATTTCCTTTGAATTCATCCCATATGATCAAATGCCCATATATACACATTAGTACATATTCATGAGGGCAATCGGGGCTCGGAGACATATGAATTATTTAGTGTTTACTTCACATCAGTTCCATCCAATATAAGCAGAATTAAATTTTTCAAAGTAATGCTGACATTGCCTTAAATCATCAGCTTTTGCTTTCATCAGCTAAGAGAGACACCACACACTGTGACGACAATACTGATTAATGCACCAAAAAGCCAAGACTTAGTTTCTTTTCTTTTTTTAATGTTGGTTTCAGTCTCAATTTAGGTAAGAATGATCAGCTGACCTTCTACGATGGTGATGACCTGACAGCCAGCATCCTGGGTCAATACAGCGGAACACGGCCACACTTCAAGCTCTTCACCTCCATGGCAGATGTCACTGTTCAGTTTCAGTCAGATCCTGCCACCAACATCTACGGCTACAACAACGGCTTTGTTGTTCACTTCTTTGGTAAGACTGTAGCTTTGTTTATGATTGATGATCAAAATAGTTTTCAACAAGTGGCAATCTAATGCTGTCTATTTAATGTACAAGTAAAACCAATTTAAGCATAGCATCGGACAGACTGGGTTACAGCAAAAGTAACCTTACACCTGCATAAGTGTAAGGTTACATTCACTTAGGATCCACACGTGGTAGTACCAAGTGTGAAAAAGAAAGTGTATCTCGTATCTATACAGGACCGAGCAAGTCTGCCTTCTGTGTCTTTGCCTTTTTCTGTCCTTCCCTTACTGGCATGTGGCTTGTCCCAGGTAGTCAGGATTAGGCTACAACAAACAAAGAAAGCAAAATAATAGGGTACACATCACTATCAGCTGGTTTTGCCCAATGTTTTGTGCCGCTGCCCATGTATGCTGCCGTTAGGAAGGTACAGTCTGACTGATGCCAATCCACAAGCTGTGTTCCTCCCAGCACACATCACAAGCCTCAATTTACATTTCCTCTCCAACTGTGGCTGTTTAGAGTAGAAAAAATACACAATTCTGCAGATGTAAATATTCCCTACTGAAGGTGTTACATATTAATGCTTGGATTATCTTGAGAATCCTCAACACAACTTTACAGTCTCATGGTGTTAATTCTCCATTACATAGAAAACATAAATAGTGGAAATATTTTTCTACTAGCCTACTAGTACCATTGGCTTTCCTGGTCAAGCTCGTGGTGTTGCAATTCTTAATTTTCCATGTGCATTTTTTTCCTTCTGCTTACACAATGCAAACTGCTTTTTGCCAAAAGAGGTGCCAAGGAATGACACTTGCCCAGAACTGCCAGAGATTCCCAATGGCTGGAAGAGCACCTCCCACCCTGACCTCATCCACGGCACCGTCGTCACATACCAGTGCTACCCTGGATATACACTGGTGGGTTCAGAGATCCTCATGTGTCAGTGGGATCTCACCTGGAGTGGTGATGTGCCAAAATGTGAAGAAGGTGAGAGAAAGTTAGCTAAAGTCTTTTCTTTAGAAATTCTTTCAGTGAGTGCTTAAGATAGCAGGACCTCATCATGCGGAGATGTCACAGTGAGGACGTTAGATTAGGAAATGCAAACCTTATTTCACACAATTATGCCAGATTTTTTCAGACTTGGAAAGTCTACTTAGACAACTGGTCATGATGTCAGCACTCGGTACACACAACAGCCTTTTGGTGGCAATGCAAAAGTAATATTTGAGATAAATTTGTAATTTTTTTTCAATGATTTTGAAGTCCCTTGCCATGTTGAAGGGCAGTTTGGAACCCTAAACTCATTTTTATGTGGTGCCTCTACTTCCTCATGAGTGTTGTAACTTAGCTTGGATAGCTTGTTTTGCAGAAAGTTTACAAATGACGTTGTGTCTGTCATTTATTCTACCATTTACAGCGAGAAACGGAAAATATTCTCAAACATTTTATATGATTATCTCCATCAGACAGCTTATCTAGGTAATTTCTCTGGTTTTCTTATTAGATGACTAAACAGTCATGCAGACTAAGTTGATACTAGAGCACTCTCTACTGGAGAACTTACCAAAGTTCTTAAGCAATCTGATGCATCAATTCATACTCTGTCTGAAGTTCATTTTATTTTCCTTTTTGAATTGAACGTATTACTGACTTTTGAACAGACAGCAATACGATTAGCTATGACATGTATTTAAATAACAATTACAAAGTTGAAAACTTTTTTTCTTATGCACCTTTGCATGAAACCTGCACGGTAACTTTTAACTCATGTTGTTTTTAATGTATTTATTTAATTTAAGATTTTATTGTGATTTGTGTGATATGTTGCTGTCCTTTCTTTACAACATCTGTAATGTTTTTGATGTTTTCATGTAAAACAATTTGAATTATACATGAAATGTGCTACACAAATGAACCTGCCTTGCCTGGTATAATGCAAAGTTGCAAACCTTAAAAATGAATTGACTCGAGCTAATCTTAGAGATTCTGGGAACCTCAAGTAAGGCAAGGCAAGGCAAGTTTATTTATATAGCGGCTTTCATGTACAGGACAGCTCAAAGCGCTTTACATTGAAACAGAAAGAAATTACAATAAAAAAATTAGAAAAATAAACAGAAAAATAAAGAAGCTAATTATAAGTATCATTAAGAGTGGCTAAATGTAGCTATCCACC
>JBAMHV010000016.1:5179779-5196346 GCA_037177535.1 Pseudomugil gertrudae | reverse complement strand
ATATATAAAACCATGATTACTGTCAACAGTATGGTGTTTATTATTGTGCTTTGATAAAAATGTAATAGTTTGGAGAATGGCCTTTGTGTTGTCTGTATGTTAATGTTTATGTGCATTAAAATGTTACTTTTATATGTGACCAGTAGGTGGCAGTGCACTACAAAGTCAGCAGTTGAAGGAGTCAGTTGTGCATCAAGTACATCAAAACCATCTTCAAAATTTAATACTCCCACAGTGCTCTAAAGGCAGGCTGCTGATGGTTCACAATTAAACTAAAATGCCCTTCTCACAATCCAGCAGAGACCAGCACATGGCAATTAACCCACTAATACAGCAGGCTGTAGACCTCCCTGTCTGTGTTGGCAGCTCTAGGGCATGAAGCCCACCACTCACCATAGGGCTGATGAGTAAATGTAGTTTAATGTATTGACCCGTTCAAAGTTTCTGGTATATGGTATTTTCTGATAATGGATGTAAAATCAAGCATCTGCACTATGTTCAGTAATGCATGAGTAATTATATTCCTAAAAAGATGACAGGAGACTGTAGCATCAAAATGCACACATTTTAAAGTTAGGTCAATTTGTTGTATTAATTGTTACCTGCTTTGAGGGTCTAAATGCACCAACACTATGATCATAACATGATATGTTTAATAACTATTTTCCTTCCCCGGACGCAGTGCAGAGCAGATTAGCCAAGGTTTTTTATGGCTTTTGATTCAAGAAAAAAGTAGAATTTTCTTCTCTGTTGGTTCGCTGTTTTACATTTGTTGCTTAATCAGATTTATCATGGCTTTGATAGTTCACCCTGAGGCTTCTTTCTTTCTTTCTTTTTTCTTTTTATACCATTGTGTTTTTAGCTGAGATTGACAGACACCTCTCCCTCCCTGGGGCTTGATTTATTTATTTTAATCAGATTAATAAGCCATTATGACTGAGTAGAAGGAGAAAAAAACAAGTCAATAATAGAACCAGTGCAAGTTTAAGCTGTCTCACTTTTAAGATCGCATCAAATGCAGATAAATAAAGATTGGTGCCTGTGATGGTTGATCCACCAACATTTCAACCCTCACTATTTCAATCCACACACAAACTATGTTCCCCATAGAGAGCCAGTGTCTATCATAAATGGGTACATTCTTTTCATAGTATCTTTGTCTTTTAATTGTCATTAATACATCTACATTTTTTTTACTTTTCGAGTTGCTTTGTTACATAAGATCTTATGCAAAAATAACTTCAGTTTTTCTCTTTGAGTTTAATCTTTCATAGTTTTAATACATGAAAATTCCCCAGTTTTTTTTAACTGTCCCATGAAAGGCAGGCAAGCAGCCATGTCATGTCACACAGACAGGGCTCACTGTCTTTGTTATTAACGGCAGCCTCAGGAAGCCATTTTGCACAAAACAAAGGGTAAACCCTTGGCACGCCTCCGGTAGTGCTTGATGTGGCAAGATGCCAGATCTTACTCTCCAGCATTTCAGGGGGACTGAGGTTCTCTGGTGCAATGAACCACTGATATTCATGTAAACATAAAAATGTTTGAATAGGATACCATGTCCAGTCTCTCACTTCATTAATGATATACATTTTCCTTGTAAAAGGGATAAGACATTCAAAAGTGAAGTTTAAATAAAAATAAAGACCATATTATCCTATATGTTTTCCTGAAATGCACTTTTCAGGGTCTTTTTAAAAACGTCATGCTTGTCTGTATGTTGCATAGTATGTGAAAAGCTATACATGTTTATTTGATGTTCTGGAAATAATTAATCAGATCTTTGAACTCTGCTTTGTCTTGTTACCCAAAGAGGCTGCTGGAGATTTCACCAGAAATAAAGAGATGCAATAAATCGAGCAAGTTTTGCCATTTATGACTGAAAATGGTTTCTTTAGTAATAAAAACTTGAATAAAGTTAAAGGATGCAATGTTATCATCAATGTCTGCAATGTGTGGATGCTTAAGATGATAGTAAACAGAAAGGGACACTCGTAAAAGGTCAGTAGAGACTTTTTTGCCTACTTGTATTATATGATGTTTTTTTAAGACATGCAGAGAGGCGAGAGGTGTGAAATTAGTAACAAATGCGTAAAAGACTATGATGATTATTATTGTAAAACCCAATTTATACTGAGTCTTTCAATAAAAAAAGAAAACAGTTTCACACATGCACATCCAGATATAAAACTTGTTAAAATGTGCTGGTGCTGATGGTAATACATGGTCTATTTTATTATGGGGAAGCATGTGTGCCCAGGCAAGTATGATATTTTGCATTTGTAGCCAGTATGTGTGCACGAGCTGGTGTCTGCAGAAATCACATCTATGTATTATCTAAGCTAGATCAAGATTGGAAATGTTTTCCTTTCAGGATGCAAGGCAGGTTTGAGATTGAGGGCTCTGAACAGAGAGGACACAAAAGCATCTGAGCCAGAGGGCGGAGGGGAGTGGATGAGCTGGTGAGATGATAATGCAGCATGACACCTCTGAAATGAATCCCTGGTTACCATAGCAAAGAAGCGGGACAGGACAGTCTCTCAGGAGCCTCAAATAAAGCCAGCTGTAAATGATGTTTGATTAGTATTTAGATCATGTTCTTACAGCAGAAACATTTTGTTAGCTGTTTGTGCATCAGTTCTTCTGCCTTTGCACTGTCCTCTTCAATGAACATGATTTAGGACAGCCACTTTTTAACCTTAAAGAAGAATAGCTGCTAAATTAAGTCTGTTTTGTTTTTGCCTTGTACATATTTGTACTGCTTTATCATAGCTTATCTATTCAATATGTTAATATGCAGCTGGCAATCTTGTTTGCTAGAAGCTTAAAAGAAGAGAGGTATTTGTGCACCACATGGCAAATACACAAGTCGAATGGGAGTCCATCCATGCAGCTCAGCATATTAAGTACACTAAGAAATGTATTTTCCAGTCAACAATACATTGTATGTAAATGTACATAATAAATATATAATTGAAGAAATGCATTGTGTATTTTATTTAAGTTGTGACAAAACAAGACATTTGGATATATGTACATGTAAACACATTTTGAAAATCATATCATCAATGTCAACAAAATGTTGCATGTGGTAGCCAATTGAATAAAACAGCAAAAGTTACAAAAGCTCTGAGAGCAATCTTCTACTTTGACTGTATCACTAAATTATACAAAACACAAATCTGAGTAATACATTATATTCTGAATATTGTTTTTTTTTAAACTTCCAATTAGGAAAGTTTTTACAGACGTGTGTAGACACCATCCTAAATATCCAAACTCTTCCATTGCAAAACAGCTAGAGTAGATTCTTTTTACTGCTGCCTTTGCACCTCTCTGGTCCATTTTGTCAGCTATGCCAGCAATGGACTGCTTACTAAGCTGGAACTAATCACATCTGACTGCTATCTGTCTCCATCAATTACACACTAGGTGCCTTGTGCCCTCCTGCTACCATACAGTGAAAAAGATCTAGTGATGCAGCCTCTACAGACACTGGCTGAATGTGTGAGCAGTTAACTGCAAAGTTATCTTCTACATGCATCTGAGATTTTATTCATTGACTAAGCCTGCTTGTGTTATTATGTTAATGAAACAAGGCTGAGAGCGGGGAGGTCTGCCTCAGTAGATGCTAGTGGAGATGTCAAGAACAGGGTTAATACTTATCGGAAATCATTCACTCATGCTTCAGTCATTCTGCACAACACTTATCTGCTTTCTTGACTGGCTGTTGACTGTTGGAGTAAACATAAACAAAGGTCAAAGGTCAGCATACCCTGGGCCATTGGGGATTGATGATTAGTCCATTGCTGATTTTCAGCGATAACCATTAATACCATCATTGTGGCCTTTTTCAAAGAGACAGAAATCAATACTGATTTAGGTAGAGTCAAATTATTACTAACTTCAAACGTGTAAAAAAATACAAATTAAAGAGAATTCAGATTTACAGAACATTTAATATTGCCTTAACATTAATTTAATTTTTTTACTCATTTCTTTTCATTTTGTCTTTCTTTTTGATGTTCTGTACACAACCGACATTCATGTTCTTCATCGTCTTCTTCTTACTACTTACTGTCTGGCCCATGTTGCATGTACAAGAGATGTCTGACAAAGACAGATTGCTCAGCCACAGCTTAAAGGTGACTGCCTCAGTCTGTGTTCCCTAAAGCGCTGGGTCATTGGTATCAATCATGGTCAGCAGCAATCTCCACATAGACAAAACACACAGGAAAGTCTGCAGCAAATGTGTGACATTACACAGATGAGAGAACTGCATCTGATAAAAAGACAAAAAGAGATACTGATGAAGGTGTTGAAGTAGATGGGAACAAATGCAATGATCAGACAGAGAGAAGGAGGTGCAGTAGATTTCAGCTCTGGTCAGACAGATGTGTATGTGGGGGGAGAAGCTGGGCAGACAAGCATGGGGCATTTATCATTATTGGCTTGTACCTCCATCCCTTGCTTAGCCTGACATAAATCATGATTTCAGCATAATAGATCCCCTTTCTGCTATGGAATTAAAGACTGTGTGGCTTATATCGATTTCAGTCACTGTGGTCACTCCTCCTTCTTACATTTCAGTACAGTACAATGATGCACAATAATTATAAGCCATTACTGATTTTGCAGTTTAGGGATGCCTGGAAAAGTGCAGTGTTACACAAGGCTTAATATGGATCCATGAAGCGCTAGGAGATGCAAGCAATGGCAAGTTTGCAAACAAAATGTCTCTGCTCAATAGTTTGAGTTCACTGGAAAAAAATTCTATTGTATTTATATAATAAGAGAAAGAGTTAACCCTAACTAAAAATAGCTGATTGCATAAAGTTAAAACTAGAAACATCACACTTCAGAATTCATCTGCAAATCAAACCATTTCATCACTTTTGTCATCCAGTATTATATCATTACATTTGATAAACTTATCACAAAAACTGTAATGTTATACCAATGTCTAAAGCATCAGAAGAGTCTTAAATAAAAATAAAAAAAACATGAACAAATAGGGAGAATCACTTTAACTTGACTGAGCTGAGCAGGTAATTAAACATTAATAACTTCATTGTTGGTTTGAAGTTCAACTTCATTTGTCAGAAGCTCTACATTTACATCGTTAACATACAGTATGCCGTTTCCCAAGAAGTCCTCTGAGAGTGACCAAGAAAACCTTTTCATAGCATAGAATTTAACTATTTAGTTCCAATCCACATCAATAAACAACAACGAGAGAGAGAGAGAGAGAGAGAGAGAGAGAGGGAAGCTTATAGTTTGATTTTTTTAAGCTATCTGGAGGGAAACCAGTTATTCCATCATCATACGTCATAAATAATTCACATGGGATCTTTTTTTTTATAATTAAACATTAATCTTTAATGCATTTTTTAATATGTTAACCAGGGGGGACTAAAAGACTACTTTGTTAATGTCTTGATTAATCACTATACAGAGAATGCTTTAAATTTTTTTGCCATAATTAGTTATTTTATGCTTTTGCTGCATTTTGATAAATATATTAAAAAAACAATCCTAATAAAAATGAATAAATAAATGACATAACCATACACACAAATGATCCACACATAAAGGATACAATTGTAGAGAAAGTGCTGTGTTTAAACTTTCTCCTTGGTGTACTGGTGCAGGAGCTCCACTTGACTAACTTTAATAATACATCCTTTAAGTAAGATTTTGTAATCATCCCAAAGTTTAGCAGCAACTAAACTTGCAAATACATGTTCTTACTTTCACACTGTATACACTCAAGTCATTCATAAAATGGTACTGCATGTGTGTCTGCCTAGTAGGCAAATGTTAAGCAGGATCCATTAAAAAAGCAGTGTCTATATTAATTCACTCAGGAAATTTATTTTCTCTTTCTTCCTTAATGACTGTGTTATTTTTATGGTAGCTGGTAGAGTTATTCTCTCCATTTTATGTGTATTTTTTCTCTCTTTTTTTCTTGATGTCTAATTCATTATACTTTACACATAGAATAACAGCTAGAATAACAGCTAAATTAACAGAACGGCTAACAGAGTCATTTCTTGTTGTTTAAGCTACTCTATACAAAAACATGCAAATGTCATTTCAAATGATAAAAACATGCAGCAGATTATTCCATTCCAGATCTCATGGGCATGCTGTTAACATACCAACTATCTTGGCATGTCAATCAAACTGAAGTTTTGAGACTTGGCCCATAACTTGTTTGCAAATCACTCTTTACAAAGTGTTTGTCTATAAATATATCAGTATATGTACTTGTATTTTTTTGTAAACCTTTATCTTTTTTTGGAACACCAAATAAGAAAGATATGTGGGACATAACCTAACCAGCTGATTAGGTAAGTCACATGATCATATTAAGTCAGTGTGCCACAACAAACCAAAACATTTTGTGGCATATTGAAAATTAAATTAAATGCAGGCACATGTCAAACATTTCATTTGAGAAAACAGAGGCTAATACACGAAAATCTTTGCTAAATTGAACTTGATTTCAGCCACACATTATAGAAAAAAGTAAAGATAAAACATTAACTCAACTCTTCTAGTGTATCATAATGTGCCCAGTGACTACCTGCTACAATTTGAAAAAAAAAGGTGTTAGGTCATTTAAACACATATATTTTGTCTCATCATTTCAGTGCTGTAATACATTACAGAATATGGTTTTGCACTACCTCAATAAATGTACCCAAAGATCACAGCCATTCAGTGATAGGGTTCAAAGCCTTGCACGTATCACACAAAAATTTATTTTTGTCTCTAGAATGCTGTAATGGTGTTAGAAGTTGAAGTGATTTGCAAATCTCTGGATTATAGATTTTTATGTGTTCATATTGCTTTCATATTTTTATTGTCCTAATCATAGTTTACATGATAGGTCACTCACAGGGTAGCTGCCCTATGGAGGTGATGGATTTCAGCTGACTAAATGAAAGGACTAGAAAGAGATGGGGGTCAATAAGATGAGGCAGACTTACTTCTTGACAGGCTTAGTTGATGAAGCCACTGGCTTAACTGCATATGAAGGGATTAATTATGAGGCCTGTACATATAGAGCCTAAATAAATGATTGCAGGGTTAATTGCAGTGTTCTAAGCTTTGGGTAATGGACTGTATTTCTCTAATGATAAAGCATGAGCTCCTCATTGAGTTCACTCTGAGCGCCTTTTTTGTCTCTGATCTTACATCCAAGATCATTACACAGCTCTAAATATCATACTATCCAAGATAACCCAACGAGAGGAAAGGCTTCCTTTTGTTTAATAATTAGCATAGTTATTAGGAATTTTGCAATGAATATCATTAAAACCAGGGAGTGTATCCAGCAATTTGAACAAACCTATGCATCAGGGAGTATATCATCATGAGTTTTTACTACTAACCATAGCAAAAAATTATTTCCTGATACTCCGTCTTGTTGTCGAGGGTTTGGGGCATTTTCTACACCAATGATGGTAAATTACAATGATGATTCTTCAACTAGATCCTGATAACACATATGAAAAAAGATCAATCTGCTAAATAGTGACCATATCATACTGATTCAGATTATAGCAAAGATAATATAAAAGTTTTTTCATCTTTTTCCACAAACATTATTATTCAGCATTATCAGCAGGTTTTCTTTTAAACATGCTCAAATAATCTTTTAACCATCTTTTAAACCAGCAATCCTGAAGATTTTCAATGTGCCCCTGCTTCAAAACACAAAACTTTATAAATTGTTTTAGCCATTCAATTTGAATCAGGGGTTTTGGAGGAGAGATACACTGAAAATCTGCAGGACTGCAGTCTTCACAGAGCCAAATTGAGAAGACCTGCTTTTAAACCCAGAAGGTCTGTGATGAGACAGCCAGAGGGGAATATCCTAGTTGAAGAGAGCTGTAGTCCTGCAGGTTTTAGCTCTTTCCTGCTGTAGCACACCTGGATGAACCTCAATCTGATTGATGGGTGAATGTCATTTTAATTTTTTTCCCAGTACTATTGCCATTTTAAAAGAGCAAAGTAAACCCCCCAACCCCCCCTCCAAAAAAAACAATTCACTATTCAATATTTTACTGTGGGCTTACTGTATCTCAAAGGCAGAGCAGTCCAAGGTCGCTCCTGTAGGTCTCTGTTTTAACCTACTTAGCTTACATTAAATGGAGTAGCCTTGTACACATCACTGTGCTGGACTAAAGGCCAGTCCACGTCAGCTTTACATTAGGGAACACTTATATTTTTACCTCCGAACAACTTGTTTATGCTTAAATGGGTTTTGTACGGTCTGACAAACAGAAATATGACTTTGAAATAAAGTCCAGAGATGATAAATGGTTGCTGAAGCTGGTGGGTATGTCATACAAACAGACACACTGACAATAAACTGATCTAGTGGATGACAGGGTGCTTTTAACATATAAACATGTCTGACATATTGTACTGCTTAAGAATTCAAGTAGAGGCTTCACGGTGGTGCAGTTAGCACCGTGGCCTCACAGCAAGAAGGTTGCTGGTTTGAGCCTCGGCTGAGGAGAGGACCCACCAGTGACCTTTCTGTGTGGAGTTTGCATGTTCTCCCTGTGCTTCCTCCCACAGTCCAAAGACATGCACCTTGGGGATAGGCTAATTGGAGACATTAAATTGTCCATAGGTGTGTGCACGGTTGTGTGTTTCCTGTGATGAACTGGCGACCTGTCCAGGGTGTGCCCGGCCTCTCGTCCAATGTCAGCTGGGATTGGCTCTAGTCCACTTGCAATTTTGTTCAGGGAATAAACGGTAGATAATGGATGGATGGATGGATGAGGAATGGATGGATGGATGGATGGATGAGGAATGGATGGATGGAGGGATGAATTCAAGTAAAATGAGAACATGAAAAATACTTCTGCTGAACTGCTAGTTAAAAGGATTGTTTCCTTAGAGTTTCAACAGTGAACGTAGGAGCATTTAGCCATACATGTATATTCGTCATCTGAGTAATGAATATCACCATGTTAGTTCTAGCCAGAGTTCCTAACCTTAGAACTCTTACTATTCACATGGATGATTGTTCATAAACAATGCTAATCTGCCAGTCATATTACACACTTTTTTAGGAAAGAGTGGCGAGTTGCATCTGTAATTTTATTTATTGTACCAAACGCAGATGAGTGGCCATAAAATAAACAAAGCTTGTATTAAAGAGTGAAAGATTAGTATATTATTACTGTACAGTTCACATACTGAGAACTGGTAATTGCATAAATAGTTTATTCTTTCAGCAAATGCAAAATTTACTCCAAATAATACATACAATGGTTTGGGAAACTAGACTGACATTTTTACACTTTAAACACTTAAAGACTTAAATCATTTTAACGACTCTAACTTATTAACATAATGACTATGCATTATTTCATAATGAAAAGAGTTGTCTAAAATTGTTTAAAAAGCATTTCTAATCCCACATAGCAAAGTTTGAACATAAATAATGTCCCTGATATAAGAAGATAAGTAGACTGAAGCTGTCAAAGTACTTCCATCACTTTGAAGAATTGGTGGGGGGGGGTTGTATCTTAAATGGAGGGGTTATTATGGTAGATTGCAGAGTCTAAAGCTTGCTGCCTCTCCACCTGCTCACTGTGCTGTGCAGAAAGCCTCTTCTAATGGCAATTTACAGAGCATTTACCCACAACTGCAAGTGTCATAATTTGCTCTAACCACTACAATTATGCCACTTATTTTTTTTAGACATACAGTATATTAAATGGCTGCAACAATATCTCTCATTACAACTTGTAATGGTCGCTGAACAAAGGCTGTGACTGAATTGTTACTCAACTTGGCTTAAAGCATAGTGACCCCAGTATTGAGTGTGTAAACAACAAGCAGGAGAAACGATTCTCCTCTGAAAAAAGCTTTAGACAGTAAGGTGAAAAGAAGCACCAGGGACACACAAACTGATTATTTCAAAAGTTTGACAGTTTTGTAAATGGAAAAACATTAATGTCTGTTTCTTTTCTTTAAGTCAGAGCTTTGAGTTTTTGACCCCTATTTCTGTTTATATTTACATTTCAGCTCAGACAAAATTCTAAGAAATAGTTTTAACTCCATAGATTTAGTTCATGTAGCATTTTTAAATGTTTACAGGATCCAATCTGCCTCAAATAATGGGAAATAAAGACTCACAACAAGCTCAATGTATGTCAACTTGTAAGTTGATTACATCATGATGATGAGCAGCAAGCTTGATAATAATTGCTGCTAGTGTCATACTATTTGGTATATTAGCACAATACAGATAATATAAGGGAAATAAATTCTGTTGTGTTACCCTGGGTTCACTGATAGACTGGAAACCTGTCTAGGGTGTACCTGCCTCTTGGTTGATGATTACTGGATTAGGCTCTAGCCCCTTGCAACCCTTATTTGAACTAAGTGCTATATGAAATGAATGAATAAATGTTTTACCATGTTTGTTATCTATTCTAAATATTGTACTCTACGAGAGATCCAACAACCCTTTAAAACATAGGCCTTTAATCTTCAGACGTAATGATGTAATCATTCAGCACCCCATATAATTGAAATTCTATATTCATTTTGAAGGAATTAATCTCAATCTCTAATCCATCTATGCCATGGCTCTGCTGATCCTGGGAGAGGTGTGTGTGTGTGTGTGTGTGTGTGTGTGTGTGTGTGTGCGTGGGGGGGCATTTTGCAGGTGGAGCTTCTGGTTTTTGTCAACAGGTTTCAACACAGCTGACAGCAATCATACTGCCTCGGTACATCTAGTTTGCTCGGTACTGTCAGATTGTTGCTCTCAGTCCTGTGGTAACTTCAGACCACTACAGCATTTTTTCTTTGTTATGAAAATTAATGCTTTCTGCTGATTTAAGTTTAAATAAAGTAACTCACTATGGCAAATTAGCTATTGTTGCTCGAGTGTATGAGAATACATATAATCTGTCAGTTGTTGCATGCAAAGGCTGAGGGTGTGAATCTCCTGTTAGCCAACTTTACCTGCAAACAATTAGTATTTTATGCATATGATTGTGTTTGAAGTGTTAATTGAGGTTAATAATAATTAAAATGATAGTGCTCAACTTCAAATTCAAATAAATTGTGCTTGCCTTATCTATGCATTTTATGAGAGGAAAAAAGAAATAAAAAAATAAAAAAAATATTCAGGGAGTGATGTAAAATTGTACTTCCTGAAAAATGTAGATTTAGATATTTAGAATTATATTTTTATATTTAAAATTTAGATAAATTTAGAAACCATACTTTAAAATGGTTGCAGGAGCATACATTCTTTTTGTGCATCCTCTTTGAGTTAGCACTGATGTTGACCCCTGTGCCATGAATACCACTCCCACATGCTCTCTCAGCTGCTCTGGTAGGCATGTTTTAGAAAGATTAGGTGTCTCTCAATGACACTTGAGTTGAACAACTCTTAATTTACATGCTACTACATCTCTCTTAGCATGTCGAGGTCAGACCAGTGCACTTTGGCATTAGATGGAAGCTTGTGATGATAGCAATGATGGTATTTAGGAGAACAGTAGTGATGATGTCCTGACATGATATGCATACATGAAATTCACACATAAAACACAGAACTAAAAGGCTGGATTTAAAAAATAAAAAAACAAGCTGTTTGTTTACAGATAAATTACAAATATTAAAAAAATGAATATGCTCCAGCTTCCATGTGGCCCAGAATTAGATTAAACAATATGGAAAATGAATGAATGAGTAAAAATGTACAACACCTAGGACATGTGGACATGAAGCAAGCAACAAAAAGATGCTTTGTAGCTGCATATTATTGATCTACATGTTATTTTTTCCCTCACTGTTCTCAGTTTGGGAAAAGATTAGAAATATTTTAAAATGATGTGGTGCTTGCCATTTCAGTCATGCAGATATTATTTAACCCCCACTGCAAAGGGACTACCATGTAGCAGAAATAATATGTAAGAGAATGTTTTTTTTAACATATTTTGATTGAGAACAATATCCTCTGTAAATATTTAAATATCTCTCCTGCCACCAGCCGGGGCACTTGTTTAAAGTAAGTGTAACGTGGAACTTGTGGAATTAATCTAGCCTTAAGGCTAAACTTAAGACTTTACACATGACTGCCAAGAGGAAGAGCTAAATTTCAGTTCTGTGTTTTCAAACTGCTTTCCCTTAAAATATCTATTTTTTTGTTCAGTTTTTATTTATCCTGCTTGTCAGCACAACGTTTTCAGTTTCATGAGTGCTCTGTGTTTTGCTCTTAGGCTGGAGTTTACTTGAATTTAAAAAAAATCTTGATATTGACTTGGTTGGAGTACATGGTCAGATGTCTATAGACATTTAGCTTAAATGCTAAACTAAAGGGCGACTCAATCCAGTGAAGTCCAGACTACATTTTTTTTTCTTGGATCAAATATTTGTTTTGTCCATTTAGGAAGTAAAACATATTTAATGCATAACATTAAATATGCTAGTCAATACCATATCAAGGATCATTGTTGCATTTACATCCACACGCATGTGAAAGATGCCAATGTGTTGAGATAAGGACAGAAATCAGACACAGCTTCGAGGAATATAATCAGTCTTCTGAGGTGACTGCTTTTTTACTGATTTTTTCCATGGTACTTTTCATCTTTCCTCAGAGGACCTGCACACAGTTTTCAAATTTATGTATGTACACATACGTGATGTACCTTATATGCACATCCAGGGAGCCAATGATTGTGCTCTGCAAGCCACACTCTCGCGCCCTAGAGGATCAGAGCTCAGCCTGACTAACACCCATAAAAAGCAGGAGGGCTTTATGCATTTTCTTGATCCCTCATTCTCTTTCCATTTGCTTTCTCCTCCTCCTGCCATGACAGGACAATTAACCATCAGACACACAATGGGGCACATGTCCCCTTAGCCACGGCCAGCTCCCTTAGACCTGTACATCCTAATAGGGATTAGGCAAGAAGTTAACAATGAATGAAGAAGTCCTTCAGGAGCCTCTAATTCTATTCTGTTCTGTGTCACATTTCATCTCAGTCCATTCACAACCATGTGTTTGAGTATAAGGTATAATCCTCTTACATATCAAAGGTGGACAGATCATATTAATTTAGACATTGCTTCCCCCCGGCCCAAGGGCACATTACGCACTCAACACAGAGCCCCAACAACACCATCTGCTCTGTTCTTTTAACTGACCCACTGTGACCGACAGTAACAATTGCATCTTACTGAATTATCATGTTTTCCTCTTTAATTTCTAACAATTTTATTTAATGGTTTCAACAAAAATGCAATATGAAAAATTATCTTGAATTTGAATTGGAGTTATAAATGGATAACACACTTTTTCCTATAACAATTTAAACTGCGATTTCACATTTGAAATTAGCAATTTGATGCTTGTTTGGTTTTTTTTTTGTTAGGTTTTTTTTGCTTTTTTTCAGCCAGAGTATTTGCCTAAGCAGATTACAATTACAATTGTGAAGGTAGAAATAAGACCTAAGTCAGTCTCAGGGTCAGATGTATACCAATGAGCATCACATCAGCATTATTACTGTTCTAGTCACTGATGGTGTCTGTCCACTTGTGCAACAAACTTCAATTCCACTTGAATTTTATCTGCCTTTTGCTGGCCTCGCAAGGAGATAGCAGACACGCTCTGACATGAATTAGCCCCAGACTGACTGATATGCATTTACCCAGGGGAATTTATGTTCAAAGCAGTCCCTGGCTTTTCTTATGCTTTGCTCTTTTCCTCCTATCTTTTATTCCCTCCCATTTCTGCCACTGGTTGGTTTTCTCGTCCTTGTCATTCAGCTGTCTGTGAAACATCAAGCTTTGTTGGACAGACAGGTGCTTGCAAAGTCTGATGGAGTTATTTGCTACTAACGTGCAAAACATGACTGATGAGAAAAATGTCATCCAAAGTGGTGGAAAATGCTGGAGTACAGGGAAAGAAGAGAGGTCCATTTCCATTCATCACAACTACTGACAGATGGTCCCAGTTCTCATTTTCCATCTTTCTGTACTACGTCCCTCAGCTCATTAATACTCCACATTCTCCACAGGTTGATTTATTCTTCACTTGGAAGTCTATGCTTGTCACCTCTCAAGGAAACAACGTTCCCACTTGAAAGGTTGGAAGGAAATATAATGCAATTACAGAAAAAAGCCCTTGCATAGGTAGTTTAAAAAATTAGATCTTTGTTAAATATTTACAAGCCTTTTTAGCTGCACTTAACATTGTTTGTTAAACAACACAACATTGATCAGTGTCATTGTGATGAGCATGTGAGTATGTAGTCAGTGCTGTACACCACTTCAAAATCACCACAAGTGCACATTTCCTGCCATATAAGCTGGATACTGAACAGTCCTGATGACCACAAGATTTTGGCTCTTTGATCTGTGAACTGATAATCTTTGGCAGGAAAGGTGGTCTGTTCATTGCAGTACTGTAGCTCTATTTAAATCTAATGTTTAATTTAAAATACACATCATTTTGCACTCCTTCATTATTTTTGGTTTTTGCAACTTTTCACCTTCACTCAAACACATTTCCATTTTTCCATTTCAGTCAATAATGGATAATCTAACATGTTTTTACAAAAACAGACAAGATTAATAATCAAACCAGTAAAATCTGTTTGGTTTTTGATAACTTTCAGAAAGCAGTTTGTAGTTCCATCCTGGAAGGGTCAAAATCTCTTGGTAACATATTTTTACCTGTGTATAGTCACAAAAGTTTTACCTATGAAAATAGTTTTCCAGCTGTAATAGTTTTTATATTGTGTAACTGTTCCTGTAACTTAGAACATTTGTCATCTTAAATCTATTATGAATAACTGAGGCACTGTGGGCCATGTGCCATCTGACCTCACCCCCTAGCTCCTTATGAAACTATTTGTGACTTGTTAAAGGAAAGACTTTAACAAATGACATTTGCTTCAGCTAATAGTGTGAATAGAAAACATGTCAAACTTGCAGGTACGAGGGTTTTGAAGACCAGAACTGGAAGCTGACTCATGTATATCTTCATATGAATTAGAGGACATAAAGCTACTGAAACAATTCACAGTAGCTGTTTTATGAAAATACTTGTCTTCCTTGTCACATCATCAGCACAGTTTAAACTAAACTCAGAACCCATCAACCCATTTGCATTTGTGATTAGCTCAGAAGGTATTCATCATGCTTCTTACACTTGCTCTGTAATATGCAGCTAAATTAAATTCACATTTTATTTTTTTTTATTTACCATATCCCATCATGTGTGTGCTGCTACCGTATTAAAGCACACTCTCTTCATATTATGTCTGTTTTAAATAGAAAAATCCCCCATGTTTTCTTTTTTTAAATAATCTTAGATACAATTTATAATAGGAGTAGCAAGGTAAAGTTTCTTCAGGGACAAAGCTGAGATGCCATAAATGAGTAATTTGCCTCCTCTGTGTGAAAAAAGCCAAGCTCTTATAGAAACAGAAGACTACAAAATCAATACACAATACAACATAGTGGATCCAACTCAAACACCTCAAAAAAGGTTTTCTTTCCAAATCTGCTGTGACCCTGAAATGGATTTATTCTGTTATTGTTTCTTCTCCACTGAGGGGATAAGTGTCACAGAGACATGATTGTGTCTCCAGCATTGATCTCCCTCTTCTTAAAAATAAAATAAAATAAGAGTCAAAAAACCTCAACACAACAAAAAGAGATTAAAACAGTGAAGCATGTATCTTTAATTTGTGTCACACACTTGGGGAATCCAAAGCATTGTGGAGGAATGCTGAGGGCTTGATCACTTGCCACTTGCTTGAGCAGGAAATCAAGTGGATCTGTAAACTTTAGGTACTGGTATTCTTGGAGAAAATGCCAATTCAAATGATCAACCCAATTCATGTCAGCGCGATGCAACAGCGTCACAAGCTTCCTTTTATTCTCAGGGACTAGCAATGCTGCAGCAAGGTATTGTGAGAAGCACAGGTTCGGGGTTAGATGTGACGAGGTGATTCACACTCCATCTTCCTTTCTCTTTTTTCAATTCTCACCCATGTCTCATGAGTACCTGGAGCTTCCAAGAGATCAATAGCCTTTAAATAGCATCATTGACATGACATATGTTACATCTGCATATAAGAAGGTTAAGCTTGAATATACATGTGATTCTACTTTGACAGATTATATAATCTTTCTTTTGTTGCATACCTTTTTTCTCTTTTCTATCAGATCAAGTCATTAAAAAAAGATTTCATTTTATGGATTAGAAAAAAAACGCGCACTCACTAAATGAATATGAAATCTGAGCCGAATTATCAAAAAGTGTTTCTGTAAATTTGATGTGTGATAGATACATAAACATAGACCCATCTGGCAGGGTGAACACTGTTTTTACTATTTTATCTTGCTTAATCCGATTCAGGGTTGCAGGTAGCAGGAGCCTATCCCAGCACTCATTGGGCAAAAAAGCAGAGTACACCCTGAGCAAATCCACAGGACCAACACAGACAGACAAACAACATAAACAACATACTTTGTAAAAAAAACAGCTGCAATCCAAAAATAAACA
>JBAMHV010000016.1:5141499-5157386 GCA_037177535.1 Pseudomugil gertrudae | reverse complement strand
GAGAGAGAGAGTAGTTTTTTTATTAATTGCTTTTCAATAATTAGACATTAAACTAAAACAAAATGTGAACGTAGGAATCTGTTGATGTAAAGCAGTCGACATTCTGTATATGCCTTGAAGCAATGGAGGTTTTTAACCCTGACAGCATCTACTTCCACCATAGACTGGTCGGAAAATTTACCAGTTACTGAACTCATTGGACACATCTGAAAAGTATCTTGGTGTGACTGGGCTGCTGCTATGCACTTGAAGTATGGTTGAAATGTAAAAGGCCTGGCAGGCAGGCAGAATGAGATGAACACTTCAAAATCCTCAGCCTGTAGAGAGGAAGAGCAGCTGAGGCCTGGCACTCCCTCTGTGTCGCTTCACTCTTTGTCACAGGCAAAAGACTCATGTTTTCAGGCAGTAATCAGGCAGCCCTGGGGCTCTGTAAAGACCCTGTTCCCTTTTCATCTCAACTGTTGCATACACCCTGCTAATTGGAATCCTGCAACTGGGTCACAGGCTTTGTCTCTCAAGTGCTGTCAAGTCATTGAGACGCATGAATGTGGAATTATGGTTGCCTCAGATGCGAGATTGTGTCTCCCCTCCATGTTATATTAACGCCTCTATTTCAGCCTCATCACAGGCACAGATTTTCTCCCTTTTTCATTAAGATTTCTTGCTGTTCAATTTGACTCTTTGTTAGTTTTGCCTGAAACCAGCAGTCACTCTGACATAGCTGTAGAAATTGCCCATGTTACCCATGTGAAGTAGATCCTTTATTGCAACCTTAAAGCTTTGTAGAACTAAGATTGTTGATGTCCCCAAAAAGCATTCCCCTCAAACAAAACAAAAAAATTCATCTGCATGCCAGATTCATGTGGTTAACTACAGAGGAAATTAAGCAGGTTCCTGCATGTTTTACCAGCACCTTCCCTCCACTCCAGTGAGTGAAGGGAAACCTGATTCTGCAGTTTGTCAGTGATTAAAAGCAGAATTAGCCAGCCTAGCATGCCACCACAAATGAGCAAAACCCTCTGGGAGACCAGAGAGACCAAGCAAGGCACATTTCCAATTATACTTCCAAATGACTCATTTTCTTATTGGGCCTTCTATAATTGTGGTGGGTATTGGGTGCATGCAACTCAATTTGTCTTACATATTTGTTGGTAGGATGGTAATAGAGTTGACAGAGCCAAGGGGATGATATGAAAGAATCAGAAGGAAAAAAATGGTTGGAGATAGATCTCTCAATATTTGTTTGATCTACTTCATCCTCTTTAATACTGTTGAAGTTTAAAACCCAGAAAGAAAACGTCACTTTAATAATCTGTGGATTGAGGAATGGGAAGACTATCATTTTCAAGTAATCAGAAAATGTCTCTCTAGAGTGATACTTTGTTCTAACTGCTGAAATTAATGAGGCTTCCTATGAAGTTATCCGTTACATGAATCATCAATATACTAAAATAATTGACAAATTAAATTAGGGCAAATTCTTGGAAGTATGAGTGTAATAAAAAAAGTTATCTTTAGTAGAACAAAGAAATTTAAAAGCTTTGGTAAAAACAAAAAACACAATTGGAGGCCAGTTTATAAGCTTTATTAAATCTGCAGACACATGTAGAGTTCATCACTTCCTCATTTTCATACAGGAACAACCAATTAATCATAAAGCAACTGGTCAGCATGTCAGTATGGGCACATTAAAGGCACAGAGCTGACCATGAAGCCACTGCAATGTCAACAAAACAAATACATCTAAAGGAATCAATACGATATGTTTTGTGCAAATATGTACTCTTCTTTTAATAAGACATTTCCCACCGTTTGCTTGTCTTTAGTAACAAATTCAAGTAGACAAGTAACATGACTGAAATAGTGTTTTCAGGAATTAACAGTAACCAACAATTAATATACAAAACAGAAAAAACTAAACATTTCTGTGGAGCAGTTAGGATGAGATGACATTTGACATACAGAATGTAAGTCACGTGAACAGTAGCCTTTGATATTTCAAACACTTACTGATTGGGCTAACTGTATTAAATTAATAGCTTTCTTTGGTTAAATATCTAAAGCCATAATGATGCTTCTAGAAACAACATAACTGTAGAAAATTACCCGCTTTTTCTAAATAAGATTGTTATTCCTCAGTGTCTATAGACTTATCAGTTCTTTCCAAAGTTGTTCTCTGTGTGCGTTACTGTTCGTACTACTTTGTGCGTTCACGTGTTAGCAAACCAGCTGCAATAGTAAAAACTGTTCAGGTTTAACTCTAGGTGCAATGTAAGAGAACAGTAAGCACTAAAGTGTCTGTAAAGCAGCATGTGTGGGTGAGAACAGAAGGGACAGCTGTGGTTTTGTTGTGAGGTGAGCTGCCCACTGCTCACTGCAGGGTAACTGTGAAACAGTCGGGGTCTAAAAGGGACCGTGTCCCGGCTCCCTGCTGAGCTTCCCTGTCCAAATCTGTTATAGCGTTCCCCTTCTTTGTTCAGTAACTAAGTGCTTCTTGGGAAATAAAACCCCCCTTTCTGGCTAAACGCCACAGAGCAATGTGTTGTCATTGTTGAGTTGGTCTTCAAAACACTTGTAAATCTTTACAAGCATATGTCACAAACCAAGGTGCATTTTATCAGGACCTGTAGCAGCCAATGTGTTATTGTAGGAACTCCAGTGCAAAAAGATGAAAGCCAGTGATGATTGTGAACGTATGAACATCCTTTTACACAATATCAACTCCAAAATTTTAAATACTAGTTTCTAGATTATCTTTACAGTCATCAAAAAACACATTCAAACAAAATAAACAGGTTTTGGAAAGCAGTAGCACATGTAAGGCAAGTTATAAAAGGTTATGACTAATCACAAAAATCTAAACTCTTGCTTAGGAAGAATCATTGCCAACGTTTCATCAGTAACTTGGCAGACAGACACCAAGGGCCATCGCGTTGGCTCCCCCAGTCTCTGTTTGTAGCCCAGGTTTCGGAAAGGAGCACAGCTGTCTGAACCAGGCTCCTTTCGCTCTGGATGTGGCCTGAGCTGTGGTGCGGCCATGGAGTCAGGAGAAACCAGGCTACTTTTAAGAGGATGCTGACGTCTCCATAGTGGACAAGATACGTACCACCTCAGCTCGCTGTGTGGGTGAAATGTGCTGGGTCATGTGCACTATAGAATCCATAGCAACCTCTGGGTTAGCTTGAACAAGGCTGGAAGTAGACAGGGTTAAAATGACTGTTTGTCCCATTACAGCATTTGACAGTAGTTTGTAAAATCATTACCTGCGAATCTGCTTGAGCAGGTGATCTCGGCGGATGTACTTGATGTTCTCATCGATGACAGACCTAGCACCCTCTTCTTCTGCTAGTTGTTTCTCCAGCCATGCAACTACATCTTCATTGTTATCCCATAGATATGCCTACATGGGGTAGGATTTTGGAATTTATTCCAATTTAAATGGTTTTTGGATGAATAAAGCTTTAAACTGATGCTATAGTTAAAAAATACACTAGATCAAACATATATATGGACAGAAAAATATGGGTTTGACATCTTGTTGAGTGGACCCGACAAGAAAATTAGTATTCATGAGTGCTGGCATTTCTGATCCCAAAGCCAGGCTTGAGGGCTTAGCAAAGATTTGGGGGTAGAGGGGTTTAATATGCTTTTGCCTCTTTTTTTTAAAGAATCCTGCTTGAGGTCCACAAGAACATTTAATGCCCTTATTAATCATTTTTAATCTGTTTTCCTTTAATTAAGAAACAGTGTGTTGCTCTCATATCTGCGCGTGCCAGGGCTGTGATTAATTGTGGCTTAAGACAACCAGTCCTGATTGGGCTACTGTATGAGTTAAGAAGGAGATCTCAAACACTGAACTAGCTCATGTCACCCCAAAGGATGGTCCTCTGAACCCGACTGGACTATGAAGGAACCACATTTATGTTTCTTCAAATATGCTTAGCTTCTTAAAGTATTCTATCTTTCATTTGGTGATGACTAGCTAGTCCAGGCAAACCTCGTGTGATTCTTTCCTAGCTGCAGGCTGATTAGGTCACTGCTGGGGCTGACCTGGAAGTGATTCACTTGCTTCTCCACTGACTCTCTCATTCTGCAGCAGCTACAGCTGGTGGACAGCTGGTTCATGTGCTGCTCATCCAAGCTCACTGTGGCTGGACAGCATCAAGGACATCTGTCACAAGATGCAATCCAAGACGATGGAGTTGGAGTGTTTTCACAGAATGAGAGACTCACAAGAGAAGCAGCTGAATGATGGACAACACAAAACAATCCGGTCAGCTTACATGTAGATATATCTGGACTGGTTGATGGGCAGCAACTCATTTTTTAAATGTTCAAATAAAAAGTATTAACCCATCTGCATTGATCAGACATTGTGTAAGTTAATAGATGCGGCCACAGTAGTCATTGTGTCAGCTCACTTTTCATTTATACACAGTAACTAAAAAGATAATAAACAGATCATTAAAAAAGTAAAAACAATTCAAAACATAATTAATTATTAACTTCCTTGTAATCCTGTGAGCCGTTAATGAAATCTCCAGGTAATTACATACCAAATTCAATGGGATACAACAGTTTTTTATTTTGAATTTAGTTTTTAGATGATACTTGACATGCAAGGTCTGCGAATATTAAGAAACTAGAACAAAATCAAAGGTAGTGAAGAGGGGTTTTACCTTAACAGCCCCCTCGGCCTCAACAAACCAGCGGCGGAGCATCGCTTGGATCTGGCCATCTGTCAGCTCACTGTTAGCTGCTTGAATCTTCCTCTTCACAGTGTCCTCAAGCAGCAGACGCCGCAGACGCCAGTAGAAGAACTGACGGGAGGTTTGCCATTCCAAGATATCCTGAAAGGATTAAAAAAAAAAAAGCATGCTCATAGTACTTACTTCCCAAGCTTTGAACACTGTTAAATGGCAATGTTCTGAAATCTAAATGGAGACATGTAACATGTAAAGAACATGTTTAGAACCAACTTCTACAGGTTTCTATAGAGTTTGAGTGAACATGAAGTCCATAAAACATAATCTTTGGTTCATACTGTGTAAAGAAAAAAAAACACTGCTATCCATATACCATCTATAAAACATCCTTCTGGTCATGTGAGCAAAGTGTACATGTGTGTGAGAAAGATGAGGCTGTGAAGGTGCAGAATAAGATGGGGTCCGCCTGAGGCCGCTCTGTAGTTGCTAAGGTGATTGACCAGGGTCATCAGAAGATAATTATGAGGACAAGTCTTGCAGCCTGCTGAGACCAAACATTACTCACTAAGCAGGTGGAAGAGCAGCTTGACTGATACTGCCCGATGGGCTTTTCAGGTTATTCACATGCTGCACATTTATATTGAAGCAATACATAACTAAGGTTGATGTAGGTGGTGCTATTCAAGACATCACTGTTTCTCACCGTGATGACGCCTTTCTCTTGCATACGACCTGGGGTGTCATGGAGATCTGCAAACTGCAGAGCCACCTGATGGTAGATAGGTAATAGAAACTCATAACGCTCCTTAAGCTTGGTCTCCAGCTCTTTTTGGTCAGGGGGGCTAAGCTCCGGTGTTGCTGTTGGGAAATAAATAATTAGAATACTAATGAAAGAAAAGTTGCAGTCATAGTTGCTTTGATTACAAGTGAAATACGTGATGAAGAAATTATATTTAGTTCTAATAAATATAGGACATACAAAGAAAAAGAGAAAAAATATCTTTACACAGCATTCCCACAATATTTTTACTTTTCTTTATATCCTAACTTTGCTATAAACTCAAGTTCTACGCAAGAATGTAGCAGAGAATGAACTTTGCCCCACAGCATTTTGTTCACCCCAAACCCCATGCTGATTTCTGTCAATTCCAATCAGTAGGCTCCCCAGACTTCCACAGTAAGCCTCTATTGCACTGGTTTTTGCCCAAAGCACCAATACAATGTAGCATTGGACCAAACGGAAAATCGATAGTATGCACAGGAGAACTGGTGATTGATCTGAGCAGACTGTGATTGGCACGTTTCTCGAGGGAATGCAGTGAAGATGACACAATCAACACCACACAAAAGAAGACGGTGAAGGGACACCTGATGTATTGCTTCCCCGCTAAAATGAGGACAAGACAGCAAAAGACAAAAACAACTCTAAAGAGCTTTAATTAGAATTGAAGACAGGACTCACCCAATTTCTCACTCAAGCTCATGTAGATTGGATCTACTCTTTTCATGGTCTTCACAAGGTCCTTTGCCCTAAACTTGATCTCCACTGTTCCTTCAGGCTCCAACACACCTCCTCTGAGCACAGACATTATTCAAGTCAACAAAGCTGAATTAAAGCTAATTCAATTTAGTGGTCCTTTGCTCGCTCTCCAACTCACCGACTGTCCTTGTCAGCATACATCTCCATGTGACGGGGGTTGATGGTGGGATCTATGACTACCCATGAACCACCTCTTAGTTCAGCATGTGGGGGGATATAAACCAAGACTGGTTGCTGGTACTCCCTCAGCCCATCCACAATATAGGCTCCAAACTTTAGCACCTGGTCATACATATCTAAAAAGAACATTTTCAAGTTAGATAAATAATGGGTTAAATCCCATATAGACCGATTAGTGAGGAAAAAGAAGTACCTTTCATTCCTCCAGAAAAGCCCCTCCAGTTGGCAAAGACTATGAGAGGTAAGCCCTCTCGGTTTAGGTCCTTAATGGCCTGGGCTGTTTTGAAAGCAGAATCTGGGAACCACACCTGTCCCGCTTGCTGGATTATCTAAATTCACAAATCAGAAAATAATCATTGATACCTTGATGTTTAAGGATGTTTCATTTGCCTGTTCACACAGAGTTGCTCTTACCTTTGCCTCAGAGTCCAAATTAGCTGGGTCAGCTGGGATTGACAGCTCCACTGACCTGGTTTCCACAGCAACCACTCCAGTAGGTATCCCACCAAGCCTGAAAAAGGAGGCCAATTAGTATTAAAATCTACTGCAGAACATATTTCTATGACATTTTGGAAAGTTATTACATTTGTAGCTTTAAGTTTTTATCAATATGTCATCAGAAGAACCATTAAAGGTTATGTATCTGGTTCAACGTTTTATTTGTAATATTTTACCTGGCTCGGCCAACAACCACACTCTGAGCCCATGGTTGCATGATCTCCATGAAAGAGCCATGGTCAAAGAAACCACTCTGCCAGGAGCCTTTTGGAGCTACAAACAGAGAATAAAATGCATTCAGGCAGTGATTGGATAAAGATTTTATTCATTTTTGTAAAATTAAACACAAAAACAACTGAATCAATTCCTTCTTGCACTTCTATTATTGAATTCACTGACTTTCCTCTGTATGCTTATCAACCTCGATTCCTTTTTTTCCCCCAAAGATCTGTAATCTTGGCAGCAACTATGATGGATGACTGTATAAGCAGGCTTGCTCAGCTTTTTCCTCTGCCTGCACACCCTGAAAAACAAGCCCGAGCCTTAGAGGTTACCACTCAATTAAGCCTCGCCACTCATCACTACCAAAGATGTGGACTGGCTTCCCACAAGGTCCCCTAATCTCTTTGCTATCCCAAAAATGTAATTACACCGATATGGACCCAGCTCCATCCTGACCCACAGTGTAAAACACACTGCATCAGTTGTGGTTCCGCCTTTAACAGCGTGATATTAAAGCTTCACTGTTCCTTTCTTAATAGCCTCTCTTTATAATGAATTATTTTAACCTTTAACTCTTGGGATATCAAAATGAAATAATAAATCTTTATATTTACTTTAAATAACATGACTTTTAACAACAGCTGAGAATGCATTATTGATAATTATGATCCTCATATTTAGAGCTTAAATGCTATGTAATATCTATGTTACAGCTCTGTAGAACACTGCAGAAATAGAGCAAAGCAGGGCTATAAGTGCTGCAATAGTAAAACTATTCATCTTAATCTAAATAAGGATATACACTGATTACGATGTTTGCATGAGATGCTCATACCATATTTTATGCATTTTCCCATTTACATTTTAATGACTTGTGCCCATATTACATCATCTTTATTACATCATATTACATTTTCACGCTTTTTTTCCTCATCCAGAGTCTTAAACAATTTCCATGCGTCAACACCAGAGGTTTTCTGCTATGTACTCCTGGCTGGAAAGAAAGGCAACGTACCGGTAGGTAAAAGCTGTCTATGGTGTGCAGGACATAGCACTTGATACTGGGCTTTTGCTTAGGCTCTCAATTTCCTTACAACATATTAAGATTGGTAGATGAGATTCTTTGTTGTATTGATACAAGTAATGCAGAGGGGAAAAGGAAAGAAGAATACAAAAAACAAACAAACAAAAAAAAAACCAAACCTCCTCATCAGCAAACAACTTCATGTCAGATTGCAATTCTCTGGAATATACAGTGCTTAATTAATTTATTAGACCACCACCCAGTACAAGGCGTTTGTCATTTCAGCCATGGTTAACAGTATTTTTATTTACCAAAATCTCTTTTTTATGAATTATAATGGTTAATCCACCCAATTTTATTAAAGGTTTTTGGGGTATAAGTCAGGACTTTGGTTTGGCCAGTCTCATTGAACAGATCTGGAAGTTAGTGAAGTCAAAGTATGATCACCAAAGTCTCATCCAAAGCAAGTTTCTGGGTACAAATAGAAATTATTTGAAACTCAGTAACAAAAAAGACCTTGCAAAAATACCGTACATAACAATGCTAGCAAGAATGCAAGCGGTAATCTCACATAAAGGTGGTCATACAAAATATTGACTTACTTGGTTACTATTGGTCAATAAGGACATTTTTGTTATTCCGATTGGTTATTGTCTTAATGAATAATATTGACATTATTAATTTGAATCAAGTTTTTGATCAATTATGAAGGTATAGTTTTCTTGTTTTCATGATAGGTGGTCTAATAAATGTGTTAAGCACTATATGTGGGTGAGTCTACAATAATGTATTTTCTTTGCAGGTGAACTCACAGACATTTTTTTAAAGCTTGTGAGAGAAACAAGCAAACAAATTTACATACACAAGCCACAATGACATAGTTTCTTTGAATAGTTGCTCATAACAAGGAAACCGGTCATTCCGTGCCACGAAGCAACGTATATCAGTTATTTCTATTTTTTTGCATGATATATAAGAAATAATTCAAATTTTCTTGCTTGCCAAGTAAAAACTGAGCATTGCTTATTGATTCAATCATCAACTATCAGAACCATTTGTAATAATCTGCTTGAATGACATCAAGCACGATGATTTGTACATCACAAAGTGCTTTTAATAAAAAGTAACTGAATTTCTGTGAATGTCAACACAAAGGACTCACTCTGGCTTGGACGCCCTGCCAACATCCAGCGAGGGTCATAAGGAGCCTTTGTGGGTACAAACTCCACTGGCCGATCTATTGGATCCTTGGCATGGATAATAGGCACAGGACTAGATTTACACTGGAGAAGGAAAAAAAAGAGTAATTAATATACATATTATCAAACAGAGTAGGACTTCAGATTTGAATGATTGAATCTCATAGTTAAATGATACCTTGGGCATGTAGGAGAGCCACTGCAACAAAGTAAAGACTCCCTCAAAGTCATCACAAACAGTACAGTGCGTCACACCATTGTTGTGCATGATCTGAACTCCACCAAGCTGGTTGTTTGATGTGTACACTTCTCTGCCCAGCACCTAACATAGACAAAAAAGACAAATGTACATATTTTATATTCAGTGGATTTGTTAATACTAAAAAAACAACAAGAAAACAAATCAAAAACAATAAAATCTAAAAAAGAGGTTGAGAACAAGATACCATGTCACAACTATAAAATTGAACTCATTAGGAGCAGAAGATGTCACTTAACACTTCATGAGTTCCTTAAGGAGCAGCTGCAGCAGTGGACTCCTCTAGCTGCGCAGCAGAACGGAGTGTTTCAGGACATTTTTCATTCCCAGGGTCAGTACACTATTTAATAAAGCTTCCCGAATCTCACTCTCACATGTACAAGCATCATCTTAAGGAGAGTTGCATTTTAGGTTTGTTTTGTATTTATAGTGAGTGTAACCCATTTCCGTCTTTTTAATTTATTTATTAAGGTTTTATTACATATCTGTGAGAGGTGGAAAAGTGAACTGCCAGATATTTTTAATATTTTCAAGAATTGATAAAGTTCTATCTATCCATCCTTGAAAATTTTCCACAACAGGAAATAAAAATGTAAGCCCATTCAACACCGGTACACTAATCTAACTTTGTATTCATTTAGTTTTCATGCAACTCTTAGTTTACACAATCATCCATTCATAAACTGTAATGCAGACGATTGGAAGGTTAAGTCGGAAGACACCAAACTTCCTTTTATCTTTGCAAGGCTCTTTTGCTAACCTGAAGCTATAAAATTTCACTCCCAGCCCACCCTATTTTCATAAGCTGCTCAGAACAGGTGGCTGGGCGCTGACATGGTTCCATAAAAATCAGAATGGAGCTCAATCCCTACCCTCAGCCCTCACCTTTTTAGCCATCATTTACTTTCTTTATTACCATTAATGGTTATGTATCTGGCTACAAATCTAGGACACTCTCCTAAAGCTGTCAGGAGAGGCGGCAGCCCCAAGAAACATTACAGTCACCTTGACATACACAAAACCCCTGTGCCTCTGGCCATTGTAGGCTTCATTAAGATTCCATGGCAGGGAGAGAAGGAGGAGATACTGGAGGAAGAAGAGAGTGAGATGACTGGGAGGAAGAAAATGAGGGACCAACTGGTAGTAACAGCTCACTGGGGTATTTGTGCCAGTAGTTACTATCCAGTCCCCATGAAAATATGAACGATTTCCAGCAGCTAATGAAATGATGATCTCTGGGTGGTCGCCTGCTGGTCCTTATTTTCAGTTAATAGCCAGTAAACCACATGATATATGAGCAGAAATAGACTCATTGTTTCTTTGCTGTGCTGCTAGCAAAATACTTTTTTTATATAGTATTTTAAATGACAAAGGTAATTGTTAACTAGACTAGACACTGCATTATAAAACCACAGCATTGTGGACATTAGTCCACAAATATTACTGCATGCATAAATGGAGCTTAACAGTGGAGGCATCAAAATATAACTGAGCTTCCAGGATAGTACACCAGTACACCATTATTGGACCATTTGCATGATTTACCATGTTGCGATCTGTCATCTAATTTGAAATGGAGTCATCTTAATGCATTGACAAGGACAGAGAATGGAAAGAAAAACAGAAGGAGGTAGTGAAGCGTACACACACACACACACACGTACACGAACACACCAATCAACTGCACGCAGAAAAACAATCTGCATCAGCAAAACTTTTCATTTTGATTAAAAACAAATGATATGGGTGTCCTATTCTGCAGCCTCTGGCACGTCACTCTATTTCTATGCAAATACAACTTCATGGTTCGCTTTCAATTATTTCACTTTGAGTGGCAGGCAGGCCTGAGGCTGGTATCGGAAAGGAAATCCTTGTAGAACAGAGCAAGGGAAAAAGATGGAGTCTTAAAATTGCCTGATCAGCGAGTTGGAACAAGCAACCAAAATCACAGTAGACTTTTCTCATTTTCTTGGTTTACACATGCAGATGTACACATTATTTGCTACTCATTTACATCTTTTACTGAATCTACAATTTATTTTCATATAAATAATTAAAATTATAATGGGGAAACTACTAAAAACTGTTGTTTTACTCACATCTATTTGATCTTTGTGTCATAACTGCTTAAACTTCATACCCAAAAAATGAATAGTTCCAGAGAAGTTCCCATTAAAATGCAGATTCATTATTTGTATCATTTTAGAGACAGCTCGTTTGGTGCTCATCATAAGTTTGCACTAGCACACTAGATAAACACCATGTCTGTACTGTGCTGGAAATTTGAATAGTAGATTATCACACCTTGTTGAGAGCCCCAGCTCCAGTTAGGATGATGTGAGAGTTGTCCACTTGGATGGTTCGCTGTCCAAGTCTCACCAGATAGGCCCCGATGCCTATTGCGCGACATGTTACCTGTGGACAAAGCAAGTATCTTAATGCTTCTAATATGTGCAAAGTAGCAAAGCACAGTATTTAGCTATTTGTATAAAGCAAATCTTGAAAGATGTGTGTAAAAGATCACTTGAGAACTGAAAGATGAAGTGTAAAGAGCAGATTACATGCACTGCAACTTTTATACAGGAAGACCTGCAGAAAAGATGAAATATGCCACTGTAACCTGCAGTCTGAGGACAAAGTGCTCCGTTTGGAATATGAGATTTTTGATATACAATGGAGTTTAGTTATGGAGAGCTTTATACGCGAGAAGAATTTTAAACTATACTAAATTTAACAGGGAGCTGATGAAGGGAAGTTAAAACTGGAGAAATATGATCTTTCCCGCTAGTTCTCATCAGAACCATCGCCACAGAATTTTGGAAAATCTGGAGACTTTTTGTGGCATACTTAAAACAGCCCATAAATAAGGAATTGCAGTAATCAAATCTTAAACTAACAGACATGAACTAATATTTCTGCATCTCTCCGACACAGGACGTCCATAACTTCCCTTAGCTAGGCTATTTTCCATGAACTGGCTCAAATTGATGTCTGTAAAGCACCCTGAGATGACATTGTCGTCAAGTGGCACTATTCAAATAAAGTTGAATTGAATTAATTTTTTGGATATTACTTAGGTGGAAAAAGGTGGTTTTAATGTGAGCTAAAGGGCAAATCCTGATCATGTGGAACCTTGGACTTATTCTTGATCAGGATTTGCCCTTTGGCTTGTCTGAGTTTAAAAAGGATCTTACCAGATTCATGGTGATGATTTCCTCATAAGCTAGAGAAGATTCTCCAGCAATCATTCCAGATCCTCTTAGATTCTCAACACCCAGTCCTTCATCTTTTCCAATAATGTCAGTAATCTTGTACCTACATGACAGCATACAGATGGTATTCACCTAAAACCAGATATGGCCCACAAAGCTTTCGACTTGACATCTGCTGTTTGGTGATGCATTGACTAACGTTACACCATATTACTCTAGGAGGATGGAATTAAAGCTGTGACATAGAATAATAATAGAAAAAAATGTATTTATACCTGGATTCTCCTTCATCTTCTACATGTTCACAATGTACAGAGTTCAGAGCTGAGACCTTTTTGTAATCCTGGGGTGTGAGATAGAGGTAATTGAAACCCTGCAGGAAACAGAATAATAAGTCATTTACAACTGGCAAGTAAATTCATTATAAATGAGTAGTACAAAAAATAATTATTAGTTCAAAGTAGAAAAAAGTATTATGCATGCACAGCACATACAAATACATCTTAGAAGCAACAGACAGCACCTATAGAAGTTCAGCTATGGAATTAAAAGTGAAATTGGAAAATATACTAGCATAAAATTTCTAAAATTGGTTAGGTTTAACATTAACTGCTGGATTAATATTTAAATCAATATTTAAAACCGTCGTATCAGAAAAGCCCTCAAAGTGCTTGAGACTCTTTTGGCTGACCTTGTAAGGATCAGCTGGATCTTGCCAGGCCACGTAAAACATGTGTCTAATTTCCTCTGCCAGGCCAATGCGCGCTCCGCTGTTTGCTGCAATGTAGATGCGAGGGATGCCACTGTCTCGAGCCATTTCTGAAGCTCGCAGGAACAGCATGTCTTCCTGGGGTCCAAATGAGCCTATTTTGTGTGTGATATCATTGCTTATGACTATGATCTCACGTCCTGCTGGATATTCTGGAGTTCGCAGAGTCATTCGCCATGCTACCATACCGATCTGGAGTGACAAAGCAGAGGCAAGTCAGCAGAAATAATGGACATTATAAATAACTACATAATTGAAATACTCTTTTTTTTTTATATGAATGCAATAAATTGGGGACAAAATCATGTGTGAGGTTTTTATACGTCATGCAAAGTTTAATTTGAAATAAAAGTATTACATATAAAACATATTTTGTATGTTCTACTGATTCATTAACCTTTACAATAAAAAAGTTAAACTAAACGGCACAGCCAAAGAAACACAGAGACACCTACAGAGTGAAAGAGGAATTACACATTTAGAAGTTAGCAAGAAACACAAACACCTATAAAAAGCAAATGGGTATTATTTATTTTTTATAAGGGTGTACACACACACACACATATATATCCACATATATATACACACACACCCACATACATACATACAAAAACTATATTTAAAACACTGACCTCATTGCCTCCTGGTAGTCGGTTCATCTGCACTAGTTGATCCTGAGCATCCAGAACCAGCTCAGTAAAGGTGAGAAGCTCAGATGGAAGAGGGCATTTGGGTAAATGGGCATGTGCCTGACTGGAGTGCCAGAGTTTTTTCAGAGCCTGAGGGACAGAGAACAGTTGCTAAATATGAACCAGCTTGTATGTAGTAATTAACTAAACATTCAAAAGCAGGTTTTTATGTGGTACCTGTCTAAACATCTCTGGAAAGTCATAGACATAAGTGGTGCCCAGAGACTGTGCCTGGAAGCGCTTGGACTGCAGCAGGTCCTTGGTGACATAGGGTGTATTGATAAGCATACCATGCAAGGGGCCTTGCTTATCTCCATAAGCTTGGAACATTATCTAGAAAAAAAAAAAAAGATGTTGGCATCTTTAAAAAGATTGGATCAATATAAAAAACAATATTAAATTCTGTATATATATTTTTTTCTCTGCCCCCAACATCATAGATAGACAAGTTTTATTGGGTTGGACACATGCATTTATGAAAAACACTGGATTTAAATTGCAACAGTGATTTTTTTCGTATCCTTCTAATTTCAACTTGTAACTTCCCAGTATTGTTCAGTATTTTCATTAAACTCAACTATTTGATTATTACAGCTTCAAGAAATGACAACAGTTCTTTCTCAACCACATTTTCGATTTTTAAATAAAAATCAAATTAGATTTCTCTCATATTCACAAGTACAAAACTAAGAAAGCAATTAAAATGCAAAAATGAAGAAAAAACACAACAAAGTGAAACATGCACAATAAAAGCACTTTTTAAAGACTTCATACAGATTTAATCCACTTAAATAATTCAGTAATGGAAAATGGAATGATGGATGAGTCAGTAGATGATGCTGGATGGAGAGCATCTTACCTGATCTGCTGTAAGAGAAACATATTACAAAAGGAACTGTCCATCAGGCTAAAAGGTAACACCAGGTAACACCATACTGGAACTCCATTCCAAATTAATGCATCAAAAATAATGTATCCTGATAAAACACTAATTGAGGGCTCCAGGATGGAGTAGTTGCACTATGCCTGAGACTAGACAAGTGATGATGCAGATGAGATCAAAAATCTAAGAGGGCCCCACCTGTCGATCTTTTGGCCCCACCTGTCCCGTTCGCGAGTCAGTGACCTCTTTGTACAGACTGATATCCAGGTAGTAGCCCGATTCATTAGTAAGGAAGAGGCGAATGGGAATTTGCTTTCCTGTTGGAGTCAGTCGGATGTTAATTTTCAGTTCAGCTTGCAGGACACGCAGCTTCCACAGGCGGCTGCCGTAGCGCATCACCATGGAGCGCACAGACTCCTCAATCTGAAATTGATAAGGAAAGATAAGTAAGAGACAAACTCACTGACAACAGTGTGCTCAGTATATTAAAGGTATGCGTGTCAGACTTATTCTCAAACCTTTGATGGGTCCATGATAACAGTAGGGACGAAGTTGAGGAAGATGTGGTTACAGTCAGTTCTTACAGTTGTGTTATTGAAAGCCACCTCCAGTTCATCCATAGCTTCCAGCAGCAGACGCTCAGCTTCATTGTGAAGATATTCAAATGAAGCCTCCTATTGAATGAACACAAAACAATTGTAAGAAA
>JBAMHV010000016.1:5124372-5141416 GCA_037177535.1 Pseudomugil gertrudae | reverse complement strand
TATATGATGAAAGTGTACTTCATGAAATAAATTTTTTTTAAATAATTTAAAAACACACCAAGCTTAATTTTCTTACCTTTGTGACCAGATCAGAGTGGCGGATAATGGCTCGAACAAAGAAACGGTAATCTGTAACTTCCGTGCCCACCTCCACACGTGCTGCACCCAGGTACAAGTGCATCTTGTGATTTGCACATGGGATGGCAGTCAGGGCAAAATTGCGCATGCGGTTCAGCTCCAGCTGGAATGCTAATGCTGGTTCCAAGTGCCGATAGATCCTGTCCTCCTCAAACTACATATTAAAAACATGTCAGAGTCTAAGATAAAGGACCATAAGTGTTTCAAATAATTTTGTTTACATCATTTCCCAAATACTATTTTCACTTGAGACAATTTCCAATATCTCTCAGGAGAAGCAGTATTGGGACACAGTAGTGTTAGTACTGCCTTAGTATACGAGTAGAAATATGCCTTTGAGCCACAGACTTTATTAAGTACATGAAATCCTGAACAATCTCAATGTTAGAAAGCTGCTAATAGGAGTCATTACTCTTAAATTGGGTACATAATTAAAGAGTTCATTACTATAATGAGTTTTAGTAGTGTCACTGCGCAGAAACTATCGGCAGCAGTGGAGAAAAGTGGCCATAACTGGCGTTGACTGAATGAAACTCAGAAGCTAGAGAGAGGAGTGATGGTATGGGTGTTAATTCTGCATTGATTTCAACTTCAGGATTTGATTTCACAATAAATAATATTTCTATCAAGTATGCATCATTTAAAATCAAACATTGATATCCACATTAGTTGCACACTTACCTTGTCTCTAGCACGGAATGTGAAGAATTTTGGAAATTCCCTCTGTATGAACAAAAGTGAGATCAACAGAGAAACAACAATGAAATAAATCAGCAATAAGCAAATACCTTGCAAAGACAACATTTCTATAGTAATATATTAAAACAAATCCATGGAAATGAGCCACTTAAAACCACACAGGAGGGGAAAACATGCTAGTTTGGTCCTATATTTATGTCTCCATGAATCACTGACTATTCACTAAGGCAGCAAGTTATCATCATGATAGTAACAGGCTACATTTACAAGCACCACTCACGATGCTCATAAATAAAACATGTCCTTTCCTGAGACATGTGATTCTTTTGAAAAATGCTCAGTGGCCCTGTTTGGCATTATCAGATGAAGTGTCCCACTTGCCAAAACAATGCCAGACCGATTGGAGATGCTCTTATCAACTCACAGCCTCAATGATGACGAGAGTTGCCACAGCCACGGGACACATACTGCAAACCATTACGGCTATGATTCGACACTGCGATTACATATTATTTTTAACTCAGTGTTATGGTGAGTCGTGGAGAATATAGTTTCTTTCTTGTTTTCAGGACAGCACTGTGCATGCTTGTAAAGACCCTACAATGAACGGACAGTAAGGCTGATTAGCTCTCATTATAGACTGTGGTGCCATCAAAAAGAAAAATCAAAGGGTATTGTTAAAATGACAGCAGAGGTGAAAGGATCAGGCATTGCTCTGAATCTAATCCCTTTTCTTGTCTCTGCTTACTGAATGTAAGTGGTTTTCTTGATTATTGGTCAGATTTGGTAAGACAAATAAATGCTTCATCAAAAAACTGTCATGATTTGGGTTTCAGCTCCATCCTGGCTATTCATGTTAAAATCATAGGTTAAAATGCATGCTCCCGTTACTATGGCAACAAGGGCTTTAGAAATGTCTTGGAATCTAAAAAGGTAAAAATAACTATTCTGAATGATATGTTTTGTTTATTCAAGTGGGTACAACTATATGAAAACAAGGAGTTTCATGAGTTAATGAAGCAAATTAGATACATTAAAATCATGTAACTTCATTTTCCTTTACCTTTAGTTAACTTATGCTAAAACAAATGACATTTTGAAAGTGACTGTGTGTGGATACATAATATGCACTTTCTTGGTAAGGTGAGAGAGGAAAGCCCAGATTTCATTTGTCTTCCAGTACTTACATGAAACCTTTGGTCCACCTCACAGTTGACTTGCTTCCTGAAATCCTGCCATCATAAATGCAGCAAAAGCAAGGCATGCAGAAAGAGATACAGAGAGAAACGGAGGGGGGAAACAAGCTAAATTTCAAATGCAAATTATTAGTGCAATTAACACAGCAATGTAGTTTATCTCTGATGCTAAGATTAGTGAATATAGAAAGAAAGATATGAGACTAAGTTTTTTTGGGTTTTTTTTGCATGCAATTAACTGGTCATCTGGTTGCATGCAAGGCGGGAGACTGTGAAAACTGATGTGTTTAAATAAATATTTAATAGAACCTTTACCTTCTGAGCAACAAGAAAAGTCAGTCTTCGGATGCCATGCTCAAACAGCAGGGATTTCTGGAAAAAGGGTAAAAAGTCATCACAAATATATATTTTCAAACATTTAAATGCATCTTCTAAAGTAAAATAAAATAAAAACAAAGCCTTTTTATCAACAGCAACTACCTTTGAGTGAGTGAATTCCCGAAACATGGCTGCCAGGCCATCATCATCAATGTCACTGTCAGTCTTTATAGCCACATTAAGGATGTGGATAGGCTCTTCCAGAGCACTCTGAATGACAAAGCAAACATGTAGTTTGAATTCAGGCACATAGGTATATAATATGTTTTATTTAGCAGCAATCTGTCCTCTTCACCTTGCTGTCTTCCTCTCCAAACAGTACTGGATTACCTCCATCTGGGAAAGTTGGGCTTGGAGGAGGAGAGTCAGAGAAGCAGCTCAGCACATCAGTTATGTTCCTGTAAAAGAAATTTAAAAAAATGTACAACTCAAATATTATTTTCTCCAACTGAATGAAACTGTATAAAATAATTTTTAACCTATAAACTGACCGTGTGAACTCCTGGAAGGAGCGGAAAGAGACCATTGCTCCCATGCGCTGGCAAGGTGGCGTAAAGGATGTGTCAAGAAGTACATCACTCACACTGGCCACATGAACCATCCCATAATGATTCAGGTTGGATGAGAAAGACATCCTAGGACAAAGACAGCAAACAACTGCTATGAGAATCTGCGATGCTGCAGAAAAACTTACCCGGAAAAGGTTTTCCCGATTAACTTTTAAGAACCTCACAACAGTTTTGATTCCTCAGCTCTTTGGCAGTGTATTAAATTAACAACATGTATGAAAAGAAGTGAAAGCATCCAAATTAAAAAATAAAAACTGAATGAGGTTCAAATATATAAAGAAGTAATAAAATTCCACCATGACAAGTGAAGTCACTGAAAGAAGCAAAACAGATCCCAAGGGTCTTTTGACAGAGTTCATGTTAGTCAAAAAAGATCAAGAATGTTCGTAATTTACCAACAGAGAAACACAAATCCACCAGAAAGACCAGTTAGATACTGGTGTTTTAAGTTAGGTGTTAGACTTGTGGCAAGAAGGTGACCTAGAAGATTCATCCACAGTAAATAAAAAAAATAGGTTTTGTGTGTCGAACCTGTCCACAGATTCCATATCTGTGGTATTTTTCTCTTCAGCGGTATCCTTAGATTCACTATCTTGTGTTTTAACGTCCTGGGATTTAGGTTCCTTTAATTTAGTGTCCAAGGCTTTTAGATTGTTCGAAACTGGTGTGGTCTTTTTCCTGGCAGGACAGTTGAGAGGTTTCAGGTCTGGATATTTCTGACTTAAGTTCAACATTCCCCCAAAGTTTTGTTGTCCAAACTTGCATTATTACAGTTTATCCTGACTTACTCTTAAGCTCCCCAATACTGAGGCACTTAAACAGCAGTTAAGTTAAACACTTATTTTACAAGACACAAACACACACATGCACAAGAAATAATTGACACCACTGTTAAAAACCAATTGCCATGCAGTTGTCAGTGAAATTGTAAAACATTTCATTTAACCACACAAACTACACACAAACTACCACAGTTGTCTAATTTTAGGACATTTCAATGCATGAAACAGTTCCACTACCAACAACTTACTCATGAATTACTGGAATTTCAACTTGCTCAGACTGTAGATCATGCAGCTAGCTATTTTACATTCATTAATAATCTATGCAATATAAAGAATGTTTACAATACCTGTTTAGAGTGGGGATGTTCCCTCTGCAATCAAACAACATTGATTACTGTATGGTTAGTGTAAGCCATCAGGAAAGGAAGACAGTCAATGTGGGGAAATGTGTGTGCATTACAATGTGTGTTTTTGTTCTTATCGGTTTTTAAATGGATGAAGTGAACATACAAATGAAGTAAAGTAAGCTTAAAATATCTTTCTGGCAAGAAGAAGCACATATTCCACTCTTTGACTGCTCCCTTTAAAACATGCATCATGAGATCTCAGCGCATCCTTGTCCTGAGATAAACTCCAAGATAAAGAGAGAAAAGTTTATAAATGAGGCAAACATGAAGGTTAATCCAGCCACGGCAAACGAGAAGCATGCAACTAAAGGAGAATTGACAAAATTTCAACATTTTCATTAAGCAAACCAGCACAGCACATGAAACAGCACTGCCGAGGAACAGCAGGCAAAACTTAATATACACACAGATCAGACAGACACAACTATATGAGTGGGATGCAAAACATAAACCAGACAGGAAATGCCACAGTACAACGTCCCTTCTTCAAACGCTGAGCATGTACTAGCTAAATCCTGTTAGTCTCTGCTTTCTACCATTTATGCTAATGTTTTCTCAGATAATTTTTGAGATTTTCCCATGAATTTACAAAGAAAAGTAGGTGCTTTGAGACTCTTCAGGCTCAGAAGTTTGTTGAAAATGGAAGTCCTACTTTTGATGAACCATGGAAAGGATGTTTAGCCTTGCAAAGGCTTTTGGACATGTGGGCATTTACAGGAAGAACAATGACAAACATATGGCATATGTGGGAACGCTGGAAAGGGACTGTAGCGTCATGGATGACACACATTTAACATAAATCTATTATTCACCTGTGATTATGATATGCATCTTATGATTTTTTTTAACTCAGTATGTGCATGTGATTGGATGGATGAATAATATGTTACCATAGCACATCTTCAGCTGTGCCACAAACAGCTAGACATTGAAATAAAGCAAGAATATTAAAAATAACATAAAAATCCACCAAAACATGGCAATATTATCATTATAAATATATTTTAGCATATAACTGTTACCATGTCACAGTGCTGCCAACGTGTAAACATCTCTGCCAAGAACACAGTTTTTAATGGTTGTACCCACAGTGCCACCATGGGGGGGGCATCAAGAAAATGGAAAGGTAATGCACAGCCGGTCTGTGTTAAAAGCTTAATGTGCAATACCTGTTGGGATGCGAGGTAGGAAGCATGAATTGGAACTCTACTACACATGTGTTGTCCTTTAGCTGCCGATGCTGCACACTGTTGAGCTCATAGGCAATGTATGCTCTGCGAACGTACACCTGAGATTATGAGAGATAAAGTTTGAGTCAAACAATGTCAAACATGTGAAGCACCTCCAAGTTAGTTCATTTATATGTCTGACTGGAGACATTGAAAAATCATTCTTCTCACTTCGAGAGCAGCCATCCTGACAACTTGATTACTGTGGTAGAAGAAGTTGGGGAGAACATCAAAAATGGATGTCTCTGACAGAATGAGTTTCTAGGGAAAAAAATAGGAATAATCAGTCATTAAAAAGTCTTTTCCACTTTTTAGAAGAAGAAATAAAGCAACAATAGATGACACTCTCTCTTTTATTACCTACCTGCAGATTCTCGATGCAGAACTGATGTCCGTACATATCAATGGCAGAGAGGAAGATGGACTCCACCTGATTGTGTCGTAGCTCATAGGAGGGAAGGTGAGAAGCTATCAGCACCTGGGTAGAGAAGATTAACATGGTATTTCAGGAACCCTGCATCCTAGGTTTTGACAACTTATTATCATTTTTATCTCATGGAGAATAGATGTCTAATCCCTCCCATAGTTGAAGGTATATACTGACATCTGGTGGTGAATTTGTTACCTCATATAATAGCTTTAAGCACTTCAAAAGATAATCTGTTTTTGTATGTATATGTATATATATATATATATATATTATCAGTGAACAAACCTGATGCTATTAAATATTAACCTATAAATATAAAAAAAAACATGACACCATGAAATAAAAACATGAGCCATAAATTTCTGACCTGGCGAGCACGCAGTGCCACTTTGGCGTTGGTTGTCTTGCTAAGCTGTGTGAGTTCAGTCAAGATGGCCATCAGTTCATCTGTCAGAGTAGGATCACGGCCACACAGCTGGTCCTGGACACATACAACACATTATGAAAAGCACATCATTTAGTAAAAATGACATAATTGGTCTGATTAATTTGACTTAAATGAGTTACATCTCTGACTTTGTATCAGTTAAATCTAGACTAATAAAGGCATGATGCAATTCACAACTGTTTACTTTTAGTACACATTGTTCCTTTAAACATAAACTTACATTCATTAACTAACCTGGATACATTTGTGTTTGGATAAATAGATGCTCCAACCTACTATCTTATATAAAAATATAAAACCCAACAACTCACTAATATGCTGATATTGTCAAAACTACACTACACTGAATTATTAAGACAGATATGACAACAGTTGGAATGAGTCTTCATTAAGTTAGACTTCTAAATTCTTCTTTAATGAGGGAAGAAACTTACAATCAGCATAGTAACCAGCAGGTTCTTTTTGTTCACTTGAGCATGAGAGAAGATGTAGTTGAGGACATTCGCCATGTCAACTTTGTTTTCTTCACGCAGTGCAAACACACACTTGTCATAATGTCCTGTTAACAGACCAATACATAAAAACATCAACAAAACTACTAAAGCGTTTAAGGCAAAAGAGCTCCACCAAATGGAGACAGAAAGACAGTGCAATGCTTTTGAGTTCAATTACAACAAACTTCCAGTGTTCCTCACCATTTTGGAACTGGATCTCTACTTTCAAGTACTGCCTAAGCAAGTCCATCACCACAGCCTTCATGTGGCCTCGGATGCCACTGCGATACCTGAGTGGGATCAAATGAGTATAAGCTTAAACAAAGAGGAATGACACTACTGCACTTATTCTACATATGGGCAAAATGTGAACAATGTGGAAACTGTATCATAGTAGTGCATGATGGCTCACTTCTGCACCAGCTGAACAATGCTCTGCGTGTTCATAAAGAAGACTTCTCTCTCTGACTTCTTGTTAAGAGTAGCAGCATGGCTGTCTAGGATGTTTGCAATCTGGAAACAAGGGAGATAATCAATGTAATCATTTAATCCCAGCAGTATTGGAGACTTATAAGCATTTAATCCTAGAGGAACAAAAGATCCCCCTCATGTTCATGTTATATGCAAACTATGCACAGGAAGCAGAGTGTGAAGTAAGAAAAATGCAACCATGTCTACTTTGTGACAAATAAAAGAAAAAAAAATTACATGATGTGTGTGCATATGTTGGTACCTGCTGGCTGGGGAACTGGCAGAGTACTGAGGTTATATTGCTGGCATACTGAGCCATCTCCTTCTTGATGGCCTTCTCTACAGCAGGAGGAATGCGCCCTGACACGCTTGTCATGATGTCCTGAAGCTCCAGCAGGGGTAAAGATGGATCGCGCATGGTTTTCATGAGCCTTTCCACCCACTCCTTCAGCTGAAACAGACACAAAATATGTATCAAAATATGTGTATGGACGACTTACAGCAGGAAATGCTATTGCTAGTTGTACATATGAGTTTTTTTTTTACTTTAGCACTAAAGAAAGGCTCAGGAAGGCAGTAGCCGTTCATTATGTGGACAAGATGATCCAGTGTGCTGTGGAAGACTCTGTGCAGCTTTTCTCCTCTGAGAGCAACAGCCTGGATAGAAGGCAGGGCCCCTGTGTACAGTTCAGCCTATAAGACACAAATGTAGATACTTCATATATTAATCAAGTGTTACAACATTGATGTATAAAGATCAGCCTAAGCATCCCAGGAGCAGAGAACCGGTCAAACTATAACCTAGATAAAGGACAATGTTATGTTACTGTTGTAGGTAGATATAAACTCCTGTATTGGTTCTTTTTGCAGCTGACCTCAAGAATTCTCTGAAATAACTCCTTATTAAAAAATGATAAAAAATTGATAATTTACTATAATAATAATACAAAATAAATATATGCCACATTTGGAGAGACCCATGTTATTTCTAATCCAAATAAAAGAGACCTGAACTTCTCATCAATGTCAAGGCCTAAAACAGTTGTCCATAAATGTATAGTTTGCATTTTCATTCCCACCATCTTAGACACATTCATCATCCATAAGTGTCTCCTCCACTTTTAACTCCGCCTAACAGTTTTCAGACATCAGGTTGGTCCAGATGAGTGCTGACACACAGAAACACACCCTTCTGCCTCAGATAACAGAGCTGTCATTGCTGATGGCAGATTCAATTTCCCGCCTCATTGATGTTTTGACTCCATAAACAAACAGCTAATGTATAGTGCTCACAATGCATAGAAGAGTGCAGATCTTACATATGACAAGACCACCTTCTGTCATTCTGACAGTTACTTTTCAGGTTCAAAGGGACTGAGAAAATAAATTGATATGCTCTCTTTCCAAACAGATATATTACATGTCATTGTTGATATACATCCAGCACAGGAAACCATACTTAGTGTATGGAATAAATCAGACATGGAGTACCTGCTGCACTCTGCTTGGGTCATCCAGCTGTAGTTTGGCAATAACACAACCAGGCTCCAATGCTGCGCCAGCCCTCTTCACGTAGTGGATACAACCAGACTCGGCAGCAGTGAGGGTCATTACCATCTTCATCACCTGAAATTCACAACTATAAATATTACACCCATTCACCTCAGCACTTAAAAAGACAGGAAGTTTGAGGGCTTTCAATGGTTCTTGTAAATAACACACAGATGATTCAATAAACTGTACCTCGATTTCTGCGTAGCACTGGCCAGAAAACACATGCCCACCATCCTCGACTGTGTACTGGATGATTTTTCCTGCTGAAGGGGATCGGAGCATCGAGGGATCATTCTCCTTTTCAAAAACACATGTTTTGTTCCCAATTGTGATGCGATATCTATGAGAAAACAAGCAAAAAAAACCACATGATAATTACAAAGCTGCGGACAATAACATTGTTACCGGGTCCAGAAATCAGTCGTTTGAAATGTTTTACGATTTTAAATACTTTATGTATAACTAATATTCAAAGATGTAAAGATGTATTATATGAATTAGATTCTGTTCTGGGATTTTTTTTGTCTCACCTGTCCACCTCTTCCTTCATGTAGGTGGTGTAGCTGCTTCCATCATATGACAGCAAAAGACCCCCATCACTGAGCCGATGGACATCAACCTCAGCCGAAGAGTTGTTCATGATGACCACGTAGGAATTGGGAGACTGACGTGTCACAGTCAGAACATACTTGGTACCTTCATATATCAGCTCCACATCCACAGTGTTGAGTAGTGTATTTGCTGGTAGCACCTGGCCCCTGGTCAGAGAATAGAGTGGCTCATGTTTACTTATCAAACTCTTTCCCCCCCTCTAACCTCCCAGCATCAACCTTTTTCTGGCGTATCTTTACCTTTCCAGAGAATGCAGAAAGTTGGAGACACTGTTCCTCAGATTGACATCAGCCACATGCAGAGCACCACTTACAATTCCCAGCATGGTGTCAGGACGCTCTGCCTGCATGCAACAAATTATTACTAATTTAACTAATCTAGCAGTTTGAATATAATCACAACACTTGTATAGAATTATCGTTCAAGTGCCATTATTATTTTATGCCAAATATACACTGTCAACACTGTTTGCTAGAACTGCACCGGTTAGCCTGTACTGGTACATCTCTGCATACCTGCATCTTCTCTGAGATGAGCCTATCCAGCCAGCCGGTATCAATGCTGTTGTGCTGAAAGCTTTCCGTTTCCAGCAGCTTAATGAGATATTCCACTGTGGTTCTGAAGTCTCCTCTAATAGACAGCTCCTTCAGAGCAACCACCATGTTGCTGGAGAAGAGACAAAACCAGGTCAGACAGACACAGGACCTTTCTTCTAATCGCAAGGAAACCTTAACACATGATAAAGGAATACTCACGAGATAGCTTCTTCACGATTCTCTCCCCAAGAAAAGCAATGACCAAACTGGGAGTCAGCAAACTCGTGTAGCCCCCCCGCTGCTGCAACACTAAAGTAGCCCCACACATTTTTATTGCTGCGGAAGTTCAGCTCTTGTACAGTTCCAGAACTTGGCTTGAAACCCTATAATCACACACACACCAAAGTTCATCTTCTAATATGCTGAACCAAAGCCACAAAAAGCCTAGTTGACATTTAAGCAACCTTTGAAAAGAATAACTATTCTACTTAAGTACTTATGTTGAAGAATCACCCATTTAAAATGGGAAAAAGGGAAACTAAAGAAAAGAAAATGGACTGGAAGCCACAGAGGTTGTCTAACTTTTAGCTGCAATAGTCAAGTGTATGAACAGGTCAAACTGTACCTCATCAGGATTCTCACTGGTGATTCGTGCTGCAATGACATGTCCCCTTGGGGAGGGGGTATTTGACAGACCCTCAAAGTCAATGGAACAGTCCCCCCAGGGATGGACTCCATAAAGCATTCTAATGTCTTTGATGCGATGGAGAGGAATACCCATTGCAATCTGACAAAATAAAAGAAGAAAAGCAGGAGGTGTTAGACCAGCACATGTTCATATTCAGAAAGAAACTCCAGAACAGACTGAGTAAATATCACAAACATAATTGTTACATTTATTTAGAATAAAGGAACTTATTAAGCCTTTCCAGACTCATTCATTCAGCTTTTAAGACTACCAACAAGTATTATTTTAATCTAAGACAGTAAGTGTGGATACTGTTCATCATCTGAGCCAACGAGTGTGTCCCTCCCACTCTAACACACATCTAGATTACAAAGCTTTCCCAGGCCTTCAGCTTGACTGCCACTGACCTATTTACACACAATCCTGAACACTGTAGGACAGACCCCGTGACAATGCTGTTCCAACCACTCAATCTACAACTGTATATCGCCTCTTCTTTTGTATTTGGTTGTCAAGGAGATAAGGGACCGGTTCGAGTTGCAACGGAGGTGAAGGGTGCCAACTGTCCACTACAGGACAGACTCAAACACTGCATGTGTTATGTAACTGCATTTACAACAGAATGTGCTCTTTGTAGTACTTCATATGTGTGAGAGAGGCTGACCTGCAGCTGAGCAGCAGGCAAATTGACATCAGCAACCATTTCGGTACAGGGGTGCTCCACTTGCAGACGTGGGTTGAGCTCCAGGAAGTAGAAGCTGCCGTCCATACTGTAGAGATACTCTACAGTACCTGCACTGACATAGCCCACCATCTTGGCCAGCTTTACAGCACACTGAAGCAAAAGAAGTTTTTAAGCTAAATCAAGGCTGAAATTTGATTGAACTTACTTTGCATTTGTATAATATTGAGTCGCACCTGTTCCATGTCCTCAAACACATCTGAAGTAGCTATGGTTGCAGGAGCCTCCTCTATAATTTTCTGGTGACGTCGCTGCACAGAACAGTCTCTGCCAAACAGGGAAATGGCATTTCCATACTGATCAGCCAAAATCTGCACCTCCAAGTGACGTGCATGCTTGGCTAGCTGCATGACAAATATGGGAGATCCCGGAACTTCTGCCTGGACCTAAAAAACAACAGAGAAAGTTAAATCTTCCACTCAATAACAGCCAAAAAAAAAACATATTGTTCTACAAAATAATTCATGTTAATTACCTGTCTGAAGAGGTTAGGGAAGTCATCGGCACAGTTGACTTTACGGATCCCTTTTCCTCCACCACCCTCTGATGCCTTGACCATTACTGGATAGCCGATCTTTTCTGCAGCCTAGCAATGCATACATAGGAATTTCCAGAAAACATGCTTGTTTGTGCATAGTGTGAACCCTCAGTTAGGTAACGTGCTTACTTTAAGGCCATTCTCAACATCGTGAATGCAGCCACGCTCGTATAAATCATTAGGAACATTAATGATTTTCTTCTTTTGGTTGCTCTCTGTCCATTCAACTGTCAAGCCTAGAAAAGGAGAAAAATATAAATTGGTACTTTAATTATGAAAATTAACATGATCATTTTTATATCTGAAATCTCAGAAAAACCATGAAAAATAAAGAATATGATTAGTTGGCATTACACAACCAAAAGGCTACAAGCAAATAAAGACTGGAAGAAGAGCAAAAAGGCATTAGACATTTTTGAATAGTACATAAAATGGCAAAATGAGAATAAAAACTTAAATCTACCTTCTCCACTCCAGGGCAGAGTTGGAATGCCAGCTGTCTGGGCAACAATTGAGGATGCAATCTTGTCTCCAAGCGCCCACATAGCCTGACTTGGAGGACCTGGGAAAAAGCACAGAATTTTACATAAAAAATGTTGTTTAAACTAAACCAGCAAAAATGTACAATAAATTAAATAAATTGTAACAAATTTTCCTTTACCCATGAAAGCAATGCCATGTTTGTTAAGGAGCTCTGGTAGTTTGGGGTTCTCAGAAGCATGACCCCATCCAGCCCACACTGCCTACAAGATGCAAAGAATACATACAACAATGGCTATTCAGCTAAAAACAACAGATGTGTGATAATATCTAAAGCCAGCACAAATATTATGAGCTTGGTAGTACCTGAACTGGTATGCGTTTTGCAATATCCAGAATGAGCTCAACATTGGCATAGTTATTGTTATTAGTTCCTCCAGGTACAGGGACATAATGATCTGCCATTTTTATGTATTCTGTAAAACACACATCAACAATCTTTGAAAAGATTTCATATGTATGAACAAACAGTGATCATATTTACAGGTTTCCACAACAAGAAAGTTTCCATGTTAGTCAGTAAATGTTTTTATTTTTACTCACTTTATGTGTTGCAAATTTCAGGGCGACATAATAAAATCTAACCTGCATTGGCCTTCAGATCTTCAGGGGTCACCATGACAACAAATCGAATTGCCCTTTCATTACGGAACATCTCATAGGCCCAGCGGCGAATGGAGCGCATACATTTAACTGCTGCAATGCCATTGTTGGCAATGAGTACCTGGAAAAGATAAATAGTTTAGTCCCAAATATTCATTTTTGCCTAATAACGCTTCATCCAAAGTCCAAGGTAGCTGACTAATTTCAAAGAATATTTTGTTGAATGTGCTCAAAGGAACAAATGTATTTATAATTACTTATAACTACACCATACTAGATGTTATCATTTACACTTGCAACACTTTTAATAAATGTATTTTCATTAAAGAGTATCAAGAATCTACATCTGAATTTATCTTTTATTTTCTTAGAAGAAACTTTGACTCAGTAAAGTAATCCGTTACCTTTTCAATGACCTTGTTACCACCAAAGCGGGTGACAAATTCAGCAGGAGATGCAACAGTGAAATCCCTCTGAAGATCAATTCGCCTGCGATCTCTGCCTTGTTTCACCAGATGCAGCCCCGACATGCTGGGTCTATTTTAAGCAAATATTTTAAAATGCATAATTTGAAATGGCTCTTTATAAGACCTTTAACTCTAAAAAGAAAGCTGTTAGATAGCTCTTAAAATACCAGGGGCAAGTTTTTGTCAGAACAGCTACATGTGAGAAATAGGGGAGAAAAACAAACAGGTTTCCAGGTAGAAGCTAAGGAGCTAATGATATCACCTCATATTGATAGGAAATCAGTTATCCAAGTGGGAAAGCATTTGACTGATGTGGCTTATCTTGGCTTCTATAGCTTATTGGTGACTGATGAAAATGACCTAAAACTTGTTTTTAATGAAAATGAAAGAAAATCGTTAAATGTTTGGCAGAAACCTGAAGAGATATTACTGTGCAAAAGCAATAAGTACTAAAGAAGTTGAACAAAATGTGAACGAGTCCCCAAATATGCTTGCATGTTGAGACGAGTGCTGTAATCGAATTAGCTGAGTTTTATAGATCAAGCTCCTGCACAGTGGGAGGGACATGACTATCATGGCTGTAGCCATGCGCTTGTTGGCTGGTTGGCTACTGTGGCCTGATACAGAATTATTGCATCACTGATTGGAATGAGATACAGAGCCCATTCTGGATGTGCAGGTTTTTTAACTCAATCCGACTGTGACTGACCCATCGTGCATTTCCAGTTTTAAGTCTTTGAGTTGATCGCCATCTCTTTTACATTCTCTGTGAAACATTATATAAAAATGCAATGAGATAGAAAACAAAGTGGTAATCACGTATTAAAAGAACATTTCCTGCTAGGAAAATCCATTTTTACCCTATGAATAAAAATACATTTTGAACATTAAGAAATATTAGTATTAAAGAAATTTCAGTAGCATAAAGAAATGTATTGGAGACATGTAGGTCTATGCAACTCAAATGAAAGAAAAATATACGATCGCATAGGAGATATTTCCTCTCAAGATCTGACACTCCACATGTATGAGGCTTTAATGATTTAATAAAAATGACCAAGCTAGCAACCTCTGTAAACTATGTTAAAAAGTAGGCATTAGCAGACAGATAAAGGCCTACAGCATGCTTTATTCCACCAGTACTGAATGGTTCCTACCAGTTAGTGGAAGTGGGATTTGAGTGTGAACATTACACACCTTGCTCAAACCAACATTACTAAGTCTGTGCCTGCTCGCTGGGAAAAGGCTTACACAGAACACAGAGTAATCTTTCAGCATTCCTCAACTGGGGAAACATTTTTATATGCACTGTTAAAAAAAAAAAAAGAGAGCCTATCCGGTTATGGAAAAGTACAAGTTTGCATAGAGCATGCCCTGTATCGCATGTTTATGCATCTAAATGTGCATGTTCTCTAGCTGAGTCTCAGATTGGCCTTAAATGAAAAAGGAAATGTAATAGCAGACTAAAGCAGCAAATTGCATTTCTGCAGCATCAAACTAATGTTTCTCACCTTAGATTAGGCATGGAGCCATCTGTGTGGTCAAAGCCCATTTCATAGGTGCTGTCAGAGCTACCAGAAGATGGTGACAGCGAGCGATTCTCCTTTTCCTCCAGCTGCGAGTCTGTCTTCCCATGGATTTCATCTTCCGAGTTCTCCTCTGAAATTGATCCCGCAGGAAGGAAGTGAGAGCGCAAGTCCTCGACAGCAGGGTTTTTCTTAGCAGCACCATCCCGTTGTGCCATGGCTGGATGACACGAACAGGCTGCAAACACTGAAACAGAGCGGGGTGAGCACAAGTTATAAAGAGGGCAGTTTTGCAAACACGGGTGACACCCTTTGGCAGGGACATGATGCTGTTTGTTAAATTGCAAAAGACGTTTGCATAAACCCAGTTTTTTATTGATATTGCAAGTGAAATTGCAACACTTGGATCTGCACTCTGAGCTTTAATACCATTTGTGCAAACAAAATAACACAATTTAACATGTTTAAAAGTCTTTATTAAGACTTTTCCATTATCAGAAACCTTACAAACTAATTAATGACTTCTTATATAAAAATAAACAAGTATTCAAAGACTTTTACATTAATAATCTGCATTAATCTAGAAATAACATTAACTTGTAATATGCCAGTCTTAATGAGGAATGCCAGCAAATCATTCCAGGAGGGGATGTAGTTAAAATAGTAGATTTTACCAACTTATTTCGGACCACTATAATCATTATAAAAGACTCCTCTATCCCCATGTTGATTTATTCAACAAGTTAGCACAAACGTTCAATCTAACGCTAATTAATATCACCTTGTGCAAACAAAAGGCTGGACTGTTAACATACTACCACTGTACTGTAAACTTTCTGCTGTAGCTACTCACGTTACACCTGCTCAAGCAAGTGGAACTGGAAGACTCTTAAATAAGTCAGGCACGCCTTACCTCTCCACAGCTGCTTGCGGGACCAGAAAAACAAGCCCAACACTCCAACCAGACACACCACAAAGGTGAATAAGGGGAACATTACAACGTGATAGCAACGACTACGTTTAGCTAGCAAGCAAAGCAAATCCTCTAACAGATTGTGTCAAATGACACAATCTGAGGAGCTGAACGTCTCGTTTATAATCATTATGTCGACATGGCTTTATCTGTCAAGTCAAAACTAGCTTTATAATGTAGCTTCAGATAAGATAACGCGCAGATGCTAATAACGCTAGCTTACGGGACATCTGCTAATACCTCGGTAATGGTACTGATAAAGTGTCGGTGTCTTTATAACCGGCCGGTGTAGTGTAATGCAGCATGGGTGCTAAATGTGTCCTGAACCAACATACAGTAATCTGTACACCACAATCTGAGATAAGCATCCAGACACGCAACTTACCGCTAGAGATGAACTGACACGTAATCCTGAAAAAGTTGTGTAAAATGAGTAAATAAATTAACTGTGTCTGGCAGACATCTCTGTGTCCAGTGATGATGATAAAAATCACATCATGATGAGGTCACACAGTCCTACCAGACGCCTCAACGGCAGAGAGTGGGGTGATGTGATGATGCGCGAGCAGGTTATTCTGGGACGACGACCTCTGACAGCAGTTTCCGCTATAGAAATAGATGGGATAGAACATACACCAAGACGGTGTAACTCTGGACAATATCTTCCTATATATACATATAAATATATAAAATTAGTAATCCTCACATTTCTTCATGCCTTTCCATAAAAAAAGCTAAATTAAATAAATAAATCCTTGAACAGTTGTTGAACAAAATATTAGTATATGGGTTGTGTAATATATACTATTTACTATAATAGTTATGTTGTATTGAATCACAATTAAAAACAATATCAATATTTTTTTATTAATTTCATATAAGTGATAATATAAAGTGTGTGTGTGTGTGGGGGGGGGGGGGGGGGGGGTTCCTGTCCCTTTCCTCCCCCCTCCAATCAACCCCCTTTCCCAAATTCTTCCCCCTTTTTTTTACCAAAATCGGTTTGACCAACCCTTTTCCG
>JBAMHV010000016.1:5051465-5061671 GCA_037177535.1 Pseudomugil gertrudae | reverse complement strand
AGGGCGCTAACGTTTAATTTATATATCAGAGAACTGTTTTAGATTGGGAAAAAAGTGCATGCAATGTCCCCTTTAACTGTGGAAACCATAAAAGAGTTCATTGGTATGTTCAAGACAGCAATACATTGAAAGTAAATATGAGCTTTGTGACATGGTGCAAAGGAGCATCACCGAACACCAACCAGAAGAAAACAGTGAGCATAAAATGACTGACATGCAATAAACTGTGTTGTTTAAATAAGGCTCAATAGTGAAGTCACAGAGTGTCGAGAAAAAGATTAGCAGCAGCCTGGATGCTGGTACAAGTGCAATAGCTCCATTTTAACTAAATTCTGGCCCTTTCTGAATGATGCAGTGGAAGTTCATTAAACCAGGCAATGATTAATAATCCTTCATTGTTTACATCTGGCTTATAGAAACCTCAGTTGTGCATTTTTAGAAGACAGGAATGTTCCACTTTGGGCCATTTCACTCAAGATTCTTCAGGTATTGCAAAGATGCTCGCTCATCTGCATATAATTTCAGCCAGAACCAGTCTGACCTTACTTCTCTTGTCCATACCCTTAACAAGATTAGAGAGAAAAAAATCCAATCCTGTTTCTCAGTTTAACCAATATCAGATCACCTCGTTCCTTCCCATCTTCTTGAGTATATCGTCTATCAAGCAAATGAAAAATGTGTAACTAAAGCAGCCAGCAAGTATTTTAGCAAGACTTGTTGTTGATATTTATTTAAGTCTAAACTGTTTACTTTTGCCTCAAAGTAAAGTCTGAAATAAACCTTGACAAAAGCAATGGTTACTGTAAAGGCACTGCTGGGTGTGCTGATTCTGTATTTATCCTTTGAAGGAGACAACATTGAACCCAGGGAGAATTCTTTATTCCTTCTGCTGACAAAGACTGTAAGACCACATAATGCCTGTTCAGCTGCTCTGAGCTGCAAATGCTGTGTCCAAAGATACACAATCCAATCCTTTCTCCCTTTGCTTTGACATTTTATGGTAAGGTCTATGACACAGAATGCATCAGGCGGAACAAATCTGTAACAGCTCTGCTGTCCATTTCAGTTTGTTCTGACCTCTAAACAGAGGAAATACCAAATAAATATGTTTTCTATCTTTCCATTTCTCTCTCCAGACAAAATGCTTTTTCTATACATTTGAAATCTATGTAGCCAAGTCTGGGAAAAGATAACTCTGAGAATGCCTAAGCTGAAAACATGTTCCAAGTCTTATTGACTGATATGACTTCCAAGTTGCTGCTGACATGCCAGTTTGGAGAAAGACAAAGAAAATCAGAAGAAATGACTATTGCACCAGTTTCCTTGTCTGTTAGGTGAAGGAAGAGGTTGTCTTGCATTTTGCTGAATTATTTGGTGTGAGCTAGAGAATATGTTTGGGGGAGGTGCTGACAAATAAGCCAACAATACTAACAAGAAATGAAATAAGCCAAAAAGTTGTCAGATGCTAAATGAGAGTCGAGAATTAGTAGAGAAAGTGGAGAGAATGATGCACAAGAAGCAGCTAATATCAATGATGTGTTTCATGCTAAGTTATCTTCTATTCAAACAATTCCATCCATCCCAGTGTCAGGCATGGAGAAAGTATTCCAGTAACAGTTTGGTATTGTTCATTAGTAGCACTGTCATCAGTGACTAATAGACCAACCAAGGCCAGATTTTTTGCTCCAAGGAGATTCAAATAATTCATTTTTTATAAACATTTCTTCACATTTGATTTTGCTCTTTTTGAAGACATTTCACACCTGGCTCTGAACCAATTGGATAGCTACTCTGGAATTAAATAAATAAATATAAATAGCCCCCAGTGCTTGGCACCACCTCTTGGAATCCTTGCCATTTTATTTTCTGTGTTGCCATAAAGATGTGCATTTCTTTTGTGTCCGTTTTTTCACCATCTGTTCCTGGAAATATTATTTGGAGATTTTTTTTTTAAACAAACAAATAGAAAAAAAACCCACCAGATTTTGCTTCGAGTTGTAAATGCTGCACCTGCTATTGTGTTGAAAGAACAAATGTCTGGCGAAACAGCTCCATATGTGCACCAGTGTCCTTTTGTTTGTTCTTAAAACCTACTCCGACATAAGGCAGCTTATTCCTTTAAATACCCTAAAATGAGACTAATTATGCAGTCCTTCCTAAACCAAAATTGTCCTCTGCTGTATAATTGTACTCTTGCTGTCACTCTTTCTCAGCCAAACTGTAGGCGAGACATATCGTGAGGATGAAATTTACTTGGAAGAAATAAAAGAAAATCTGGACAAACAGTGTCCCCATTGAGAAAATATGAATAGAAATTAATAAAAAATGTTAGAAATATGGTGAAAATATGGAAGAATATTGTGTTACCATTATTCTGCTGGAGAAGGGATGAGCTGGGTTTAGAAAATAGACAAGAAAGAGCAAAAACACAGTGGAACAAGGAAGTTTGTTTTTGAAAAAAGTAAATATAATAAAAGAAGTGCATTTAAAGCAGAAAAAAGTTCATGGTGAAATTGTAATGCTCCATATTTCACAAGTAACTTACCAACTGAGATGCCGTGGCTAGCAGAGCTGACTGCATTCAGCAAAGCCAGCTGTAGCCAACAATAGGCAATATATGATATGATACTATAAGGTAGTGAGGGCAGAGAATGTGGATGGTGTAAATGTGACTAAGGAGTCCAGAAACATCAGCTCTTCCCTCTGTGGCATGAATGCGAGGTTGGATTCGTTTAATAGAGGATTGAACTTCTTGGGAATGAATAACACAGCCAAACATGTGCTTTGTCACCTCCAAAAATGCGCCAAAATAGTCTTATTTAAATTTACACTTGTTTTACAATGTAAATGCTGCCAGGTGTGTGTTAGTCACAGATATATAACTGACACTATGACAGACATATCAGTATGAAATTCTGGAGCCAGTGATCATCCCATATCGCCACAATAACTCCTTCCTCCAGATTGACAACACCCTACCCCACAAACCCAGGACCATCACAGTGTACCTCCAGAATTTGGGAGTAGAGAAAATGGGATGGCCTGTTGTGAGTCCAAACCTCAACCAAATGAACACTTATGGGATGAGCTTGATCCTGTGCATGCTAGAGTGAGCATAACAGCCACACTGGGATGCCAACCAATTCCTTATCTGCTAAATGTGACCAGCATGAGGACCCATATGCAGCCACACTGTTATGGCTGTGTATGGTTCCTCTGCATGACACTGAGGTCCCTGAGAGTATAAAAAAGTTAGCGTGTAAAAATACCATACCATATTATACCATAACATATGATCTTTATCTATAGACCACTTTGAAAATCAACCATGTGGCTGATAAAAGTGCAGTACAATAAAATAAAAATTTAACAGAACAATAAAATAATATATAAAGCATTAAATAAAAACCAATGCCAAAGAAGGCATCAGATACAGGGACGTTTTTAAAACCACAAAAACAAACAAAGACCAAAAAAACCCCAAAAAACAAGCAAACTAAAAACATGGTAATCTACCAGCCTTACTCTGGGTTAAAAATTACCAATATGTGTGGTTTATTCCTTCTTAAAGTAAGAAAGTGCAACCATACAGTTCACTATGCAAATAAAAACAAGAGTGGAAAACAACAAAACAATCGTACAGGGGATTTGACACATTTTTGAGGGGTAGAACACATAATCTACAGAAGCAGCATCCTTAAAGTTTTACCTCTTTGTAAAGGCGACTAATCCGACTTTCTTATCATTTATAATACACAACCAAATGGTGTTTAAAATGGAGGAATAACCAACCAAAAATTGACCTTATCATTTGTGCTTACAATTGCTTACATATCTGTATACAGCCTGTTTCCTTCTGGGGCCTTAAAAATCTCTGTTAATTGAAACATGAAACCACTGCCTAAATGTTTAAAATTGATTTTAAAACACAACCACAACCCACCAAACACCTTTTCAGGAGCATTTTTGCTACTTTGGCCAAAGAAGTGAAGAAAAGAAAAACGCTTTCACACTTAAATGTGATAGCGTCATCCAGCCAGCAGGGGGAGCACTGACCCGCTCAGACACAAAGACATTTGTGAGCATTGAGAGAAACACAGCAAGTAGACTAAGTTCACAGTGACTTTATCTATTTAAAATTAATCTAATGTTACTAAAATGTTATCTAGACAAGACTATTATTATTACCTTAGAGGCAAATTTAGAAAAACTCGTTCCACATGGTCAGAGGGTCTGAAGAAAACAGACTAATTGAAGCCCCTGGTAGATCATTAAGAGCACCTTTTCTGTGTGATACCTTGGCTACTTGTTATTTGTAGCGCTGATAAAGACGCAGTTCACGTCTCTCTCGATAGCAGGCGAAGCCCAGAATAAATAATTTATCAAGGTCATGTTATGTGCTCACTTTCAATAAGCACACTGAAATATTAAGCAAGTCTTAGGTGGAAAGTGTGAATTTCAAAAAGGGATCTTTTTAAGGTAACCCATTTGATTGTCAAATGATGGACACTGAAAACAAATGATTTAATTGGCATCTAATTAATATTTTAACACACGCTGTTGATTAAAATAAGTAGATAAAAGCCTGCCTACTTGATGTCGAGGCATTTTGTCATTTAGGGCGTGATTCTTTAGGAAAGTCATATAGTTTGTGATTTTCATAGTTTTTCTTTTGTTTAGGTCTTTTTTAAAAGGATGATTTTGAAGCAAAGCCTAGTGGAGCCTTTCGCTGTCAATATGTGCGGTTAAATGCTGCATGAGCCGCAGGAATCTCCTCAGCACAACAGAAAAGCCTCTGACTGGGAAGAAAAAACCAAAGCAGCTCTGAGCGCAGAGACGCACGGCGCCTCATCCAACCAGCGCCAGCCCCATGAAACCGGGGTAACGCTGCACATTTAAACCATTAAACTGGCTGCAGCTAAACGCTTCCCATCCTCTCTGTCGTCGCTTCTATCGTCCCAGAAGTGGAAATACATCTCATCACCGATGAATTCTGAGAAGTTACCAGCGTTTGGAAGAGAGGTGTGCGGCAGTGGGAGCGGAGGAGAGCCATGTGCAGATGAGTAGAGTAACGCGCAACGATGCCTCCGAATGATCTGAACTTTGATTCAAAGAGATATTCAGTCCCCAAGGAGAAGTTCTGAAGAGTAGCTTATTATTCAAGAACTCTCCTCTAAGCTGAAAGCCGACTCCACTGTTGAAGTTGCAGAACATTTAAGAAGAAGTAGACAAACTGCGAGGAAAAAGAAAGACAAAAAGAGTGGATTAAAACCATTCCCAGCTGCTCTCAGAGATGCCTGCCTGTTCTACAGGAATTTATTTTCTACTGGCTCTGCTACAAATTTGTTCAGGTATGAGCTGCTGTTTGCAAATGTTCACTCGTGTTTTGGGAATAGAGGCTTTTTTAAACAGTTGACTTGCAGAAAGATGATGGAACAAAGAGGGAAGTGAGCTGAGATGATGGATTTTGTCTGTAAAGCATTCGGGTATTTCGGTCCCCTTTCCTCGGTGTAGCCAGCAGTACCAGTGTGTGGCCCCCTGACCCATGCTGCTTGCTGCCTAGTTGCTGAGAGTCAGCCATCTATCTGCAGTTGATCCCCTGCTGTTACAGTAGCCTACAGTAAAGCAGTTATTACCACAACTTTAAAAAGAAATCTAACAAGTGGGGCTCTCTAAAATATTTTGATGTTGGGGTTTCAGATTTGCAATCACTGCATGTTGGAGAAGGGAAAATTTTAGACATATGATCAGTTTTAGTCAGAGAAAAGGTTTTGGATGACACTTTTTTATGTTATGTTGTATTTACATTGAAACACAGTGACCCATTCAGAATTAGTTATTATGTAGAAATGATGATTTGTAGTTCTGGCAGTACTTCTTCCAATCATTTAAAAAAATCATTTTTTGAGATTTGAAAGTGTTTCTTTTACTTTTCTGTTCCCTCCATGACAATGACAGCTGTCAGTAACAGTAACAATGGACATAAACCAAACAATATGTCTCAGGCACTTTGCTCTCCACAGGGGTCTGCTACAGAATGATGCATCTTTTTTACCTTTAAAACACAAAGGAAGATTTTCCTTTGTGACTACTTAATCATTTTTTTCACAAACGTCAAATACATGATGGTAAACAAAACCTTTAGCAACACCTTTTGATATTGACATATAAAAAGCTTGATTTATGTGACACTTTCCAAGCTAGAGACAAGGTGCCAAATGCTTTTCCTCTCTTCCTTGATCCAAGCAAAACCCATGACTGTTAGCATGTGGTCATAATGCAGTACTTTACCAACTCAATTTTAGTGGCAATTCCAAACAAATACATATTAATAAACATTAAAAAACATCTGATTTTTCTCATCAAAAATGAAAAAAGTACATTTGCTACATTTTACAGTATGTTGCTTGTTAATTCTTAATCTGGCAAATGTGGTAACCAATCTAGAAAGTATAGTATTAACAAGCAAAGTCATTCACAATGTGAATTTGCTCATAAAACTGCACCACGTTCCACAACTCACCTGTAATGCCACCTTATTTTCCTGAGGCTACTGCAGGAAACTGGTAGCAGAAAGTTCAGAGTTGAACGTTTTTACATTTTGTATGATTCCCATCGCCAGTGTTAATGTAAAACATTAATATAATATTAACTACTTACAAGAACTTAACATATATTTATTGTATTTATTGCTTTTCTTGGCCACTAAAAATATTTTTGGCCAAATGTTGGATGCAGTGGGCCACACTCTTGGCAAAAGCTAACAGACCAAATTGGAATAGGCTGTGACGTGTGGAATATGTCCTTGTTTGAGTGTGTCAATGTATTTACCATACATTGGTATATTTAAATGGCTATAAACACCAAAGCAGCCAGGTTTCTTTTAGTCCTTTAAAGTGATCTTGAACATATTTGATTAAATTAAATAACTTTTTTCTCTTTTTGCTTTTTACCTTCTTGTAGTAATCTAAAAGATGGTCATTAAAAGCATATGCTTGTGTCAGAACACTTTTCACCCCCCCTCATCCTGTAGAATTTAATTATGCATCCCTAGAGTGGTATCTTGTGTCTAGCTTTGCCAGTCTACATGTGATGTATTATGGTCTGCAAATACTACCTGAAGAATGAACTACAAAGAGTGGGAGAATGTCCATGTTATCATTTTTTGTAAAAATGATAGTTTCACTTTAAGCTTTTGGTACCGTTTTGCACTATTATCTGAATGAAAGCTGAATATTTTAATTGTAGTATCAATAAAACGCTCTGCTATGTAATCATGCTCTTTGTGCAGCACACATAGGTTTGTGCATGATCAGCATAAGTTCTCTACAAAAAATCATAGAGGCTCATCATACTTATTGTCCTAGCTATGCTAATTGGCTAACTAATCTAATTACAATAGAATTAAGTAACCAAAATCCACTGAGGCTTATTTTACCTTCTCATCCGTACGTTATCAGCAGAGAGTGAGGCAGAAGAGGGACTCAGAGACCACAAGAACACAGCCTAATTCCATCACTGGTATGAGCAGCAACCCCACTGGAAAAACTTTAACTGAGACATCTGGCTTGTCTGCTGGAGTCAGATGTACTCAGGTCAGGGTTCACATGTACCTACTCATGCTGTTTTGGGGACTAACACTCATGACCGCAATAGGTTGACTGTTGTGACTCTAAACATTGTGCAGGACTTGCTACCGATTGCTGGACTCACAGTAATGGCGGTTTGATTGGGAAAAGCAGGCTTGTTGTGTCAAAGTCTACATTAACAAGGCTCCCTTTGGTCCGTGTGATGGTGACAGTGATGAGCTGGTTCCTGCTACTAATGAGAACTTGGCTGACAGGATATCTTTGGACACCAGTTCATTTTATTATTAGATGAAATTGTCAAAATTCCTTCTGCTATCCCATGGGAATAGAGCAATTATAAGTCTCTGGACAATTGCTTGTTTGGAAAGCATCTCCACAGTTCTCTTCATTCGTGGTGCTCTGTATTTACAGATTTGTGAGTACACTCTGGAAAACTTCAGATTTGGAAGTTTTATGTCATTTTTACCACCTGTTGCTGGGATATATTAGACTGGATTCAATTAGACTTTTTTCTGCAACATAGTGAATTTTTATTTTCAGAAGTTTCAATTCATTCATGCATGAAGTCAGGCTTTGTAAAAATTAGGTCATGCTAAATGAGTGGTGTATGACACAATCATTTGCACATAAGAAATGTGCCCAGTAGGAGCAGAGGAAGCAGAATACTAAGACTGCATCTCAATCCCCTGCAGATGTTAGTGGAATTGTTTTGGTTCTGCATGAATGTGCACAAATGCATATGTAATGGTGTTAGTGTAAGCTTGTTTTTAATGAGTGTTTTCAGATTGTCTGCTGAAAGCTGTGATTCATGATTGCTTCCCTTGTTTACTCGCCACTTTCCTCTGGAGCTGTGAGTGTGGTTGCTAACCTAGGGAGAATTAAGTTACCGGGAGCTTTGACAAGTGCCTGTAGGCCTGGAGTTCACAGGTCATCACATCTTCACAAAGACACGCACACATATGCACAGGCACACACTCACATAAGCCTTGTGTACACAAGTCTTCATTTTGTGGGGGATCGATCAAAGCCTGCCGTCCCCACAGAGGTAGCAGACTCCTTGCCTGAAAGATACTCCCTACATCTCTTCTCCCTCCAACCTTCTTTTTTTTTCTCATTTCTAAAAAGAAACCTCACAGATTGGATCATTGTTCGAATTTCAGTTATTTAGACAGACAAAACTTGACTGCTGTGCTCAATTTTCTGCCAAAAAGTCCTGTCAAGACAGCCCTAACTTGGGAAGTAATAGCTTTGCTCATGTGGAGAGAAAAAAAAAAACAAATTTATTCTGAGAAGTTCTCAGGAGTTTGTGGTTTTCTCTGGGCTGTTTGTACTCCTTTGTCTTGGTTTCCTGTTCTGAGGTCAGTGTCCTGCTAAATCTCTTTGCTAAGACACTTGAGATGATTTCTTCTGTAAATAAATCTAGTCTCCATAGATCTTGAGGTTTTTGAGTAATGGTGACATTCTGCAGTTGAAATATGCAGTTGATAAGAAAATGCATGTTGTATAATCCAAGACAGGCTAAGGCAGGCTCTTCTTCTAAAGAGAAACCACAAAAGTGACGTGAAAATGTTTTGCAATGCTTAAACGCATCCATCTGTGCTGCTAGCAATAGCTGAAGTGTTGATGAGGCTACTATACCACTAAAGGCAAGGGTTTGGGCGTGAGAGTAATTGATGGAATTAATATCTAGGGAAAATAGCTGTAAAGGTCATACGTTTGACCTCAGGTGCCGCTTGAGCTTACACCTTTTAATAATCAATTGAATCAATACCCTTTTTGATTCCTTTTGTGCTCACGCTCTGTTGCAAGTGGAAAATGCTCTTTCACCCCAGCTCTGACTGTTGAACCTCAGATCAGCTAAAATAGGAACAAAGAATCCCTGCAAGTTGTGATCACATTATAGTGCACATTATCATGCACATTATCCCTTTGCAACTTCCTCAATTCTTCTCATCTTTCTCCTTCATTTGTCTCCTGTCATTACTGACAGGGTTCAAAGCACTCACTGCAGCATAAAGAACCATTCCCCATCAGAGCATATCCCACAGAAGAGCCCAAAACATGCATAAATTGCTTTAATTGGAACCTCTATTATTAGACAGCATTTGTAATGCTTTTGGTTAAAAATCCAAGATGAACCTGTGATAAGACAAGAGTGCTTGTGCAGCATTATAGCTGAACATAATATTCATTGTACCTGGGATGTTTATACCACGTTCCATACACTAGAAATGTTTTTTTACACTGTTAAGTCTCCTCTACATAAATTAAACTGCTGATCGACTAACCAAGCTGTAGATTGGAGTACTATAGCATGCTGCAAGTGGAAAGAAGACTGTCTGAACGTGTTGGTATATAGATCTAAAGATTAGATGTTGAATGCTTTTTTTTATTGTTTAAAAAATCTTGTCATTGCTCTAAATTCTTCTTCAGTGTTTTTGACATGAGAATGATTATTTTCCCAAAGCAGGTATAATAACAAATGACATGATTAAGTATATAAATGGAACAGAGATGCTTGTTGCTGATTCGAGGTCATTGTAAGTAAGTAAGTAAGTAAGTAAGTAAAGTTTATTTCTATAGCACCTTTCACAGACAAGGGAACATCACAAGGTGC
>JBAMHV010000016.1:5022630-5041950 GCA_037177535.1 Pseudomugil gertrudae | reverse complement strand
TTATTATTATTATTATTATTATTATTATTATTATTATTATTATTATTAATAATAATAATAATAATAATAATAATAATCCTTTATTGAGGCAAGTGACACATTGCCACATTCTTGCCATACTCTTACAATACCAGTCAAAAGTTTGGATACACTTTCCCATTAGTTTTAATAGATAAGTGTGTCCAAACTTTTGACAGATAGTGTACATGCACACTTTTATTACTGTAATTTGACAGACATTGTCTGACAGCTGTCTAGTCTCAGGTTGTGGAGTATAGTTTGGGGTTGAAATGCTTTGACAGAAGCTTTTTACAACAATATAAATTCATACTGATTTTACTTTTGTGAAATTGAGAAGAACACTGCTGTATCAAATGGAAGGTATTATTTATTTCTAATTCTAAAACAAATCATAGATCATTTTTCACTTTCAATGACTACTTTTCCAAACCCTTAAAGCTGCCATTTGTTTGTCTGAATAACGTGAACTTGTTATCATTGTTTCTGAAATGCTCTTTCTACCTCAAGACATTTGTTTAATTTTTCTTCTGATGTTGTTCGTCATGCTAGCCGTCGTCTCACTTGCAGTGTAATTAAACCTGCAAAAACAGTGCTGTGAAAATCTGTCTTGCTATTAAAAGTGTGAACTTTGATCTACAATCTAACCCACTGGTCACGTAGAATAGTAGTAAATGACTTTCACAGACTGAAACTAAGGGCTTGCCTTAACAAGACAGAGCTGTTCCATTTATTGCCCTCTCTTAAGCCGCTCACAAAATCAACAAGCCTTTATTTGTTGTTCTTAACTTCTGCTTTTTTTTTCTAAAGAAGACACACATGAGAAATCTTGACAAACATAAGTCAGAGATTTGGCACTGATGTAGTATCAGAATCACCAAGGCAGCAGATTTTATCAGCTTCCTGTAGAGACTTAGACTTTATTGATCCCTTTGGGATGGGCCCCAAACGATGACTTTATGTCTGCAGCATACAGTAAATGTCACCAATTGCTTTTTCATTACTTACTTGTGTAGACAAACCACAACGAGACAATTATGCACATTCCTCTGAAATTGCATCTTGCGATTTTTGACCTTGGGCATGAATCTGAGTTGAAAGCTGAAACCAAAGTTTCCAGCTCCTGGTTTAAAACTTTCTCTGTTTACCCTCCAAAAAGAAAGCTAATTTGGTTGTAACATTGGATATTTTCTGAATATATCTGTTTTTAAAAAAAAAAAAGAGAATGTTTTGTGTCCTATTTTGTGTGCATTTTTCTTTTACTGCAAATGGTGATACAGGACCACCAACACTAAGGTAAATAATATACATATAATAACCTGTTAGATCATGTTATTATCTGTTACCTTTTACATTTTTATCACTTCTTCCACAGTTTTTCTTCTTTCTATTCTGCCTTTTATTCTCACAATTTAAAACATTTCCTACCATAAAGAAACTTTTTCTTTCCATTTGACAGAAGCAAATTACTTGATTTATAATTATTTAATTATTATTAATCAATTAAGTACGACTATTTGTTTGATCAGCAAATATAATAAAAATTTTTACTCTGTTTTATTATATTTATACATATATTACATGTAATGAATGTGAACTAAAGGGAATCTACTAATAAACATGCTGTTTACGAGTAAATAATGGACTTACTGTTTTAAGAGTATTTTGGGTGTTAACTGTCACTACCAAATAAAACTTCACCTTTATGCTGTTTAGGAAACCCCTGTGATCCATAAACATCTGGCTGAAGGAACAATTAAGCATTTCAGAATTGGCTTCCACATCACTGTCCAATAGGGTAAAAAAATAGCCTCTACATCCATCTCCACCTGACTTCATGTTCAAATCATGCTAAGTTCAGTGGACACAAATAGGAGGTCAAAATGCTTTTGCACTTCCTTTGCTAGCAACAAGAACTTCTCAAAAGCAGGTCTTATGGTTCAATTAAAGAGCCTAAATTATGCAAAATCAATTAGTGACACTAACAGAAAAATTGTGTTAGTGTCAGTTGTACCTTAAAACAATCCCTAAAGTAAGTATTTTTATTTTTCATCCATGCGTTTTGTAGCTTTGTTCCTTTGAAAAGAAGGGTTTGGCTTAGGCAAAGCAAACACCTGACCCACCGTTCCAGTGTGGCATGGTGGAGACTTCAATGCCCCTACCTGAAAACTGCTCCACCTCCCCCATATCACAGGGTAGGTTGGGAAGACACGCTCTGTCTGAGGCGACGTCACAGGTTTGGCGGGGAAATGTGAGGGCCTCTGTGGCTGCTTGGTGCAGCCGGGGCGGATGAGTCAGTGGAGCTGGGAGCAAGCCATAGTAAGCCGTTCCCAGCTCTGGGTAAGACACCTCAAGCAAGAAATGAGTGATATGGTGCATGCTGCAAAATACATGATATTATTACATATGTGCATAGAATACAGTGTGAAATGACAATTATAGCATAATATAGGACCTTTAATTAAGAAATTAGATAATAATGCTTCCCACAACAATGCAGACTTGTGACTAATTAATGTTTTTATTTATTTGTGTATTTATTGCTTTCCCATTGGAACTGTCGGGGCTTTGTTATTTTATTAAACTGTAAATACACTTGAAGTTCAAGTGCACAAACTTGTTGTAAATATTTGATTCAAAAACTAAAGTCAATACTTTATTTTTTTAAAATAAATTTACATTTACTGAATAACTACAAAATGGGTAAATATTGTAAAAGTTTTTTATGCCAACATTGTGTAGCTTTCAACTTTTATTTTATTTGATTCTCTTAAGAAGCACGTAGTTGTGGAGAAATTAGACTGCTATATGGTAGCAAAGTACACAATCATTTTCAAAACAAAACCTAAATCTGAAATGCAAAAACAGAATAAGCTTGCAAATGCTGTGAATAACCTTTGCTGTGCTTGTACAGTATGTAGTCCATTGTGCTCCCGTGAACACGTTTTTGCATTCTGGTTTTATGGTGGCTGCTGGCCCTTTGCAGATAAAACCTGGTCTATTGGGGGCCACTTGTGGCAGGCTGATATTGCCTCTCAGTAATGCCAGGGAGCTTAGGGAGTTGTATGGCCCCTCAGGCATCAGCCCAACACAATTAAGAACAAGGAAAGCAGCATGTGTGCTGTAAACAGGGACTAAAGGCCACAGTGACTGCCTTGTTTGTATTGTTCTGATACCCGTTTAGACGTCTAGACAGAGTGTAAAATTGTAGTTATATTAAATATTTACTATTTTTCTCCCACAGCTGTATGGGTGGTATTGGCTGTCCCTTTGTTTGATTTGATATGCAGTGTGCTTTGTTTTCCTTAATGTAATTTAGGATTAACTTCCATTCCTGCTCAAATGAATCCCAGCACTGACATTGTTTTCTTGGTTAATTCTTTGATCACAGCAGTCAATGTTTTTATTTACAGAGACAGCAGATGTGTATGGTATATTCTTAACATTTACAGAAAAAGAAAAATGCAGAAGCGGATTTCATGTTTTCTGCTAAAGTTTTGCATTCTATTATCATCCTTGGTTTATTTGATTCTAGTCATTGGGCAGACACTTTTATGTCTGTGAGTGGGAGAAAGCCGAAGAACTTGAAGAGAACCCACGTATGCACAGGGAGAGCGTGCAAAATCCACACAGAAAGACCAATCAAACCCCCACTCTGCCAAGGCTTGAACCAGCAACCCTCTTGCTTTGAGGCTGCAGTGTTAACCACCACACCACTCTGCTGCTGCAACAGTTTCATGCATGTGCCAGTTTTCACCCTTTATGTCTTTGGATTTTTGTGGACAGTAAAAATTCTGATTAGAAATAGAAGCTTTTTGCTTGTTGTGCACTTAAGTATCATCTCCCAACATGCACATATACATTGACATGCCTTTTGTTAATAAATCCTTGCTACTAAACACAATGAGAGCAATAAGAAGGTTGCATTGATCAGAGTATATTTCTTGCCTTAAACAAACTTTTTGACTAATTTAACTTATTAGCACGTAGACTTTTATCTGTAGAACAACCACTTGATAGCACTGAGGAGAAATGGAAAAGAGGAAAGTTACTGGCAAAAAACATACTTAAAAAGTAAAATTCATGAATAGGTAGGTGATTATAGTGATAGTTGGCATTCACAGTACCGTTTCATTTGTATGTGTCATCTGATAACATTTTATTTATACCATATGTTAGTCCTCACTTTTGGTCTAAGGGAAAGAAGTGGGATTTATTGTCTTCTTTCCTAAGTTTTGAGAAAAGATAACAAATAAAAGTTTCTAAACACCAAAAAATCTACTCTATAAAAGTCAATTTCATGCTGTGTGAGGTGTTACCTATGTGGGTAAACACTTGTCTGTGTGTGATTCAATGGTTACAGCGGTATTGTAGTTCATCACTCTTTGGCATGTTGCTGCGATTTTCTGTTTCTACGAGGCTATTGGCTATCCAATATCCCACATTATAACCAGGTGTGGTGAATGCTGTGTAGACCAGTGTTTCACAACCCTGGTCCTCCAGTAGCCCGGCCCTGCATGTCTTAGATGCAAGCCTACTTTAACACACCTGAATGGAATAAATGCTTGTTAGCAAGCTGCAAAGAACTTGATGAGAAAGTTAATTAATTTGAATCAGGTGTGTTAAAGTAGGACTGGGAACGCTGGTGTAAACAACACGAAAGAATAGTGAGGTGGTCGTACAGCATACAACCAGCAAGGTTCAGATACACAGGGGCTTTTAGGGGAGCCTAGGTATTCAACACAACTCCTAAATCATGCACTCATGCATATGTGTTACTGAATGTCAACCCAGTGAAAAAGTCAAAATCAGGGACACCGCTGCATTTTGCAGTCTTGTCAGTTAATCGTGATCCTATGTTGCTTTGTTGTTTAATGCCATTATTCCTTCTTTTTTTTCCTGACACTTCATTTTTACCATCTAATTAGCTATTTAAATAGTTACTGCTCGGGTGCCTGTAAGACACACAACAATCAACTCTGCTTAAAGCTCTTATAGTGAGTTGTGCCCTGCAAAAACAAGTGTTTTAAGCATAAAAAGGATATCTCTAGGTACCTGGGTTAACTTACCCAGACATACAAGATCAGGATAAACAGTAGTACGCTAGTCAATTTGGCAATTCAACCCAGACTTTTCCAACCTTCAGTATGCACTCACATAAAAGGCATGGTGTTTGCATATGTACCGGTAACTAGACATGGTAAAAGCCCTGCAAAGCAACCTGCTTTACTATGGAGGAGCCGATTAGTCTTCTGAAATATGCTGAATTTCAGCACATCAAGGCTAAAAACAGCATTGTTGCTGCAGCAGCAGCCATGAAGGAATTCTGGCAGAGAATAGCTGACTTTGCTTATGTGTAAATTTGGTAGATAGACAATATTAATACTTTTGACAACATAAACAACAGTAGTCTGTTCATTTCATTACAGGCCAGAGGTGTCGGGCAGAGCTTTTCCAGTTATTTAATTTCCTTTTATTTATTTCATTAAGTACTTTTTTGGACTTGAGAATAAGTCAGGAACAAGATATTCAAAAATATTGAATATTGAGTCAGTGGCAAGGGTTTATTTTTTCACCGAAAGGATGCATCTGTCCCCCCCCCCGCCAAAAAAGTAAGTGCTTCTCTCAAGATGTGTGCATCTATATTGATGTAGGTAGGTAATTTACCATGTGGACCGATAGGTGAGAAGGTGGTGCTTTTATATTCTTTGATCTCTTATCGAGAACATCTTATCGAGCAGTCTATCGAGAACATGACCTGTTCTGAAGCAGGTTAGCAGTTGAGTGTAAGTTACCATTGACTCCTTGTCAGAAGTGAACCAGTTTAATAGTAAAGAAAACCCAAGGTTAACTCAAAAGTTACCTTGATGAGAGGCCTCTGGTCTCATTGAAACAGAGTAATGTTTCAATGTGAATGTGACAGAGAGGTCTGTTCTTGAAGTCAAAAAGATCTGGTAAGATCTAAAGGTGGAGGCATAGAAGAACATGGCATGCCATTATCAGTGTTGTCTGCCACAGGTGGGTGCCCTGGCTTCACTAATTCTATGCCTCTTGCACCAAGAAAACTTCATACTCTGGCCTGCAAGTGTATGTTACATATGTTACATGATAGTGGAGAAGGAGGGAGACACAGACCAGGCAATGACCCAAAAAAGAGTGGTTAAAGTATTATTTATGTTCATTAGAAAACTTTTTGTTTACAAGTGGAAAAACAATGGTGAAAATGCTAAAGGTGGTTTTGTTCCCAGTTTCCCTGCTTGGTAATAGAGAGGGGAGAGGAGATTCTCAGCCTGGCGAGTCCTAGAATGCGCTCCAGGGATGGCCTGCCCCAGGCGCATGGCACATCTGAAAATGGCTAAGGGCTGATGGATATCGTCCTACTGCAACAAAGCCATGTAGTCATGAGTGGAGTGTGTGAATCTTTTATCTGAAATGAATGGAAAACAAAAAGAAAAAGAGAAACAAAACCATCTTGATCAAAAACTCATGCTGCTTACTGTTGTTTTACAAGTGGCATGTTCATGCAGCCTTGTTCCATGTCAAAACTCTTTTTTTCAGGGAGGGGGTTGTGTGTCATGGTCCTCATGGTGAAGGGCAGTAATGCCTGATTGAAGAGGAATGCCTTTCCTCAGTGCGACGTTGGGCAGGACAACAAATGCCCTGATTATTCTGCACATATTTTTGTGGTGGTAAAAAAGTCTGATCAAAGCATCCAAACATGCTCACTAGTTTTTGAGGGGACTGATGACTCATGCTACAATGGTGCATGTATGAGCATGGATCATATCACCTCCTTGGCACTTTGCAAGCATATGGATAGTTAAATGCACAAGCTGGAAGTGGCTTGAATCCAAAATCTCACCAGCAGCACTGCCACGTTCCAATTTCCAATATATGTGTGTGCAAGGATCAGAGATTGCGTATGGTGCACACATTCTCCTGTCGTTTGTTTTAATAAATCACATCTTTGTGTAGAAAGTGAAGTATGCCACTTTCAGGCCTCATTTTGCGTGCATGCAACAATAATAAATGAGGTCCCTGGACTGTAAAACTGCTTCATATTACAGTTTTTCACTGTTACAAATTTGCTGCTGATGCATCCAAAAAACTGAGTCTGGGTGCCTGCAGTAGGGCGGCAAGTGCAGCAGTGCCACTCATGGATGGCTAAATTAAATTAAATTCTTTTAATTTAAGAAACATTTAGAAACATTGTAGATATTCATTTGTAAAGATATAAAAAAAAGAAAATATTGTAAAAGTAAATTAGTTGAAAGTGGGCTCATTAAATTTCTCCCTTTGTGACTCGGGTGAGTGTCTGCTTGTCTGGGGCACTTGTCTCCCGAAGAATTTGAATCATGATGGCACATTAACAGCAGCTGTACCTCAAGACTGACATTAATGTCAGTGGCTGGAGGAGGGGTTGTGTGAGTGGGATGAATGGATGAGATATACTGGGGCATTTGAGTTGTGTACCTGGAACTCATTAAGGAGCTTTGCTTTGTCCTCAGCCATGCTTGGACTCTTTCCTACATAGTTTGTTTGAGGAGAGTAGGGTGATTGACATCTCAGTGGTGTATCAGGGATTAGAGGTCATTTTGTGGTGGTTAGTGTTGGTATAATTGGAGGTATCGATTTGTATTCCTCCTGCTTATTTAGAGGTTGTGAAACTGGCCTCTAATAGTAAAGAGACATGAAGAAAAATAAAAATGTGTCTCTACGACAGTTGCTGTTTTATTCTTGGTGAACGAGGACGAGGAAGCAAGGGGATGTGTAATATACCACAGTGCAGCATTCCCATTTGAAAAGATTTTTTTCCCAGTCTTGCATACTTTTATAGCATTTAAACATGTATGCAAAAGCACTGAATTCCTTTCTTAGAGGATTTAATTCTGAGAAACATTATTGCGCCTGTATAATCAAATATAATGTTTAATTCTCATTACAGTTCAGCTTTGTAGCTTTTCTCATATCCTGTATATAGTTTTGTCATACATACATTTTTTACTGCGAGGCTTGTTTTCAATGCTGTCTTCTAATATGGAGTTCCAAATGCTGACCCAAAGACAAATGGTATATGAGGGCATGTGTTTGTCCTAAATTATTGTTAATTTAATAGAAATTAAATTTTGTTTAGATAAATTAATGCAACACCAATTTCCCTTTTGATTGGTCCTCTTTATGTTACGATGGGATTGTCTGATGATGATGTCTGATCATTTTGGCTGTTTTTCAGTCTAATGCCATGTACAGGCTTACAGCTGGTGTAGCAGTAAATAAAATGTTAAACTTTTACTGTGTCATCCTTTTCTTGCAGGGTCTCGTCTTCGCCAAGAAGACTTTCCTCCCCGCATTGTGGAGCACCCCTCTGACCTCATCGTGTCCAAAGGGGAGCCAGCTACGCTAAACTGTAAGGCGGAGGGCCGTCCGACTCCAACGGTAGAATGGTACAAAGATGGAGACCGTGTTGAGACAGACCGTGACAATCCACGCTCCCATCGTATGCTGCTTCCGAGTGGATCCCTCTTCTTTTTACGCATCATTCATGGACGCCGAAGCAAACCAGATGATGGCAGCTATGTGTGCGTGGCCCGAAACTACCTGGGCCAGGCGATCAGTCACAATGCATCACTGGAAGTAGCCAGTAAGTCTTAGTGTGTTAATGCTGATTATCCTGATAATACTGATGCACCCCATACACCACCAGGAAAGTGCAAACATTTTCTCTTTACTTGTGTTCCTATATGGGTACTTTTTTTCTCTGCTGAACAACAGGTGTAAGACTTCCAGCAGCTGTGTCTGCTTTAGGGTTAAACAAAGGGCAAGTGTGTTGCAGCAGGTGACAGTTTTGCTGAATCGTAGCTTTGGATGTGTCAAGTATTGGGTGCTGCTCGTTAAACAACCTTTTTACTGGAGAATGTCTCAGACAGGAATTCATCAGGTTGCATGAAACAACAACAACACATTGTGTATGTGTGTGTTTTAACTGGAGTGATGGAGTGGAGCTTGTGTTGAGGGCAAAGATCAAAGGTCAGCTCTTAACCATCAGAAGAAGGTAAACGCAGATGGTGTGTGAATCCCTAGGGGGCACAGTTTTTCCAAATGTAAAAACACTGCGAACAGAATAACATTTTTAACAAGTAACATATAACAAGGAGATGTTGGTTATGATGGTTAACAGTCATAGTCATGTCTACACAGTGCTAATCTCCCCATTGTTTATGCTGTCAGGCTCTGCACAGCTGTATCAGCCTGCAGTGATCTCCTCAAAATCATTCTCATGGGCTTGCATCAAGGTTTTGGAATAATCCCCCTCCAGTATCACGTTTACTTTTAAATTATAATGAAGGATCGGGTCAAACACTATTGTGGTAATGCTAGATCAGCAATCCTACCATAAGAAGCTAAGACCCATAGGGAAAGAGTTTATTACTTGTAGTTCACTAAATTTACTGCCAGGTTTTAAGGTCGAGAGGAACACAGAGAAGACTTGTTGAAGCTGGCTGGATGAATTATGTTTCCTTACTTCATCCCTCAGAGGTCACAGCGAATCATGGGTCACCCCGGGGCTAGATGGTGAAACAGAATCGCCTTTGGCAAAGATCTGCTCCGGTAAAGAGAATTGAGGAACTGGGGAGTGGTTAAAGGAGGATTTACCTACTTGTGTATAGAAATATTAAATCCTTTGATTAGTCCTGTAAGGGTGATGATGTCTTTGGTTTAGTGTTGTTATACCTTATAGGTTAATTTCACCGAAGGTGACCTATTATGTTCTGGTTATAATGTCGTATCAAACCTCTGCTTTAGAATCTTTTGCTTTAACATATAACACATGTATGAACTATCACCAAGTTGCCATCAGGGTACAGTTATGTTATTCAATCAGCAAAAACACACAATCATAGGTAGAATGAATGTTTACTACAGGAAGTACACTATGCTTTATATGGATTTGCAGACTTGAGATATATTATGTTTCTGCTTTCAGTCTGTGAATGCAACATTTTTCTGTCATTCAGAGATCGAAACAGTAATTTAGAATAAACAGCTTTCATTATTATACACATTATAATTATTAGTTAAAATTTATGTTATGTTCCAGCAACACCATATGCTACATGATTCCATAGTAGAATTTTTAACAACTTTAGTTTAAAGCAGAAAATGTTGCATTTTGTCAATGAAGATGAAAATATTGTTCTGGATCTATGTTTCTCACTTTTATTCCTCTAAGTTCATACAGAAACTCTTTTTTTGCCCACATTTATATGATGACATTCAACAGCCTCATATCATTGTGTAATGACCCCCAGAGTGAGTGTTTATTGTCATGCAAAATACCATGTGTTGCTTACCGGGTGTGGCGGATGGGCCAAAGGATGCAGGTGGAAGTAAAACAGGATTATTTACCTAATAAAACAACGTAGAACACTAGCTGAACAGGTAAAAACAAACAAAAAAGCAAGAAACCAAACTAAAACTAACGCATTGTAGGAAGGAGCACAAGGCAAAACCAGACAAAGAAGATTAGTAATGAAAACAAGGCTCTGTTAAGGAGCAAAAGAAACCAAGGAGTGTAAATACATAGAACCCTGGGTACTAACAGGGAACATGTGATGTAAATAACAGTAACCAAGTAAACAGGAAGTAAATAGACGTAAGACACAAAGGGGGGATGGGGTCTACAAAGTTAAAACAAACCAGAGCTAATTAAAACGGAATACCAAAGGAGACATAAAACATCAACCTGACTCCCGATGGAAGGTACAGGGGATTAGGACCCATCTGAGATGCTCTTGACATTTATTTTATTTTTCTAAACTCCTCACACTTGTGAATAGTTATAAACAGGAGTTTATTTGACCAAAGCTGTTCATCAAAGTTACAAAACAAACAAACAAACAAACAAACAAACAAACAAACAACAATGAATGCATTTTCTACACAACCACGTAAAGATCAGGTGTAACATAGCTGTAAAACAAAACAAAAACAATTATTTACCTCTACTGCAATTTGTGTTTGAAGAGGTTGGCACTTAAATTTAAATCACACGCCATTTTAAACTGTAGTTTTATAAGATCAGTAAAATAAATGTGATAAAATAGCAAAAAAAATTAAAAACAGTCGTTTCTACTTTTGCAAAATATTTATAACATAACATTATGTTAATTTCCATTAACTATTCCATTCATTTTCTCAACAACTTGACTTATTCAATTGTAAAAAAAAGTGTGGTAATTCATAACTCATAATGGGAAAACATTCAAATAAAATATATAAGCAGCACTTACAGTCCACTAAAGATGTAATGGTTTTAGTTTTTCAATGAATTTTCCATCATTTGCACATTTCCTAAAAATAAACATTGACAGGTCATATTGAATTTACATGATTGGTACTCATGAATAACTTGTCACTTTAAATAACATGATGAGTTCATTGAGTCAGCTTCCCAGGAAGAGGAGATGTGGCAGAAAATTGACAAAATCCCTCAGAGAATTAGTCATTTGATCTCTTATGAATAAAGTAAACGTGAAAGAAACTGTTGAAAATTAAAGACTTACAAAGCCATGACTCAATTCCACATAAATTTACTCTATCATGACTTTTCCTACTACTTCTCAGTTTTAACTGATATAAGGAAAAGATTATGAGGAATAAAAGGACAGCTGACAGAAGGATGACAGATGTAAAGTGATGTGGGCAGGAAAGTAGTGACAGAGACAGACAGGGACAGGAGATAGAGAAGAAGTATCCGCCCTTCAAGGCACAGAAGTGAAACTTGTTTGCCGAAAATTGAGGTGACGCTGTAGAGACAGTGACAGATGTAGAATGAGCTGGTGCCTGAAGCGTGACCACAGGGTTGAAATATTGTGTAAGCACAGACAGCATGCACAAAGGCATGTGCATGTCCACACACACGTCAACACAGACGGAGAACCGAAGCCTATGTTCAGGTGAAACAGACGGAAATGATAAAAAAAAGGAAAAAGACATAATTTAGTTCGTATCCAATAAATGTCACAGAAGACACTCAGCATATTTTTTCTGCCTGCAGAGACCCTGGAGGACCCTGGGAAATGAACATATGTCCTATTGACCTCAGCCACTTGATTCAATCATGGAGCAGTTTATTGAGGTGAAAGCAAAGTCACAGCTTGTGCTCTCTAAAGGTTATTGGATAGAGCCGTTTTTAGAGTTGGTAAAATAAATACATAAATATTACACTTAAACTAATTGAACAAAGGTATTTAGCTAAGAGAAAGAAAGGCTCATAGCAGAGCTGAAGACTAAGCTACAACACTGTTGTGATGATGTAATGAGCCACAGGGACAAACAATGGTCACACTACATATCATGCAATAAGAAAAGTAAAAAAATCTTGGATGCCTCCAGTTAAACATTTAGGCCTTTGGGTAGTTTAAAAGGAAGCATAATTATACACTAGGTATGCAACCTAATAAATTATTCATCAACAGATGTTCTTGAATCCAGATCATCAAAACTGTGATACCATCCCCTCCTCTCCCTAACAGTTGTTGTTAATCAGTTTATTCCAATCTTAGATTCAAGGCTGTCACTTGCATAGAATATTATTCTAATAATTGACAGGAGCATAATGAGTCACGTGTTCAAAGGACCTAACCTGGTAAAAGTCTGTTAAATATAGGTCAAATAAAATAAAAAAATGAATAATATCCAGGGTGTACCCTGTCTCCTGCCCAATGATTGCTGGGCTAGGCTCCATCTACCTGCGAGCCTGAATTAGAACAGGCGGTACAGAATGCATATTGTATGCATATGTCTCTATGGATGACTGCTCAGCTGCTTTTTTCTTACCAGTCAAAAACTCCCTTTGTGTCATTGTTGGACTTTCATGGCCATTAACAGATTAGTCAAATCTGTGTAAATCGGTTTCCTTTAAAAATAAACAAACAAAAACAACAGCAAATACATCTGCTAGTATTGGAACAGCATAAAGTGTCATTATAGTCAATATAGGCCAAGTCACACAATCTGATAACCATACATGAAAGATTTATGACATTCTAATTCTAATACATTATAATTTTTAATTGCTAACACAGCAACAGTTATATCACCATGTCTTTCATAGTCATTTGTTTGTTTACATTCATTTATGAATTTATTCAGGGTTGCATACTCCAGTTGGATGGCTCTCTGTCGGCACACAATAACAGTTTTTTTGTCACCCATGAAAAAATGACAAGAAATTTTTATTCCTCTTTAGTATGTGGTTTATTTGTCCTTTTTTCAAAATGTCAATGAAAAATCTAATAATATTTTTTTAGGAATATTTACTATTAATTACCATTTGATATCCGTGAAGTATAGAGAAACAGATAAAGTGTATTTCTCAGTTCATTTTCTTGAATGCCTGCATTTCAGTTTTTCTTAAGATAGTGGAAGCAATGTGAATGCATGTGGTAATTACCGTAAACAGATGCGATAATGTGATGGACATGTCCATTGCAACACTTCACGCTAAAGTAGGGATCATTTGATGGGGTGCTGTGAGAGTGACAACTTAAGCTAAGATCCCTAGGCAGTCTTCTTGTCCAATTCCCTTTGATTATAATATTATGCTGAGAATGTGTGTGTTCAGGAGTTACAGGCAACAGACAGATGTGGACGCTTTGAAGTTTGGTTCCTTCTCTGCTTGGTCCAAATCATTATCTAATGTCTCCTCCCTTGAAATGGCTGTCAATGCTGTTAACAACATTTTATGTGCGGATGCTTTGGATAAGCCCAGTAAAAGATCTTGATTCCCAGTTTAGCAGTCAGTAAAGTTTTAATTTTCTTTCCTCGTCGTCTGATATTCATAATGAATTGATATTGTTTAATTGATATGCACTAACTTTATAAGTTTTTCTTTTACTGCCAAAATAAAGTTGGATATCAATATTTATTTCCAGCTGCCTGCGAGAGTCCATTGAAGCTATTTAGCCTCTTGCCTCTCGTCCTGTTTTCAGCTCTTATTCTCCTCTGGTTGGCTTTTTGGCTAGATCAGTAAATAAGTATCACACTCCGGGGACAGCTGGTTTGTGTTCAAAGTCTGGAGACTGAGGCGAGTGCGCTGCGAGTAATGTCTAAACAATTTTAGTCACTATATTCCCCTCAGCTCAGCATTTTAAAGAGTTGAATTTGTGGCAGAGTGTCAGGACGAAAGGGAGAGAGCTTGTTTGGCTTGCAGCAGCAGAATGAGGGGAGAAGAGAGAAGAAGACCACAAGACCTTCTGACAAAGAATATATGGCTCCTGGGTGCATGGGAAATGGCCAGATTGTTAAATTTAGTCTTTGTCAATGAGATTGTTTAAGAGGTGATAAGTGGAAGTCCACTATTTCTCGATTGAAGGAATTTCAAACTCTCATCTCTTTGTGTTGATCTAAAGCCTGACCAGCTGGAGTGGCAACACGTTCATGTATGTCCACGTGAATAAATTACCTCCTCTCGCAGCCCTCGACCCTCCCTCCTTATAAAATGCTGCAACAAGCCAATAATGGTACTTCATATAAAGTGAAATGGCAGAGAACAGAAAGAAATATTCACCTGAAGACAATGGGATCCAGCATTATCTTTAAAAACAGCTAGGGTGGTTGGCAAAGACGTTGCCAGATAACAAAAGGTGCAGAAGCGGATTATCATTGGCCTTGAATTTCCACAGCGGAGAGCGTTTCAAGAGCTAAAGAGGCTGCAGTTTGACTCAAGGCTAGCTTTTCTTCTACTGTAAGTAACTACATAAAGGTTATAGATTACTTTAATATGTTTAACATAGTGGGGATATTATTTTGGTCTCTTTTTGCACTATTGCTTTTGAGACAGGGCAGATAGAGGGAGGGGGTGGCTCATGGTGTGCATGTTTTGGTCAGTAGGCAATGCTCATCAGCAAAACTTTTGGTGAAATGATTTAGCTTTTTGCACATTTCCTGATTCTAAAAGAATGCTTGACCTCAGACTTGATGTATGCCTTGTCTAAACCAGAAAACACAGCTTCCACTATGAGCTGCTATGATTTAAATAAAACAAAACTCTTTGTTAAAGAGAAAGACTGTTTTTAGTTTAGAATGCCCCTGGGTCACCAGATGTGAGCTACATTAAATATACACTTTGCCTGTGTATCCATATTTTCTCTCCCCTTTAAATCATGCCCAGTATCGCTTTGTTTTCATATATTCAGCTCTGATTGTTGACAGAGAGATCCTGTTTAGATCAGCCTTTTGTAAGTGACACGAAATCTTCCCCCGTTTCCGGCTCTGCTCTGAACTTTGGTACTGGTCCATTTCCCTGCATATGTGTAGTAATATTGCAGCTACAGTAGATGTTTATCTGTTTCCAATAAATGCTATACTTGCTGTGTCAGGTTACCCTGATGTCATGCGCTTTCCCCCGCCCTTTTAGTGATTTGTAACACAGTTAGACAAATTTCCCGGAGGGAAAAGTAATCAACACTGATGCGCCTAGCTGCAGAACCGTTTCTAACAACTGAAATTAATTAACGGTGGAAACCCATCATCAAGTCAAAACTTGCAACAAAGAGTGTAAATAAGAAGTGTCCCACATCTAATACTTGTGAATGTATCAGTGGAAGTATTAAAGGCTTACAGCAGTTGAGTGATTCTGCTGTCTCTGAGAGAAGAGGAGTGGTTTTGCATTTGCTGTGATATTAGTGTTATCCATCCTCTGTCTGCCAATCCAGTGTCAGTTTGTAGCACCCACCAGCTGCATATGAGCTCCAGGTTAATGCTAACTTCCTCAGGGGTCAGAGGTTGTTTTGCTTTTCCATTTCAACCTTGTGTCAGTTTTCATTTGCCAAAGCTTTAATGCCTGTTTCTCCAAGCTGCACTGAGCTGTGGCACATCATGCAGTAGAAAAAAAGAAGTGGTAGAAATCTCAGTGTAAGTCTAAAAGTCCCTTGAAGGCATGCAAAAGAAAAATGAACACTCCAGATGGTGTGCTGTATAGATGATTGTTTTTGATGAAAATCTTAACAGTTTGTGACATCATGAAGCTAATAAAAAATCATAAAATGATAGATAGATAGATGGATGGATGGATGGATGGATAGATAGAGTGCAATGGTGACTAAAAAAAAGTCTGACTTTATGATTTGTTTTTTTATCATCGGGTACAAACTGCAAATGTGGGGCTCTGTTTTCAATTTGTATATAAACAAACTCTTTCTTCAGCTGTGGGTTCTCCTAAATAGTTTGACAAAACATTGAATTTAAAACATGGGCACTGACACATGTTCCATGAAATTATTGCAACTGATTAAAAATGACTGACCAATTTAAAGTTTTATTATAATGTGTATAAGTAATACGGATAAGTGCCAGAGAGTACATTACATTCAAGGGAAAGTTGGAGTCAGAAATGCAAACAATTTGTCGTTACACCAGCAGAAAAAATAGGACGTTTATGCAGAATCGTTCATACTGCTTACCTACCACAACCAAAGATCCTGGTATCTTCTCTAATGAGCTGCAGATGTGGTCATTTATAACATGTAGCAAGCAAGGGGACAAAAAGGGGTTGGTTTCTCAGTGGAAAGCTAAATAATGAGATGAACAGTTCCAAAGCACAACAAGCATTCCTGTGCCTGCCTGGCTGTCAGTTCTGCATCCCCTATTTTCTGCCATTTTTGTCCTCCTCCTCTCCCTTCTGGAGCACTACACCCCCTCTCTCATGGGAATGCTTTTGAATGTGCAGACAGGTCTATAAAGGAGCTGCTGTTGTTGAAGCAGCATACTGAAAGCTTTGATGGCCAGTAATGTGCTTCCATTGTAAAAATTGTTATACACTGTATATGCAAATTGCATGTACACATGTGATACAGACTCTGAAGGCAGAGAGTAAAACAAAAGTGTTCCAACATGCTTTATATTGGCAACGTTATGCTTTTAATTAACAAAAAACCTTTAACAGTATAACATATTATCCAATGGTTGCACATACTCCTTTTGGTATTAAAATAAGTGATTATATAAAAATATAAAATAACAGTTGTTTTTTTAAAATAGCTTGCAACATAAACTGTATGCACTGTACATGCATAAAAAACACACTGTAAATTGATTATATTTCACATTTTCAATGTCATATTTAATATTGAAGTAAACTCTACCTTCATATTCAAACTCTGAAGGAAGAATTGACCTCACAAAATTACACCGCTTTTGCCTTATCAAAAAAGTTATCATAAAAGTGATCTTAAACCAAACTCGAAGCGCCTAAAAAGTTTTATTTGTACTTAAAATGTGACAAACAATAATAACCTAAATATCAAACAAAATCATTGATGACATCTTGACATTATGACATCAAAAATGTGCATATGGATTAAGAAACCTGTGAAATGATCGACCAAGCCATCACTTCACTGACATCTTAGCAGGTGTTGCTTTTTTTTGCTTGCTCCCTTTGTACCTGTATCTCTCTGTATGTCTGTCACTTCACAATTTTAGACGAAAAACTACTAGATGGATTTTCAAGATTATTTTTGCTAAGTGTAGGCATTGGTCCAATTGAGATTCCATTCAAATTTTGGCTGTTTTCAGTATATATTCATATAATTCCACTATAAATGGTCAGGGTGGTGGGTCAAAAAATATGGAGGTGTAAGTGGTTGTTTGTCTCTTTGTGGACTGGTGACCTATCCAGGGTGTACCCTGCATTTTGCCTGCTAATTGCTGAGATAGGTTCCAACTTCTCCAGGAATCTGAATTGGATGAAGCAGTATAAAAAATGGAGTAAGTGAGTGAGTGAGGGACGGAGGGAGGGAGGGAGGGAGAAAGTAAAGTAGCAGGTATTAGATGATATCAAACACAGATCTGGATCCCAGCAAAATCAGCAAATCAAATAGTGTATCTGTGTAAAATTAATATAGGATTACAACTTAGGGCGTAAACCATATTATGGGTGGAAACAAGCTGCTTGGCAAAGGTCTGTGCTATTCGAGTGCTTTTCTCTTGATAGCAAGCAGCATTATTTCTCATGAAAAAAATAAAATGCCTAATAAGGTGGTCTAAAATTTCCAAAGGCACAAATTTGACCAAATTTACCAACTTGTAACGTTGCATTTTGGTTGCCGTCATGTTAAATGGTACTAGGAGTTTGCTGCCTTAAAAGAAAAGCAAACAAACAAAATAAATTAGCAACAGAAAGCCATACACACACCATAATAACAGAGAAAGTTGTAGAGTTTATTCTTCTGGATTACCAGCCCCTGTCCATTTCCTGCCTGCTATGAAAAACATGAATTGGAAGTCCAAATTCAAGATTTATTTTTATAGAAAATATTTGATTTGAGTGTATTCAATCAATAGTTTATGACAGTTTTTGCAGTCATTGTTTTTATTTGTTAATAAAATATATCATGATTTATAGTCTAATCTGTGCTGTCATTCAAAGATACCAAATCAAAATTATACATAAAAGTCTATGATAAACAGAATTAAGGATCATTTTAATAGACCTCTTTGATACTCAGTAGTAGGCAGATACCTAAACCCCTGGCATTAGAAGTGGTATTAGACAGAAAAACTGTTAACTGAACATCCCTATAGAGGTAGAGTATATATCTTATTAGTGAGCATATGAAGGAATTCTGTTTCCATATGAAACAATGCATATTTCATTTTATTCATTTAACCAGTAAATTCCTCCTCACTGTTTTGCCATCTAATCTGTATTTTCCTCTTTAGAAATGTTCTCTTCCTGTTTCTCACAGACTTCCCTAGGCTATTGCGGAAAAATGAAAAGAGGCACAAATACAGACAACATGAGATGAGACACAGGGAGCTGAAGAGGATAAAACTAAGAAGCATACGGAAACGGAGAGAAACAGAAGAGGGACAAAAGATAATTGAAAGGAATTTCAGTCATATAGCCCTCAGCATCGAGACTCCTTATTCATTTACTCATATCGAAACGTTCTTCCACAAGCACAATAAAACCAGATACTACACTATACACTATACAATACTACTTTTAGGACATAAATCTTTGTCTCCTCTAACCTAATACATAATTAATATCCGGTATGCAAAGCACGTCAGGATCCATCTCATTTTCAAAGCTATCTACTGGCAATTTATAACAATCAAGCATGGAAAAATTATGCTATTATGCTGCGGGAATACATTTTTTTATTTAATATAACATTTTGTGTTTCTCAGGAAAAATGAAGAAACTCATTTGTATGTCCTAGTTCAGTACTACCATACACCTGCATTGAGCAAGTACATTTGCAAAATTAACAAATCGGATCATAGTGTATA
>JBAMHV010000016.1:5009101-5019870 GCA_037177535.1 Pseudomugil gertrudae | reverse complement strand
TACTTTTTTTAGCGTGCGCAACGAGTTTGCACGCGTTTTACTACACGCAAACCTTTAGTAAATCTGGCCCTGAGTGTGTATGCGTTTCATCGTTTGTAGCTCTGCTGCATGCTAAGAATCCAAATATCCCAAGAGAGTTTAGTAGTTTTCTAAATATTTTTTAAAAGATGTAGACTATGTTCCTTAAATGTCCATTTCTATGCTCAGCACTGCAAACATAAAACTAATCAAGAAGCCAAAATCAGGTCTCAATGCATAACTTTTTAATATTGCAAATGTGACAGAATGACACATATGCACATATATACCGGTATGCATGAATACAAAGAGCATATACAAACAGGCACACAAGTTAACATACATCTAAGACAAATGTGTGTAATAAAAGAAAATCAGGGCAGGTAGAGGAAATTCACATTGCTGCTCAAAAGTTTGGGAGCTAAGCCCTGAAAGCTTCATCACCTCTGGTTTAAGAATTGGAATTGGGGATGGGTAATAAGTCTTGGTCTGAGGATCGAAGAGGCCAACCACTGGGACAGAGGCTCAAAAGTTCTACTTTACAAGCAGGAGTCAGTCAATGCAGGGTATTATAAGTGAGAAATCAATTTTTTCTTTGCTTGTCCAGTAAATTCAGCCAAAAATTGGGGTGGTAAGGGACTGTTGTCTAGGTTTTTTTAGCAGAACAAAAAGTGAAAGTGCACCAGCATTTACAGGAGGTTGGCTAGAAAGAGTGATTTAACTCTTGCAATATTTCTCCGTTGAAAGAAACAGGACTGAATGACCTTTGTGATGTATAATTCAAAGTTCAAATATTGATTGAAGATTCCTGGAGAAAGCGCTGATATTGCCTGCACTTTGACTGCTGAATAGAAAGTGAGCTACCTACCAACTTACAGACTGATAAAAATGATCAAGTCTTTCATTTTATGTCTAGTTGGTACTTGTGTCTGCTTCAGAGCCTCCCTGTGAGATGCTACAGTGCAACAATGCTATTTTTAAAGTTTTTCAGGAAGGCACTCCCTTTATCTCAGATCAGAGCACACTCAATAGAAGTTAATCTGTCCACTCAGGTGTCTAGATCACTTCTCAGAACTGGGACTGATAGTTATTTGGTAGGAACGTTTTATGTGGAATTGAATATTGGTTTTTATCCTTTCCCTTTACAGACAAAATCCCCATGCTAGGTGGGTGGGTATTAGAAATACATGCATGCACTCAATGCATCCCCTCTGAGAAAGATACATAGAAGAGGAACAACACTGCTAGAAGAGTCTAAAAACCGATGCGTCCATAAGAAAGAATTGAAACAAGCTTTCCACTCTCATGAACACACACAGCAGGGAATGTACTTTACTGTGTTTACATTATATCCAGTCTGCCATGTTTACCAGCCCCCTCTTCACTCCCCTTTGGTTTCTGAACAGAACAACTGACTTTAACAGTCTCTGCATGTTAGTCCGTATGCCTCAGTGGATGCTAATAAACATGGGGTACTTTCAGCATAGACTCCTACTGGGTCTAATCTAGGGTTTCGGTCCCAGTAAAGCTTACTCTTCCTTGCCTTGTGAATTACAGAAAGGTACGTTGCCCTCCCACTATCCATTCAAGCCCCCAAGCAGTTGCATATTTATATCAAGCAGAGAAGAAGAAAACTGCGTCCAGCAACAAACCAATTAATTTGGACACATGCTGCCATATGGGACAACGTCTAGCGATTAAGGAAGTAGAAGTCAGACATGGCTGGGTAAAAAACCTTGGTAGGATGAGGAACCAGGGTGCTTGTTTTCCTCTTGTGTGGGACTGAAGTATAGGCAATATGACCTTGTTTTCACCATGGTTCATTCCTCTATTTGAAGGACGTGTCTTCAGTTTTTGTAATGTCCTCTCAAATTCTTCTTCCTGGCTCCTTTTTCTCATTTATTTCAATGTGAAGACAGCCCTGAGTCTGTGCAGAAGGAGACAGCTGGAGGGATTACAGGGAGCTAATTATAAGCCATCTCTCCATAATTGCAGCAGATTACACTATTATTCATACAAAGCTTAGCTGTTGTAAATGCCTTAACCACCTTCACATTACATAGCACATATCAATAAGAATTTTTCCGTATTTATATAGCTGAAGCTAAATGGCATATTACAGTCTTAAGTATCCATGGTAAGAGTCAAGAAAAGCAAACCCTATTACCTTATTACAGCTCTTCTCTCAGTCCATAAGGCATCATTGATGACTCCATTAGGCTCGTGCATTTAGGGTATTGTTGGGCAGAAATGAGGAAATGGCATGGTTCATTCAGGGAGTAGATCAATCAGTGAAGCTAATTCTAGTAGAAATGCATAATTTGACTTTCAGGCTTGAGATGACAAATGGACACCTTAGTGGAGGAAGCCATTTGAACAACTAGAGCCTTATTGGTCTAAGAAATGCTGCTCAACTATCTTAAATAATAAAGTAGTGATAGAAACCTTTAGAAGGCATGTAGGGAAACTATATATTGAAGTGTAGTTTTGGAAAATGACTTTACTGCAGCTTAAGATGACAAAGGGTGGTGTTTCAGAAAATGAAAAGCGTGCAAATTTGTGCATTAAATTGAGTGTTTCTGACATCATCAAACAGAAATTTGCCATTTGGGAAGGATGCAGTTGAAATGAATGTGAGGAAGCAGCACAACTCTTCTCAGGTCCTTCACAAATCTACATTTCTATGTTGCCAAGATGACAGTATGCTGTTTATCACCTTGGCTGCTTTTTAAAATAATCTATTTAGCGATGTGTTCACTTTGCTCCCTCCTACCCCCTGCCCATCAGACCAGCTGTCTCTGCACGCATGGTGCAACAAGCCAACCTTAACATTTTCTTTCCACAGCTCCTAAAACCAATTAAATTCACGGCAAAGAAATCACCTGATTATAAAGCTGCTCAGTCCCCCACCATCTTTGTTTCTTTTCCGCTGTGTATTTGTGTGCATCTGTGTTTGCATGCCACCAAGGGCAATGTTAAGAGCTGATCAGGTGGGAATGGGACATCCTTGCTGCTTGCGTGTTTGCCTGTCTGTTTGTTAATCCATATGGGCGCAGCACTAATTAAATCCAGCAGCTCAACCATTCACACCACTGACTGCTTGGCACTGAGCAAAAAAATCTGTTGGGGTTCTGTCAGGTAATATGACAAAACCAGCAGGGAGAGGTTTTATTTTTGGAGTCTATGTTAATGTCAGCAAGAGAGAAGGGGGTGTGATTTGTGCAGCAGAATGAGTTAAGGAAAGAGAGCTGACCTGGAGATAAAGGAATACTGATTATAGCTGAGTGTATGTGTAGATGCGGCAGTTTGATTGGCTGCTTATGATGGGGGTAAAAGACCAGTTTTATCAGCAGGGTTAATAGCAGAGAGGTCGACATGTCTTGTGAGGCCTCCTTATTGAGCCAACCCTTCTGGAGTCACTGGGACACTGGCAGGCTGCTTGTCTCTCTGCAGAAGTGGGTGCCTCACTCAGCAATTTCCAGGCCTTATCAAATCTAAACAGTATAAATGTGAGTCTTCCCTCCTCCATGACCCCATTGCTCCCCAAAGCTTTTTCCAGCACCCCCTCTCGCTGCCAAGTAGAAGCCTTTTACTGCATTATAAGTGAGGTGGTTTTGGCCCCAGACTTATCCCCTAAGCGCACCCCTTCCATTTTGCATTCTGAACTTATTTAGTAGGAAATGCTGTTCGCATACTTTGTCTGTTCACAAGTATGACCGCATTTGTCTACACTGACTTTATAAATACCTTCTTGATGTGTATTTTTTCGCTAATTTCACAGTAAATGTGTATATATAATTTTTACACATTGTGCAATGGGTTGCTTGATTAATCCACAGCTTGGGAGGGCTAATGTGTCGGTTTATTGGTGTTATGTTAACAGGATAAAGATTTATGGGGGGCAGACCAGCATGTGTTTCTGTGGTCTACACAACACATAGATAAATAAATGGAAATTGGTTCCATTTGTCACTGTCAAGGCTTGGCTTGGATTCCATGTACCTGTGGAGTGTAGAGCCCAGCAGAGATGTGACAGTTTGTCCCTGTCAGTCCCTTATCGGGTCGTCTATCACATAGTGAGCCTTCTGCATGCACTACCACTCCTACAACAAGCAGCTCCCTCCTTTGCCATATGAGAGCATAGCCCAGAGTCGTTTCAGTCTTTGAGTCCCTGCTGTTATCTCTAATACCTTTTGGAAAGAAACAAAAAACCAAACTTGAATTTGCTGCTACAACAGAGGGAAACCCAAGTCTTAGAAACAGAATCCAGCTGCAAAGAAGAGCGCATATTTTCCTCTAAGGTGGAAATTATTAAGTCTTTTATCTGTGCATGGGTTTCAACAGATTTTTTTCTCAGGTTGATCAAAGGTTCAGTTTAAACTAGAGTACATTTCATTGACAGGTTAAAAATGGTTGGCAGCGTGAAAGTATCTCTGTAGTATTGCACTCAACCCCCAAAAGGATTAGGTTTATTAAAGAAGAACACTTTAAAATGTTATATTTGTCTGAGACGAATTGCTTTAATTTATTGAAACATTTAAAAATCTTTATTATTTATTATTATTTATTCATATTATTACTACATTTTGTTTTTATTTTAATTAAGTATCTTCTGGTTGCAAATCAATAAATGGCTGGCTATTTTGTAGACACAGCCATTAAGGACAGGACCATTCAAAGTGCTTTATTGAAACAGTAAAAGCATAAAAACAGCAGAAATCACAATAAAACCATAAATTAAATAAAAGTCATTAACAACATCTTGCAACAGGATTTCTGTTATTAACAATCCCTTTGTTATTTCAGTAAAATAAATATAATCCAGATTGCATTGTGTTTGTACCAAAACATATTTGCTGGAAATTAGTGCTATATTAGCATAGTTTCTAGCAGACAGGATTGTTCATTAAGCATACTTGTTTTGGTTTCCTCAGGGATGCAAGTTATTGCACAAAGTATTAGATAAAAATGAAAATATTTTCCTTCACTCAGCAAGTGCTGAGTCTAAAGCAGCAATTTGGTTGGAACAGAGAAGACCTGAGTAATTATCTTATTTAATAATAGCTTCCATGGCTGCATGGACAGGAGGAAAGTCAAACTTCAGCAGTTTGCAAGAGTATAATATAAAAAACTCTGAGTCATTATCATTTGTGAAAGATGAACATTTGCAAAACTGAAATCTTACAGGCAATCACAATGCTGATATGTTTAGCCAGCAGTCTTTTTTCGGGTTTATTTCTACTTTTCGCATACATAAAAGAGAGATAGGGGGATGTTGAGCCAGAGACAGACATGAAGCCGCAGTGCAGTTGTGTGGTTTACTCTGGTATTCTGCTGACATGGGATCCATTAGGAGGGTTTGAGAGGGGGAGTCTAGTGTTGAAGATGGGGGTGGAGAATGCACAACATGACTGGTGGAGGAAAAAAAAAAGGAAAGCTCAGGCCTAAAAAGTCAGCGAGGAAAATCTTGCCTCGCTGAAAGACTTTACAGCAGGTTTGAAGTGGAGGAAAGGGGGAAAGAGACGGGGAGGAGCAAAAACCTTGAGAGATGGCGCATAGCTTGGAGGAAACAAAGGAGATGAGAGTAAGCAGAGATTGAAGTTGTGAGACAGGAAAACACAGGGGGCTATGAAAACTGATGAGGGTGTATAGCACATGCAGGAAAAGACAAAGATGAGAGGAGAGTCGGTGGGCGGCTGAATCCGCTTACTTTCCAATGGTGAAGAATTATAGTTGCTTTGTGGAACCTGAAAGACAAAGCCAAAGTTTGAGGTTTTCAACATTTCATTACAGCTAACTGTCAATACTGCAGTGTTGCACTTGCATCTTTCAAATGACACACACTGTTGTTGCACCTCCCCAATTTACCCCCATCAGTCAGGTGAGTCACTGAATGATAATGAATACTGAGTCGAGATGAATGCATCTATTTCAACAGAGTGGGTTCAGTGAACAGCACAAACTAATGATAAAGCAGGGTGTTTGTTGAAGCACACACAATTTCTAAGTAACCTTTGTGGTGCCCTGATGATAGCCTCCTTCCTTGTCATCACTGTTTTCTAGTCACTGTCATGGAGACTGGAAACACCTGGAGGCAAGCATCATACAACACTCAGTCATCTTTACATGGAATCAGACACTGACAGATGAATGTTTCTGGCTGGGGCTGCAGCAGTGTTTGTGATTAGGATTCACAGGAAAGAGGGAGAAAGAATATGACAGCTGCTGTATTAACAGTGTTTTCCAATGCACTTCGTATAATTCTAGATGCTTCTTTGGGATGCACCTCTCTCAATTTGCTCACTTTTCTGAGAGCATGATCACATGCAAATGTTCACTTTTCCAAATTGTGCCTCTGACCACAACATCAAACGGAATGAACTATCAGAGACAAGCCGGTTGAAGTACTCAGTATCAATTTTTCTCGTATGATCATGCTTTTCACCTCTCTTTGCATATCATTTCAAGCCTTCTGCTTTTCCTTCCCCCATACTGAGGCATGGACTCTGATCGTCAGAAAGACAAATTAGCCAGTGGGCTGCTCTTTTAGCTGAGCTCTTTCTACAATAATCAATTTAAAGACGATAGACAGAGAAGGCTAGAAAAACGTGAAATTATTCATCTGGGTCTCTCAGTAGTAGCTGCAGAGTTGTGGGGGATGGTACAGGCTACCTTGTCCACCATGTGAGATAATTAGGGGAAGACCCACAAGCAGAAATATTGGAAGGTCTTTTGCTTGGCAGTGAGGTGGGGGAAGGGGGAGGAGGGTATGTAGAAAAAGGTGCAGAGTTATGAGAGTTGTTGCTACTTTGAGCCCAGTTGTTATGTTTGGAAATCACGAGATGGTGTTTAGTTTGTTGTCCCAGCAACAGACTGATACACAAGAGAGGATGGATGACAGACAGCTGGGACTGGTGACAAGTGAAGGGGAAGTGCAAAGAGGAGGAGGAGGAGGAGGAGGAAGAACTTTAGAAGAAACACAGCTCTAAGCCAGCTTCAGTTAAGCCACTTGGGGGAAAAAGACAGAGGACAGAGGAAAAATGAGCCATGCTCTTTCTTGTGACAAGTTTGATTCAGAGACCTCTTGTTTCCTACCAATTAAGGGGACTGAAGGCAGCTTCACCTCAGTCCTTCAGATTATCTTCCCTCCTCTGCTCAATTTGTTTCTACTCTCTTCTTCCTTCTGCAGTTTTGCAATATGTCGGCTGTAATTTTGGATCTTTTAAAAGTCTCCATGTGGACACATGTTTTTGCCTATATGACGTTTTCTTTACTCAGTCAGGATGACTTATGCACTTACCCTTAATGTGTTTATCTTGTGTTAATTACTTATATCTTCGAGGATCCCACATTTACTCTATTCTTATCTATACTTTTCCCTCTGTCGCTGCAAAGAGCCCAATTTCCCCAGAGGGATCATTAAAGTTTCATCTTTCACCCCTCATTCGTTTCTCTTCCCATTCACTCCTCCCTGGTGCAGCTCAGTCCAAACCAAACAAGCTTGCTGTTTTACCAGATTTTTGTTCCTGTTCCCTCTTTAAATCACTGGTTTTAAGTCTCCTTCATGACTTATGGGGGTTGTGAATGCCAAATACTACTGTTCCAAAGCTATTTAACAATGTGGAAATGTGCATTTGTTGCAGTTCTGGATTAAATAATGATTTTACATTGCAGATTTTCTGTTGTTTTTCTCTTATTTTTCAAATTCTCAAACCTAACTTCAGTTAAGTTGTATAGCTTTGTGTTTTTAAAGGAAGTAGACTGTTTCCAGCGTGGCTGAGAGACCATATTTCAGCGCACACATGTATATTTATCTATTTTATATGTGGCTTTTCTTATAGATCAGGCAGTTGTGAGGAAACATCTTTAACTCATGATGTTTTGCTTTCTCCACTTCTGCTGTCAGCAACTTATTCCATCAAAAAATGTCTTTTCTCCTGCTTGAAATAAAGCATTGTTGTGTACATCTCACTGCAGAATGCATGTCTGTAAATCAGCATAGTAGGAATCGGAAATATACAGGTACTAGCATGGTACTAAACATTGTTTAGTTTATTATTAATAAACAGCTCATGATTCTGAATGGTATCTTTGAGTGATTTATGTTCTTTTCTTCCATCGTGCTGGAGAGCGTTACATATTTGCCCACACCCTTTTTCTCTCTTGGGCCATGAGTTGTCTCTCAGATTGATGACAAGGGAAAGACTCGGGCACCTGAGGGTACATTAAGATGCAGAACGCAACCGTAACTATGATTTTGTGTGCGGTGTGTGCTTTTGTTAACACATAACTCTGTGTGTTTTGGCACCTGCCTCACCTAAAGCAAACAGTGACTGTTGAGTTGTCTAACTCAGTCCTGGATTCACTGTAATGCTTTGTTTCTTTGTGTCTGTATCTCTGCTCCCTCCCATGCTCCTACACTGTGCATGTCTTTGTCTAGCTCACTTTTTTGTTACAGTATTACCCTCCCTACTGCCAGCTTTCCCTGATCCTCCTACTCCTCTGTTTGTGACCTGGATGCACTCTTCTCTCCTGGGTTTTGCACTTTATTATTTTTATCTTCATCCACTTTGTCTTTTTTCACAAACAAAGGGCAGGTAGGAATTAGGGTAGCTGCTCATTTATTCAAAGAGTGACCCACTAAGTGTCATATTTATGCTCTGTCTGCAGTGTGTAATTGCACATACCCTAAAGTTTGCCCTCTTTCCTTTTTGTGTACAGTTCATGAAAGGTGCTTATTTAAAACTCAGCTTAGCCCAAGGAGCTTTTCCAAACACCATCGCCGAGGTCATTCTATTCAAACAAAGGTATCTCAGGGCCAATACTAGAATACATTTGTCTCAAGGTCTGACTAGTGTCTGCTTTCCAGTTCTTTTGTTTTGTCAAACAAAGCCAGGGAAGTCTTTCACACAATCTCTGTCCTTCAGGGGGATTCATTAGCCCTATTAGTGAGAAAATCTGCAAATGTGTTTCGTTTTTTTTTTTTGTCTGGGCAAAAAAAATTAATTGACATGTATGCACACATGCACATATGTACTTACACACACATCCCTTAGCTAACCATATTTTATCTACTCGTTAATGTTCCCAATTACTCTGTCAAACACTGCCAACATTTTGCAGCATGGCACGCTTATTGAAATGGTAATGCAAGCATCTCAAAGTGAAAGTCTTTCATTCACTGGCTTCTAAGTGGATTTATTCATGACAATTTACTCTTCTCATGCAGTATTACACTAATGAGAGGGTTAAAGGGTGGTGTGTGTGTGGCTTCTCTGCTTTCATGAGAGGGACTCTTGCCCTGGAGTGAAAGGGTTATGTTTCCATTGCCTCCAGTTCTCTTCATTATTCAGAAGAAGAGGACTTGATTTCATTTTATACCATTCCCTTTCTCAATGGGACGTATTTCTGCAATCTCATGGATTCAGGTGTTTCTATTGCTGACAATCAATAGTTATGACTTATTTTGAAAGACATTTAGTCTGATTTAAATCACAAACTGGTGTATATTATTGTTATCCCAGTCTGCATACACTCTACATGTAATTGCTGCACAGATGGAAAAGCCTGTAGACGAAAAAAAGCAATACTTGTGTGTCATGGGACCAGATTGTAAGCCATCTTCCGGCAAAAAGGTCATGTCTCAGTGGAGAGGTGTTGTGAGTATAGATTTAAGTACACAGGCCTTTGTGTTTTGAGTTCAACACAACCATTTGTGTCTGGTTTTTTATAGCCAATTTTTTCCATGTATATCTCATTAATGATTTCCACCCACCATTCTTGATTTTTTATCTTTTACCTCATGGTATACCTTAAAATACTATAAAACAACAGTTTCTATGAGACTACGGTTTTTATACAATTTAAAATAGACATTTTCATGAATTCCTAGGCTGGTGCTTATTGTAACATACTCCTAATGAGCAGAATAGTTCTCTGACTTATTGTAACAGGTCAAAGGCTCAAAAAAGTGCAATGTTCTTAGCCAATAACACTTGAAAAGGGCAGACACCCACACACAATACTCTCACACAGTTACAAAGCTTGCTTCACTATAAACTAGAAGAAACACTATGTCTTAATAGACAAACTATGTGAAAATTAAAAGGATGGTAATTCAATACTTTTAATTTCCTAACATATTTTAGAAAAAAAAACCTGATTTTCCATAAGCAGTTCGTGCCCTGAGGACAGAAGCACTTTTCTGAATGCATTTGCACTTATTAAATGAACCGGCCTACCATTTTAGGTCTGATTTACTCTCTCTTAATTTATTTTGCTTAATAGAAACTTGATTTAATTAAAATACAAACCCTAAACTGAATTAATTGTGAAAAATGCACTTAAAAGTTATTTGCTCATAGCATAATTTAAAAGATTATGTATTTTTTAGTGAATGGTAGGGAGGAAATAATACATTACAATAAATTCTAAGCTAGTAAAACTATTTAATTCAATTCACATTTCATTCTACTGTAATTTCATGCTGGTCTACATGTTTTAACAAGAAGAGGGCATGCTGGTTAGCTCCCATATTGAAATGACTAATCAAATTAGATTAAAACCACAATATTGTTATGAAGCGTCACTCCAGAATGAAGGAAAAAAACACTCCATTTACAGAAAGTGATTACTATGTGGGCAACACACTGTAATAACATTTTATAGCATAAACTGCTTTAACCCTCCTGTTGTCCTCATTTTCTGTATACACCCTGTGTCCTCCGGGTCAAAATGACCCGTCTTCACTA
>JBAMHV010000016.1:4990133-5009001 GCA_037177535.1 Pseudomugil gertrudae | reverse complement strand
AATCTAGGCAAAGTCATAAAATTTCAAGTTAAAAAAATATCGTTTAGGGGATTTTTGGGGGGGTTGTAACACAGTGGTGGGTCATTTTGACCCGAGGACAACAGGAGGGTTAAGGGTAATTTTGCTCAAGTATGAATGTTTCATAAAAATGACCCTTAAAATAACCACCTCTCAATTTCTTTATTCAATAAATAACAAATATTGATTACTAGTTAATTAATATATGTCAAGGAAAGTTGTTTTTAATATGCAGATTTGAGAGGTTTCATGGCTTCATCTTTGGTGAATCATGACTTCTTGAGAAAAGAAATAGAGGATAGAGGTGTTTAGCAGTGTTGTTGCTATAATGCTTATCTGGCAGTGTAGTAGTTTAGATCTGGCCATGAATTTTACAATTTCTTTATTTTAACTTTTTTTTTAACTTTGTGATAAATACCTGACTCATCTGAACACTGCCCTAAGTAAAAGTAAAATGCAGATATTTGACTGTACCATGACACTGGAATGCTTTGGACTAATTGACTTTTATGCTATAGTCTTAAACCCCACAAGATTCATATATTTGATGACATTGAGATTATATGATTGTTTTAAATGATACAATTCATCCTAAGAGAGACAGTCATCACTTGCTAAAATTGGGGTGTTTACAGGTATGCCTGTGATATTTACCTTAGGCCCCACTTATTGTCCACATGGGTGTGACTCTTGACTTTTGGGATTCCCAGGTACTCAGTATAATCATTGTTATTAGGGTATTAACAGTTCTGTATACAGTGGGAGTGTTTGGTGTAAATTTTAATATGTGGTAAAAATGAAAATTCACACTACTGAGTGATTCTGATCATTGTTTTGTGCTTTGAAATACGAGAGCCTACCATTTTGTGGGAATGGCTTCAGTAAGACTACTATATCTTATAAACAAAAAACACAATGTACATTGCTTGTCTGAGTTTGTTAACACATGTAATCTCTTTGAGTTGCTACTTATGAGACAAATAAATTGAAAATATAAAACTCTAATTTAAGGATTTTCTTTTTTGTTGTGAGAAAAAACACAAAAATGTACTTTTTGAGGCATCTTTGGAAGAAAAAACATCTACTTTTCTGTAACAGACCTTTTTTTTGCCTTATCAGAGCTGTTTAGCCTCTGTTTCACCCAGCTCTTCTGCCACCTCACTAATTCTCCTAATCTGCTTCGTGGCTGTCTGTCTTTTCGTATCTACTCTCTCATTATTCTCAGCAATACTTTCCCTCTTATGGAGGGATAGGATGAGAGGATGAGATTAAAATGAAGGTTACACAATCCTTTTAGCTGGTTTTAGTATCTGCCTCTCACGAATGATATGTTCTGCACGTACATCAACAGGATTATAGTGTTGCACCTTCCAAAAAAAAAAACTGCTGAACCAGTGCATCCATCCTTACACTCATTCATGGGCCCCCTTCCACAGACAGCAGTGCGTCTCAATAAATGTAAGGTAATTCCATTTTAGTCTTTTTTTCTTAACATATCATTTTCATTCTTAGAAAAAGACATGATGAAATAAAAATGAGTAACTACATAAGAGCTGCCTAAGTTTCAGAATTTACAGAAAACACCCGATCGCCTCAAAAGGTTGTTGAACAAAATATATCAAAATAGTTGTTGAACCACTTTTCAGAAACCATGTTTTTCTTAAATTTTCCTAACATTTTTGTTTAAATCTTTTTTTTTCTCAATTTACGCTAATTTTTTTAACTGATATGATTTCCATTTCTAATGGGAGGGTCCAAATGCACCCATGCACCACTGTTACTGTAAATTCTACCATAGTTTGCCATTACTGCATTTTTTTAAAAGGGAAATGGGAAACGTGAAGAGTTAAAAGACCCAACAAATATTACAACTGGGAGCTTTAACCCAGTAAGTGAGCCACTGTGTTGAGCTAATTGGCTTGGCAACCATAAGATAGATTTATTGCCTCGCATGCAGAAAAGTCTGTTAGCCCTGGGACTTCTTTGAGTAATGATTTATTTGAGGAAAATGAAATTCAAATAGGGGAGCTTAGGGAGGACAAGCAAGGAATTTTTGTTTCCTTTATAAGCACGATGCACTGTCTTTTGGATGCTGCGTATTTTACAAATCTCACGTGGCATAGTTATAAGTTTGAGATTATGCACAGAGTCTAATTTGTATGTACAAGACCTCCATTTTTATAGAAGTTACTTTGTTGCAGTACATATTATTCTGTTGGTTTAGTTGGTAGGTATGTGCAAAGGGTCTTGGAGCCCAATGAACCTCCTGGTCTCTGTTTTTTTGATTGTGTGTGTGTGTGTGTCTTTTTGTTTGTTCTTTATATCTAACCAACCATTATGAATGAGCTACACATATTGGTTTTTCTGTGGAGCAGCTGTTTTTACTGCAGTTTTTTGTCTCTCCAGACTATATTTCTGTAGGAGCAGGAAGAAGTGAAGGAGGGGTGTGGTGGATAGATCCAGAGAGTTAGGGGGTTGAGAGAGGTCAGGAGATAGACTGCAAAAAAAGTCAAGGATTGCATATCTGCTGGGATATGGTGTATGTTTTCAAGGTTGCTTGTAGTTTTTTGTTACATATTTACCAGTCTGTGCTCATGGATGTTTTTGTAAAAAAAAGACAGGTTCTTACTAAGGATATGTGATGATTTAGAATAATGCAGAATTATAATTACTTTTGAAATGATATTTTAGTGAAGTCTCAGTTAAAAATAGCAAAAAATAGTCCAAATTTTTAACATGTAATTTGTATAGGCAGTGTACTAAATTACAAGTAAAAAGAAACAGTGGACACAAGATCTATAATTCTACCTAAAAGTTTACATCTGCACAATAGGAAAGCAGTAATAATTAATTTGACTTATACACAGCCTCTTTTTATCTTCATTTTTTCTCAAGAATATTTCGATACTACAATTTTTCCTGAAATAATTTAGAGATCATTAGAACTTATTGACCTATTTATCTAGCATCCACCCATCCATCTTTGTTTATCCATCCATTCATCCATGGTATTTTGCTAAATTATTTTTGTCAGATAAACACTACAAATATTTCTGTCATTAAAGCACCGTGCTAATGGTTTGTTTTGATGCCACACTGTCTGCCAGTATCCATCCAGTACATTGGAGTTCCAAGGATGAGAAACTGCACTTTGTAACTTTGTGTTCCAGCGTGGAGCAGAATGTGATGGGAACATTTTTCTTCATGGCATCATGTCACATGGCAACAACTGGATATCAACACATTAGCCATTTTAGATTGTTACCATGACACTGAATGATGTCTCTGAATGAACAATGAGTGAGTTTGTGTGAACCGATTGACTTTAACCACTACAGTTTTGTTTATGTGCTGCAGCAGAGTCTGAAATAACTAAACCTTTAAGTACATCCAAGAAGGCAGTACATAGGTATAGTAAAAAAAAAGTTTAGTGTAGTTTAGTACACATCTGGGCTTGGCCTTTCAATTCATTTAAATGCTCATTATTACATGTCAGAAATTCTTACTGTAACTTTGAAGCATCTCCACTTTATTTGATGACTTTATTATTTCAGCCTTCATATTGGTAATGGTTTTGTGTTTGACATGGATTTTAAAAGTTTAATTTTACACCTGTGGTTAAAAGCAAGCCGTCATTCAGCAATTCAGCTATTTTTTCCTCAAAGTATTGGTGCTGCTAATAAATAGTTATCAGAACAAACACGTTTTTAATGTTGCAGATAGTTTACAGAAAGTACCAGTATAATACTGCATGTCATTATACTATTTTGTGAAAGCCAGGATTTGTGTATCCCTTAACATTCAGCCTCTAAGCTAAGCTACTGTACAAGCTGCCAGCTGCCATCTAACAATAGAGAAACCTATTGGGAATGTTGAGCTATTTAACTAATACCAAATACAAAATTATATGAAAATTATTATGTATCTCTGACAGTCTTTTCCAGTGATGTAGTGTGATAGGGAATCTGTATGCACCCCACTCCTATCTGTGGGGTATGATTGTATTCCTTTTTGGTCCAGTTGGACTCTGCAGAGAGGATTATTGGAGCTGGGCTGCAATAGGCCTTTCAAGCTGTGGCTCAGGCTCCAGAGGACTAACAACAAGTCAGACACTGTCAGATCCAGACTAGAGAGGCCAAGGGCTGATGCTTTGAAGTGGGCTGTGAGATTCTCATTTGGAGGGATCAGATGGAGGGGGAAAAGACGACAACGAGAGGTGCAAAGCTGCAGCTAAACAGGCAAGCAAGGTTGGTTTCAGAAGCTTTGGAGATAGGTTTGGCTGAAGCTGGAGCCTTAGCTATGAATGGCTTCAAAAACATGATATTCACATATGTGCAAGTTGTGAAATAAACAAGTGGGGATTTGAGAATGACAGGAGACATGTTGTGCAAAGCCTTAAAATGTAGATGAGAGAGAAATGGAAGGCAGGAAACCAAAATTAAAAGTCGAAGATTTAGCTTTTTTTTAACCTATTGAAGGGGAATATACAAAGAAAACATTAATAACTCCCCAGTGAAAGCTTATTGAGAACAAATGCAGTAAAAAAAATCAATTTGTGGAGCATTTCTCCATTGTTCTGTATCCTTGTACTTGCTTTTGTAAACGTTCCTGTCTTGGATTATTAAAGGCATGGCAGCGGTGTCAGCAGTATCACTTCTCAGAGGTACAATGTCAGGATATGTATACAAGTTATGCTAAATTACACGAACTGTGTAGATGACATGAAAATACTACGGGAAGGAAGACAGGATAAGACAGGATAGCTTATATGTATAATATATACAGTATATACTTTGTGTTTATTTGTATGCTTTTTTACTTAGGCACACATTTTCTTGTAATAACTTAGTGAACAGATGAATTTCCCTCTTGAGTATGAAAACAGATCTGCATTATTTGTGTATTTACCCAGCACATTATCGTAGTATGCACAGTGGACAACTTTTCCCTGGTTACTTGTACTTACAAGGGCATTCCTCATTAACAATCACAAGCTTCATCTGCTTTTAATCCTTCCTCTCCATTTATATTTTAAACTAACTCTAATGCTATCACCAAAGTAAATCTTCAACAAAAGGGGTTAGAGGGAATAATCCAGGATCTCAGATCTTGCGGAAATATTTGGGCCTCATACAATAGTAAAAGCAGATGTGTAACCTGATTGCATTTGGAATGAGATGTTATCAGTCAATCAATCAGCATGCACATAGACACTGTACACTGAATTTTGATGGTCTCAGTTTCTTCCTGTCTGAGGTAACCTCAGCCATGTTTTTGTGTCCCATGAGGACAGTCTTTTATCATGTGACATGGTGGTGTTGGCACTGGTGGATTTGGGGGGAAGGTGGGGGTTGGTTGTTAAACAGCTGTTTCCCATCAGCATTCAGTCAACTGCAGTCAGCCAGTTGCAGCTATGCTCAGCAGAACCAAAGGGCAGCAAAACAGATTGAAGCTCAATGACATGCATAGGCTAAGATAGTTCCAATTAGAGGATTGTCTAATTTGTTCTCTCATATCCTCAGTGATCATCAGGCATCTTGGGCCTCCCAGCTCAGTGTTATGTATAACCTCTTAACCAGAGGTGAATGGTTTGCTACCATCTGGGAGTGATTATGCTTTTTCCTCGTTGTTTCCTGCATTTTCACCCCAACCTGGCTTTTCTGAATTCTGCTGTTCTGCTGGCTCTGACTTGGCAACGCTCCCTTGGCTTGTGCAGCACTCCCTTCCTCCTGTAATCCAAGACTGGAAATGCTTAACACCAGTCACTCATGCGCAGGCATCTGTGTTAGCACATGTTGTTCATCTCATGAGGGGTAAAAACCTTCTTGTCGAAAAGAACCCTTACTTGTGATCTGCGTGTATGAGTTTATTTTCTTTTTCTACAATAATTTTGTCATTCTGAGTCCCATTCTACATTATTTACCCATGACCTGCACCTCCTTGAGATGTATGAGGATTGAAGCCGTACGGTAACAGCATCCACGTTTATGGTGGAGACAGAAAGGAGCTGCCTCAGACCACCAGAATTTACACTCTTTTGGATTACATGCAAGTTTATTTCATCTCTCAGGCTGAGATTCTTGGCCTCTCGTTGAGTAAAGATGATAAATTGCTGTGGTAGCCTTCCACTTCCTGCTACTGAAGACGTTTGTATCGAGCTATTCTGCTGAGCTTTTTTTTTGCTGCTGTCTGTCAGAAACTTTGAAATAGACTTTGTTCACAGCTATTGTTAATAGAATTTAGTAAGAAAAGGATACCATGAGAGACCCTAAGTTTAATAAATGGGACCAAGTCAAATAAGTGGATAATTCTAGATAAAAATATTAAAAATATATCATGATGAATGGGTTATGGATAGTGTTTTCTGCAGTAGAGCAAGATGCCATCAAATGGGCCAACTTACTTTCAACAAATGACATGAAGCAATTCAGGGGCTTTAAACTTAAAAAGATTGCCAGTGGGTGATTTTATTAGGATATGTCACCCTATATGCAGACATGGTAGCAATAACCATTTTATCTAACATTCAACAACAAAAAAAAAAACTCATTTTGTCATAATACACATCCATATACTGTCTATACCTGCCTATTTGAACACGTTTGCACAGCTTCACTTTTATTATATCTTACTGTTGACAGTTTCAAACATCACTGAACTCCACTTTTGTTTACCAATCATCCTGTGTGTGTATTTTCCAGTTTTACGTGATGACTTCAGACAGAACCCTGTTGACGTTATGGTTGCTGTGGGAGAGCCGGCCGTGCTGGAGTGCCAACCCCCACGTGGACATCCAGAACCCACAATTTCCTGGAGGAGAGATGGTGCCAACTTGGACGACAGAGATGAACGCATCACAGTAAAAGATGTTACTTTGGCTTAACACAGGAAACCACCTTTGAGTAGTAAATGTAGTCCCATTGAATGCATTCTCCTTTGAATGCTAATTTAATTGACTTTTAATCAATGAAATTGGGGAACCAGGACCAATATTTTTTTTCACATTTTCTTATTAGTGAATATTGTAACTATACTGTGTTATTCATTCATAGAATTCATGAATAAACTCTGGTTAGGCCCAGGGTGAAAATCTTTGGTGAGAACAGAACCAGGTTGCGTGGATAGTTTGTGGATGTCTGTATGCACTCATGCATGCATTTGGTTTGTTTGTATGAATGGGGATGCTCTTAGGGACATGCAGGAATGAAATTGAAGCTAATGTTAGTGTGGATTGACAGGTAGCGTCTCTCTTGGGCATGGTGATGGACAGAGCAGCTATCTCTGATTTAAGGAGAGGAACAGATCAGAGCCAGGGGAAGGCTCCTCTGAGGGAAATACAAAGACTGCTTTTAGCTTTGTACTCTTTCTGTGCCTGTCTTCATCCTCTCTAATCAGCTTGTCTGTATGGAAACAGGTCTTTACAGTCCCGTTCACAGCGTTCACTCAAAGACACTATTTACTATACGAAAAACCCAGTGTCCACCATAAGTGAAGCAGGGACATGGCATCTTTGTAATAGTTTCATTGAAGCATTGAGCATTACTTAGCAATGCATTTTCTCACAAAACTAAATCATCTTTATAGCCTTATTTGCATCTTCATAAGCTTTTTTTGCATAATTAGTCATCAGGGCTGCTACAGTCTTCTGGTTTGAATATATAGAATACCAGCTACGGTGTCAGAAAGGTGAGCTTGGACAGTTACTTCTCTTAAAATGAAAGAAATCCTGACTATTGTTTAAGAAACAGTTGTACTGAAAATTCACATTTTCTGTAAGGAACTGAAACAAATGAGACATGCAAGCTCAGAGAGTAAGTTAGCCAGAGGCAGTGAGGTTCTAACAGTAGCTTGGGTCATCCAAGCAAGTAGACGATAGGTCACTTGCAGCTTGGATTTTCTCTGGGCTGATTGAGCATGTTGCCACTAAAAGGGAGAACTGTGGGCGGGGTCAGATTACTTAAAGATCTCTACCCAGTGAAAAAGTAAAAACCTACCTACCTCTATACAATGTACCATACTGAGGAATACAGACGTGTTAGGTCACAGTTTGTGAGGAACAAAGACCCAAATGCAGGCTGACAAGGAAAAAATTCAAGTTTAATAACATAAACACCATACTGAAACTGATTACTGAAACTCACCTTTTACAAAGAAAAATACAGGAAATCATAGCAGTCAGGTAAAAAGAAATTGAAACCAATGGATATAAATATGCTGAGAACAAATAACAAAAAACAGGTGAAGGTAATCAAACAAGGTAAAACTGAACACACAGCAGAAATAACTTCAAAATAAAATACAGGAGAGACAGAAGTCAAAATGAGCAGACTAAATACCTCGAATCATGACATATGATCCATGGAGATCAAGCGAGGTCCTAAATATAAGACTATGAGATGATTTACAGTTGGATGTTAAACCATAATTTACACACAGTGCTGCAAAAGATGGGAGGTCTAGAAATAATGATGTTAAAGTTTAGCTAGTTCGTCTGATGAATCAGAGATATTGTGACTGCTGTTTCATGACATACCAAAAGCAATGAGACCACAACCATTTTTTATAATTCATTCCTTGTTAAACACCATTCACGGTCTGGGTTAACCGGCGGTGAGCCAAGAGGGTGGAGGTGGGGCATCAGCCACATGACCCCGCTCAGATCTGGCGGCTGATTTAGGACAAGTACGCCTCTTTGTGGGACAAACAAAATCAGTTGGTTTGCAAAAAAGTTTTGAGAATCTTCCAATTTGATAAATAATTCTAATGTTTGGCTTATGTATATATTCAGCAGATAACTTTGCATTAATATAATTCTTAATGCAAATTCTGAAGATACTCTTTAGCCTCTCTTGGCTGTGATGTACCAATTCATCTAATTGTCCTTATTTGTTAATAGACCTCTGATAAACGCTGGTGCACTTTTGCAAAATGCAACCTAAATGAAACGTATACAAAATTATAGATGTATTATTAGGCTTTGATTACATTTATGATCAATTTCACCCTAAAAGATCCATGCAATCTGCCCTTCATTAAGCAAAATACTCCTCCACCACTCATCACCAGTACTCCGCATCGCCTTGCTGATGGGAATGGAGTGGACCCACTGGAGAATCAAACAGGACAAACAATGACCTAACAGAGAATAAAGGAAACCAGGTAGAAGATAAACACAGGGACCAATTACTGATGAGGAGCAGGTGTGATAATTAGTAACCAAGAATCAGTTGCAACGAGGGAGCAGGAAATAAGTCAATAAGTCAGAGATGAACTCTACGAAATGATAAAGCAGGAAACAAAACAATATATAAAACTCAAAGACAGCAGAAATTTTACAAGAACCAAATCGAAAATGTAACTAAAACCAGTGAAATGTGAATTTTAGTTTTGTGTGAAATATATTTTATTTACTCAAGAAAATATATAAATTACATTAAAAGCAGTTTCAGAATATTTTTGCCTGGTTCATCTCAGACTAAAGTTAAAATAGAAACCAAACTGAAACAAAGAGGTAAAAAAAATCACAGTCTTGGCATTGAACATGGAGAAGCAACACTTATTTAGATTTCTTAACAAATGAATTGCTGCATACACAAGCAATCCAAAAAAAGATCAGACTATTCATCTGATTTTTCATAAGCTGTGTTTATAGTATAAACGTAAAGAGTGTATATGGCATGAAATTGTGGTTCTTGAGACTGAACTCGTAACATTGTATAGATTTAATTTTACTCAATGCTATCAAGGGACAGTTGTCACCTTGCTGTGTAGCTCCAGTGTGCTGGATTAATCTGAAACATGCCTGTCTTTTTCCAGGATTGACCTGAAACATCAATAACCTGTATTTTTATGAAATTCATGCTACTTACATACTGGAGCCAATGACAGATCTATCGACTGACATTTAAGTAATTAATAAAAATACATTATTGATCTTCATGTTAGTGGTCTCTGTTTAATATTTTATGTTGTAGCTTGTGCACTATATTAATAACTATGATTACTTTCATACAAATGTCTTCTATGTGCAAAGAAGCTGCAAAAAATCTTTTTTTTGTGAAACATTGAACATTTTTCATTGACTAGGAATGGCCTAATTCAATACCTTGCATGAGATTTACCCATCAACTCCCAATATACACCCAAATGAGACAGAAACACACATCTCACTGCTTTCTGTGATTTCTAGTGTTTGTAAGTACAGCGAACCAAACAATAGGTTGTTTAATTTTTCCTTTTAAAACCAAATAATTTACCAGAAATTTGGAATGTGGTGACTCGATTTATTTGGTGGGCATCACAGGGTGTTTGTAGGAGAAGGTTAGCCAGGAGGCTGACTAATAAATGAGTAGCTGCTGGTTTCATCCCTGCAGCAGCAATTTAATGGTATATTTTGTCTGAAATCTGGTGAGTGAAGGGTGCCCACCAGCATAAATTCCGGTGCTTTCTAGCATGACGCTGGATCACCTTCCCTGGTTTATGCACACAGCTCTGTAGGCAGTATTAGCCTCCGACTCTTCTGAAGAAGTGGCAGTGCTGCTATGTGCTGTGTGTTTTTAGTACATGAATTGCTTGATTCTAAGCGTGGGTAGGAAGGAAGCAGTCTTAAAGTTTAATTGATAATATAAGGGAGATGGTTTCATGTGTTGTAAACAAAAAACTGCTTTGTGTTTGTTTTGGGGGTCTTCGGATCATCTCACTTCCCGTCTGCAGTGGCACATCTACTCATTGCTGCAACATCCCTTACTGTCAGTAAAGACGCTTGCATTCAAAGCACTATAAAGACATCTACTGTGATCTGAGGGGGTGGTTGGTGGATAAAAAATACTGAAAGCTGCATGGAGTGCATTTTTCTTTAACCTCTTTGTCATGTGTGTGTGGGTGCGCCCATTCGTATGAGCTCAAAAATGCTGTTAGAGAATACGTGAAAAGTTTGGGAAAGGCAAAGTAGACTGACAGAACATCTAAGGCAGATCTGTACAAAGAGTCCATGTCTTTGTTCCTACGGATCTTGTGGAGCTCTAGGTATGAATTATGTAATTTAGTAATAGGTGACCTTCTGTGTGCCTTGAAAGGCAGCACAAGTTCAGTCAGTAAGATGTTGCTGTCATGCCAACAAGTGCATGAAAATGTTTATTTTCAAAGAGATGGCAGGCAAATATGTGAATAAATGCAGGTGCCACATGAAAGAAAATATCTCACAGTGATCAAAAATGGATTGAGCGGGGGCATATTTTACCATAAGATTTAGAGAATGCTGCCAGCTTATTACATGCATTATTAATATTCTGTAGTCAATCAGTCATTTACAAACACAACACATGCTAGGGTACTAAGATCCTGCGCAAATACAAGTGTGCTTTTTGTCCTTTCTTTCAGATCCGGAGCGGCAAGCTGATGATCACTAACACTCGGAAGAGTGATGCAGGGAAATACATCTGCATTGCCACTAACATGGTTGGAGAGAGAGAGAGTGAGATTGCTGAACTCACAGTGCTAGGTAATATTTGCATATTTGTGATAGTACCTCACTTTGTTGAAGTGCATCACTTAGCCTATTCTCTCTCAGTTCATATGGTTTTGTTTTGCCATTCGCTATATGAAAATGTCATCACCAGAGTATAAAAAACTAATAATTATGTTGATCGTGTGGCACTACTTTCCAGTCTGGCAGCTTTAGAGAGATTTTCCACTAAACAAGTGTTGAATGTCTACCTGTGCTGCATGCAATGTTTTAACCTTTTTGTATGAGAGCTCCCCATGGAGCTGTCCTTCTAACACCCCACGGAAATGCTCATATCCCCCTTCCATTCACAGTTCTAGCCATCTTATTTTGATAACACTTTCCATCACACTAGAACTCTATATGAGGAGCACATGGTTAGATGACCTTGGTTTGGATCGCAAATATACACTTCAGCACTTCAGAGTCTTTCATAGCTATGAGAGGAATCCTGATGAATACAGAAACAGGTGACAATATTCTGCTCTACAAGCCTTACATAACAAATGAATTAGATATCTAGATATAGACTGGTGGTAAATGTACACTTTAGTGTCTGTCTAAAAGGAAAGTGTTACCATCCATGTTATCTCTTTACTTGCTTGGTTGTAAGTTGGACAGTCAGAACACTTAGTGAGTTTCTGCAAAGGTTTTGGAATTTGTTTGGGCCCCATTATTTTTCTGCAGTAAAACTGAGGGTGCAGCATGTCTCTGAATAACGATCACCTACCTCTCTCCTTGGTTGGGTCAGTTTTGGTGAGGTTTTTAATTCCAGAGTTGGCACAACAGCCCTGCTTGAATATTCCCACCATGCTTCCCTGTTGGCTTGGTGCACTGCAGTGTCCTTCTCTGTGATTTGGGTTGTTGCACACACCCATTTGTTTCTTGTTCATTAGATCTAAAATCATCATCAGGTTGATGTAATTGAACAATTCTCTTGTCTAGAGAAACAATAATACTTTTGAATGGTTCTTGCAAATCCTCATTTACTCTGTTTTACACATTTTAAGTTTAAAACATGACAGATTTTAGATGTGGTATGACTTTCGATACACAATGTGAGCACAACTGTCAGCATGATGAGAATAATGATCATGTTGGTATTTTTGTTCTTGCTATTGCGGTATCCTCTAGAGCGGCCGACCTTTGTGAAACGTCCCAGCAGTGTGGTGGTGTTAGCAGACGAGAGTGTGGAGTTCCACTGTGTGGTTCAAGGAGACCCCGTTCCCACAGTCCGCTGGAGGAAAGATGATTCTGACCTGCCCAAGGGCAGGTAACTCACAGAGACACACTACAGTAAATCACAATGGACACACAACCTTTCTGCTTCCTGTGTCATCTCTTAAATATTTGTCTCTGTCCTGCCCCTCAGATTTAAAATCTTAGAGGACCACATGCTAATTGTCCGCCAAGTGACCCCTTCAGATGAGGGCTCGTATACATGTGTGGTGGAGAACATGGTTGGGAAGTCCGAAGCTTCTGCCACACTGACTGTACACGGTTAGTACAACCCAAGCGTTGCATGTAATGTCTGCAACACTCGTTTGCAGCCATCTTTTCCATGGCCACAGATTTCCTTTGCTATGGAAAAAAAGCAATGCTACACTATTGTTCTTTAACAGGCCAAGTCCTGCTTCTTAGTGTCATAAATGAAAAGAGACTGATTTTCATTGAGTCTTCCCAGAGATATGTTTCAAGATTGTGCCTCTGGTTGCTGTTGTTAATACAGTGTAGATAGGCAGATTTATCTCATGAGTTTTTTTTCTTTCTTACTTGTGTGTGTGTGTGTGTATTTTTCCCACTTCCTGGCTGGAGGTCATATAATCTCTGGAGTAGTCACAGCGTCTAAATTACAAGCTATATAAAATATTGCAGAGGTCTGTTTGAATTGCATTTTAAGCCATGCTCAGTAGAAACTGAAAAGAGCATGCAAAGTAAATACTAAAACAACCACAGAAAACTGATTTGTTTGGTCTAAGTTGTCCTGCCACAATGACACCCTTTAGTTCCTAGATTAGTGATGGGATATGAGCAGTAAGACAGTTCATAATTGCACACACAGACCTATACAATTAAACACATTGCTGTGACGCAGTGGGAGAAATATGCTGTGAGAACAGTAGGATTTAATTAAAGGTAAGACGGGACCACTTGCTTGCTGAGAAGTGACATGGTTCCAATTACTTTGTCGTCCTTTGCATTTAAAACCTAAGAAAAAGGACACCAAGAAAGAGCACAGCTGATGTGATTTTTTTTTAGCTGAGGGAAACAGAGCAGCAATATAGTAGAAAACTAAAGAATTTATCATTTCATATCATATCAGTTAATTTAGCCCTCTCTGAGATGTCCTAAATGGGTGCATATTTATTGAAGCAAAAACAACAATAATCTCTCTATCTTAACAGAGCTACACAGTAGCCAGGCTATTTGTGTTGTTTGTCATCTCTTGTCACAAGAATACTAGTTCTTTAAGAAATGAAGTTCAATAAAGTAAATCAAATTAATGCATTTTGAATATTTAGTTCTGACAGAAAAAAAGTGGGCTGTGAAAACATCCAGCTGCATTGTCATTGTAAGCAAAGTTTAGATTTTTTACCACTGTAATATATTTATTAATAGGAAATACGTCCCTTTGGAGGCTGGATGCGGGTGATATTGTCACTTTATAAAGGCAGAACCAAAACATTTTACAACAAAACATATTTAGCTACTGACTGTTGTCTATTCAGATACATATTTGGGAAATAGAATATTTGGCTCAATTAAAATGGGGACATTTCATACCTAGACAACTTCTTTAACTAACTGAACCCAACATTTTTCACAGATACCCCTTTTCCATTGTAGCCCTAGAATACTCCTTTATCATCCATTCAGTTTTTTTTTAACGTTAGCGAAATTAGTCCTAACATGTCTCAAAGATGCCTTTTCATGTACGTGATACTGAAATGATCATCTTATGTTAAAAAGTAAATAAACATTTTGTAGACTACATATAGATTTTGATAAGATAATAATGTTAATCATAGCTCCTAATACTATTATTATTATTATTATTAATAAAGAATAAATAGTTCAACCAGGTTTTCTTTGTTACTTGGATTTAAATTACATGTTTGCCAGCAGTTATAAAATGAGCCAGCTAAAATGTGTTTATATAAAATATGTAAAAAATTTGAATTATGGCCTTATGGTGAGTATTCCCCATGTTTGAGAAACATTTTCTGACATAATAACGTGAAAAACTATATTATATCAGTTTTTTAACATGAAAGATCATAAATTCAAAGTTGCCAGTTATTAAATGCAACTTGTAAGCCTGAATTATAATAGTAATATAATATAATTATATTTCCCTGGGTCACAACTGATTCTGCATTGCAACCTAGGTCCTAACCAATACCAAGAAATAGTCTGAAATTATTATTCTAAATAACAAAAAGGAGATTATGCTGAATGAACACTATAGACTGAAAAAACAAATAAACATAAAACTCATGAAGGAGGAGTGTTGTGGAGGTTTGGACCCAAATGCAGGCAGGCAGGAGGCAAGGGGTGCAGGCAAAATGCAGATAATGTGATATTAATCAAGGATAACCAACAGTAACACTAATACACACCTAACAGAAGACTAAATGAAGACTTTTGAACCCACAACCAAAACTACTACTTCTTGTGTTTAATGGTGGGTGGCAACTTACTGTAAAAAGCATTACTGCCACATGCTATGTTGAATTGTGCAACTGATTGGTAAGACAAAAAAAATCCTATATTCTATGTATGAGAGCAGTTTCCACTAAGTAACATGCTAAATATTTCCATTGTTACCCCCTTTAAAATAACCACAATATCAATCTCTGTGTTACTCGTTATCCACAATCCTTCCATCAATTTAACTTTCTACTGAATATTTTGGACACACACAGTACATGCTGGACGGTTTCTTCAGCATCACAACCAGAACCAAGTAACCAAAGAGCTTAAATACAATCTGAAACAAAGAAGACACAGGTGAACATTATCAAAAAACGCAGGTGAAACTAATGGACGGGAAAGAAAGCTGAACTACAACAGGAAACCAAAATTACCCACACAGGGTCCAAATCATGTCAAAAATATGACCATGAAGGCAGCAATAAGATGGGGGTCATTTTCTTTACCATACTTCATAACCAATAGCTTTTGCTCTTTAATACCAGTTTCATTGTAGTTGCCCATTAAGGCTTGTTCCAGTCCTTTTACAAACATTTTTACTGTTTTCTACCCATATTCAACATGAGTACTCATTGCACTGCTCTTTTTTGTGTTCTTTCTTTTGTAGTCAAAACTGGTAAGTTGTCATCCACCCATCATCTACCATCAGACAACTACAGGAAATCATGATCCTCTGTCACTGTCCTCTCTACACTGTATATCCATCCACTGCTACAGTATGTAATTTATGTTATATATGGGAAAATACATTATAATTGCTGCAGGGCACCTAGGACCAGTTAATTTAGCCCTCTCTGAGATTTCCTAAAATGGAAAAATTTAAGATATGTGAGACTGCCAAATAATTAAAACATCTCCTCTGTTCCAGTACCCCCTGCTTTTGCCATACGTCCCAGGAACCAGGTGATGTCAGTGGGTAGGACAGTCACCTTCCAGTGTGAGGCCACTGGCAACCCACAGCCAGCTATTTTCTGGCAAAAGGAGGGAAGTGAGGTGAGACTGACCCCAGTCTGTCTTCACACTAAAGCACTACTTGGTGTTAACAAAACTAATGAATGAAATTCTGGCTGCCTAATATCCGTCTCCTCTACAGAGTCTTCTGTTTTCTTACCAACCACCACAACCCTTTAGCCGCCTGTCTGTTTCCCAAATGGGCAGTTTAACTATAACGGATATTCATCGCTCTGATGCCGGCTTCTACAGCTGCCAGGCTCTCAACATTGCTGGGAGTGTTATTACCAAAGCACTGCTGGAGATTACAGATGGTAAGTAAAGGGAAAGAATTTGCAAAAAGAATAGTAAGAATTTGTTATGATCATTTCTGGCTATTTCTCTGTATTTTTTTTAACAGTGCAGATTTCATTGTTACATCTGTCATCTCCCTTCTAAAAGTGGTAATGTGCTTAAAGATTCCTTGCTATATCTTAAACGAAAACATGTCAAATTACAGGGCTATTTGAAAAAATAAACCATAAAAAACGAAACAGAACAAATATATGTAAAAAAAAAACTTAAGTAAAGCCTTTCTCTCCTTATAGAAAGATCTTACAGAAGATAAGTAGAAGCCAGGGGCTGCTACTGTAATTAAACAGAATACACAGAAAAAGAATCAACAAGTGTGATTATATTGACAAAAGCAAGCACTAGACTGCTAGTTTGGAGCATTCATTTATTATCAAGATGCCAAGTAGGAGAGACACAAACGATGTATAAATGCAGGCCATTTTCAAACCAACTTAAATTAAATCCTTCTTCAGTAAGATTTTACACAAAATGAAAAATAATCAAGTTGCCAATCTTACCAGAAGTGGATGTCTTGGCAAGTTCACTCCTATGTACTCCTACCTAAGACCAACTCATCCTCAGATAAACTCCAAAAAACTCTCCAAAATAAACAAAACAAAAACAAGAGCAATATTTAAGACTTTAAGTGGCTTAGGTAACTATTAGCATGCAATTAAGACACTACAAGTTTGCTAAGTACTCGAAAAGCGCAGACTTCTGCTAAGTTTATTATTTTATGTTAGATCTCATTTTAGATTTGCTTAAAATGGCCCTATTTCACAATGATAAAGAATCCTGGATCCAGAAGGTGAATTGGATCACTTCCAACATGTTTCATACATACGTGTCAAGTATTGGGGGATGGAGGGGTGATGATTTTAACTCGTTTTGTAGCCACAGTATCTGGGCATCTGGGTCTCAGAGTTGATAATAAATTTATCTGTATACCAAAGTATTTCTAGAGTCTATTATGAGGCTATTTTAACTATCTAACTGACTACGCTCAATCATCCCAAGTCTACAGTAGAATTGCTTGAATTACTCAAATTCAGATCTTCAAGTCATTTGGTAATTGTTATATAAACAATGACCCTGCATAATAATTAATGTATCAGTGGTTGTCTACTTAAGTTTATAAACTGGTTCAGTCTAATACAATTTTTTTTTTTTTTTATAGATAAAACCTTCTGACTGAAAGATGATGTACTGTCTTGTTTTTACAGTCCATTTTAACCTATCACATTGCTGTAGCAAAGTCTTTGTTCTGTTTTGGTGCAGATATTTGTGGAGGAAATCTGGAAGAATTACATATGATGTCATTTCTTGGCACACTGGAAAGTGCTCTGAGGGGATTCTAATCCAAGTTCTATGTGATAAAATAACTGTGTTAATTTCTTAGGAAAAGCAATTTAATTGTGCTTGGAGGCCCGTAGCAGTAATTATACACCTGTGTGATCATGACTACATGTATCTGTGTAATTTTATGAGGCACATGCATTATGTTAATGGGTATGATTGCTTTAGGTTTTTCAGAACATGAATGCATTTACATAAAGCAGTTATAGTGGACAGTTTTTCCCAAATATGTTGTTGGCATTCACTCAGTCAACATTTTAGCAAGGATGAGAATGGAGTTGATTTTTGTCATAGTTTGGTGGTTTGCAAAGATCTGAACTCTAACTTGAACTTTCACAAACACCCCCACTCCAAAATTTTCACTCCACATTTCAGCCATCCTCATTTAAAGTGTTACATTTGGATGGTAATAACTGGTTTACTTTACCTTTGGCAGTTTTCAAAGCATGTCTCTCTTTTTTTTGAGGGGAGGGGGTGTTTTTTTAAATTTATCAGTCTAAAACCATCACCCCATCCACAGGGTTTTTTAGAATGTGTGTGAGAGAGAACTCTGTTATCTAAGTGGAACTGTTATTAGTTGGGCTTTGCTGTCATGATTGGATCCGGCTACTGCAGTACCTTCTACCCAATGAATGATTAGTTGCCCTCCGCTGGAGGGGAAAAGTTGATTTCTTTTTCCTTCACTGCCTGCACATCCACCTAAGCCTATTGTTCTCCTGCTTTACCAATTTTCTTCCCAATATCTTTCACATCTTATCTTTTTTCTGCCCTTTCCACCACTTCATTTTAATTTTTTCTACTTTCATCTCTTTTACTTTGATTTCTTTTTCTTTTTATGACTGACCTTTTTTGAACATCAGCTCCAAATGACTAATATTCAGATATACTTTTGACAGTTTCACAAATCTACTTTATATGCCTTAAATTGCTCAATAAGGGAAAATGTAGAGATGATGCATAACAGATTATCATGGCTGACAGTGGAACAGAGAA
>JBAMHV010000016.1:4979187-4990006 GCA_037177535.1 Pseudomugil gertrudae | reverse complement strand
AGAAGCAGCGTTTAGCTGTTATGCTGCAAATATGTGGAACAAACTGCTGGTGGAGATTAAACTTTCACCAACTGTAGGAACGTTTAAATCCAAGTAGAAAACTTTCCTTTTTTCATGCGCCTATCAATGACATCTGCACGGTATTTTTATCTAATCTGCTTTTAATTATTTTTTATTTAATTTATGATTTTATTGTGATTTCTGCTGTTTTTTTTTGCTTTTCTGTTTCAATGTAAAGCACTTTGAGTTGTCTTGTACATGAAAGGTGCATTACAAATAAACTTGCCTTGCCTTTGTTTGATTGTTTTTTAATTTGTGAGAAAGTATACTGAAAGCCAGTAAATAATTCTCGCTGGACATCAAGAGCCACGAGCCAAATTCCCTGTTGGCCAAAAAGTCTACTTGCCAACAGTGTAGTAATTCATGCGTGTGGTATACTTCCAGGTTATTTGCTTGGACTCTCCTTCTAAAAGATTTAACTGTTTTGTATATTGAGGCAGAGGAATCTTTACCTTTTACATTTAGATGTGTTCATTTCTCTCAGAGTTGCACCACTATAATTTGTTATGTCCACAGTTTTATTCTCAGCCCAACAATCTCTGTTTCATGTAATGTACAATATTAAATAGTATTACAGTGGAATGTTAATAATCTTGTTCTTTCACGTTGTTATTTTAGCTGGGTCAGACTACCTCCCTCCAGTCATTAGACAGGGCCCAATCAATCAGACTGTTCCAGTAGATAGCACAGTAGTCCTGGGTTGCCAGACTGCTGGCTCTTTACCTCCCACAGTCCACTGGAAGAAGGACGGTGCAGCAGTGTCTCTCATGGACTCACGGATGTCCATAACAGAAACAGGATCACTGAAGATTCACTATGCTAAGGTAAAAGATTAAGTAATACTGCAGTCAACAGGAATGGAAACTGGAATAATTAACATTTTAATGTGTGCACCCATATTTTCTCTTCTCAGCTGGGAGATTCAGGGATCTACACTTGTGTTGCTTCCAGTCCCAGTGGAGAAGCTTCTTGGACAGGACATTTGCAAGTAGAAGGTGGGTTATTTATATGGAAACACAAAAGAACACTATACATTATATACTGAAAAAATCTTGTAGGGTTAACTATGTTTAATCCAATTTATTCATATCTTTATGGCAGAATTTGGAGTTGTTGTTCAGTCAAGTCTACCCACAGACACTCGTCTGATCCCCAGTGCTCCATCCAAACCTGAAGTCACCAACATCAGCCGTACATCTGTCACTCTATCATGGAAATCCAACACTAATGCTGGTGCTCTGCCTATATCTTACCTAATCGAGGCATTCAGGTTAGACATATGCACATGTACTGAAGAATTCAGTGGTATTTTAGTAACTTTGTCTCATGTAGTCACGTGTAATCATTTCTTCCTCTGTAGTTATACTTTAGGCAGTAGGTGGGTGACCGTAGCTGAGCATGTGAAGGCAGAGACGTTTGTCCTGAAAGACCTAAAACCTGGAGCTGTCTATCTCTTCATGATCAGAGCAATGAATGCTCACGGCATCAGTGATCCCAGTCCAATCTCTGACTCTGTCAGAACGCAGGGTCAGTGTGGATTCTCCATCTATTTCATATGGTTCATCACACAACTAACAAGCAGTGCGGATACACTGCTTATTTCAAATAAAACTCTTGCTGCAATTTGAATTCTTTCCTTCTTTTGATATACATAGACAGCACTTCCACCATTCAAGGGGTGGACCACCGTCACATTCAGAGAGAACTGGGAGATGTTGTGATCCACCTGCACACACCGAATGTCCTTTCATCCTCTGCTGTACGGGTTCAGTGGAGGGTAAGGAGACCATTCTACATTGACTGTCCTGCAGTTGCACATTGCTGTACTACTGTATTTACTTATGGCTGCTAAAGTTAAAGCAAATATGGGAAAAGATAAAATGGAACAGTATAAATAAACACAACTTCTACTTTAGTAAATACGTGTGTAAAAGGTTCAGATCTTAGAAAAATTATTAAGACTCACAGTGCTGACAGAAATTTTGAACTTCAGATTTTTAAATAGCTGACTTACATGTTGTGGGGTTTTGTGAGGCAGTATGATGGTTAGCAAGCACATTTTTACAGTGAAATGAGAAACAACTAGAGATTTCTTTTCCATTAAAAAAGTATTTTGCAGTCAGGATTATCTCTGCAGTGTTTTCTGCAAACAAGATGGCAAAGAATACATCTACAGTACTGACTATTGAATTTGTTGGAGTGATGCATTCCATTTGAATTCTCATTAAAATGCACGTGCAGCAGTTGGTAGTGTCGATGCCTTTAGAGAATCTGTTCAGCTATCACTTGCCAAATAATATGGTTTAAATGGAATTTGCTTAGTTCTGCTTTATTTTAAACCCAAACCATACTAAGTTGAAATTATTCATATGTTAATAAGTTAATAAAAGAGTTTAATAAAAATAGGTTAAGAGTTTAGTTTAAAAAAAAAGTTCCATGAGTGTTAAAATATCCATCTTGCAGGATGTTCTCTTGCACACAAGATGGGGCTCTAACCCCTTCGATGAATGTTGTTTTAAGTTTGAAATAGAAATTTTTAGTAGCTGTGAATGCACACAAATCTAACTCAAAGCAGAGATGGTTACTTGTTCATAGTAAAAAAAATCTTGATCACAAATGTATGATATTGCACTTATGCAGCATCTTTTGTTTGCAGGTAGAGCAGCAGTCCCCATACATACAAGGTTATAAAGTGCTTTACAGGGCATCTGCAGAGCATGGTCAGCCTGAGGTGCAGTGGAGTGTACTGGAGGTACGTGCTCCACAGGAGGATGGGGTGGTAATCAGTCAGCTTAAAAGAGGATCCATCTATGAGTTCAAAGTAAGGCCCTTTTTTGATGAATTCCAAGGAGCTGACAGCGAAGTAAAGGTGGTCAAGACACTGGAAGAAGGTAGATTTCTACTGTATTATTACTACTGTATTACTGTATTATCAGTGTGTCTTTCTCAGTATCTCCATGGTTAACTGTATGCATCACTGTCTTAGCCCCAAGAAGAGCACCCCATGGTGTTACAGTTACAAAGAATGATGCAAATGGAACTGCTATCCTTGTTTCCTGGAAGCCTTCTCTAGTGGAGGATGAAGCTGGAATCATTCAAGAATACAAGGTACAAAAACAAAAGTGCTTAAATTTGGACTTTACCTTTGTGAGGCTTGTTATGACTCTCAGGCAAAACAGTACCATCCCACTGTCTTAACAGATCTGGTGCCTGGGCAATGAGAGCCGCTACCATGTAAACCAGTCAGTGGATGGTTCCACCTTTTCTGTGCTCATCTCCAGTCTGGCACCAGGAATTCGTTACAGTGTCGAGGTTGCAGCTTGTAATGGAGCTGGATCCGGAGTCAAAAGTGACGTTACTTTCTTTCAGCTAGGTAATAGCTTTTAACAAACCGAGTAGTTTTTAAATATGTTTTCTTTTCTTTTTAAAAAAATCCTTTCTTTTATTGCCCCATCAACACTTCTGCATTCACTCAGGTTTTCATGCCTAGGTTCTTTAACTCCCTGTCTTCTGTTTTTTCCAACCAGACTCTGCTGGCCAGATGATGGATATCAGTGACAAAAGAGATACATTATCACAGATCTCGGATGTGGTAAAGCAGCCAGCCTTTATTGCAGGCATTGGCGCCACCTGCTGGTTGGTTCTCATGATTTTCAGTGTGTGGCTCTACCGTCATCGCAAGAAAAGGAGTGGTCTCAGCAGCACATACACCGGCATTCGCAAGGGTATGCTTCTGTTGTCTGTTTTGCCTAGATTTTAGAGCATTTTAAAGGTGGCATTATTGTAAAAGGGGATCAAGCTATGACATGTTGCCACCTCACTACAGCAGTCATTTCTATTATACTGAAGACATTTTTTTCAGAGGCTGATAAGAAGATCGGATCAAGGGGTGGAAAAATTCTTTGGTCTAATTATCCTTTGACACAAAGACCTCGGAGACAAATTTGCATGCCATGCTATGCAGACATTCAAAGACTGACCTTTAATCACTTATTTGTAGAGTGTCATCTTCTCAGCAAAGCACAGTGCTTGGATGCACAGGCCTGTCAACCTGCCATGACCATGTCTGTGCACCACAATATTGCTGCTGTTTTCCAGCTGTCTCTCAGGTTACCTGTCACCCTCATTAACCTTCACCTGGACTTTTAAATCCAAGACAGAGAGAGCAATTACACAGATGGGATGCTCTTACTTAAATGTTGCATAATTCAATAGTATTAAAAGAATGGATGTCCATCACATAACAGGGGTTGACATTAATAAAAAAAAATTTCTTCTCTTTATTTTTCTCTACAGTGCCATCATTCACCTTTACACCCACAGGTATGTATTATATGTATAATCTGATCATGTTTGACATGTTTACATTCACATTAAATACATTTTTGTTGAAAAAAAAAGAAAATTTACTTTATTGTCCACCATGGTGGAAAATTGTCTTTGGCTCACCATTAAACACATTTCACATATTCATAAATACATACCATACCATTATTAATGAACATATTGTATCCTTACCAACTCTATGAAGGATCATTGGAGCTGCTGGTTGCAATGCAGTTACTGACTTTGTTGTGAGAAAGAAAGCATACAGAGGCTAAACTTTAAAAAAAAAAAAAACGAAGAAGCTAGAAAGAAAGATGTTAGACTTTGAAATGGTCTTGGCATCTTATCACTGAAACTGGCAACAAACAAGCAAAGAAAAAAGAAAAAGATGTAAAACAACATTTCTCATATGAGATAACACTCACAGTGGCTTGTTTTCCCTCTAAATTTCTATCCACAGAATGTATACTGTGTAGATGCTTTGGACACTTTTTGCATAAATATTGGATTTTTGTGTGTGTGTGTGAAGCGCTATACCACTATGCTAGGCTCATTTGTTTTAAACAACAATACAATCCAGTTTATTTCATATTTTATATTATTTTGTTACAAAATCATAGGTGAGTCCTGATAAATAAATATCTTTAAATCTGATGTATTTCTATCATATACAGATGCAACGATGTACTGAAATATGCAAAAACCTTTGATTTCTAATTTCCCTTCAGACTTCTTGCCTGCTTTTTAAGGCTTTTTCCACCATTGGCACTTCCTGTTTTTCTGTCAGCTCTCCAAAGCTAAATCTTCTTCTGTTTGTCTTTGCAGTTGCATATCAAAGAGGAGAATCTGTGTGCAGTGCTGCCAGGTGACTGATATTTTTGTCCCTTTCTGTTATAAAAAGACTACGGTAATAAGAAAGCTTTAGTTCTATTGTGGAAACACTAGGGGGAGCTGTCTCCCTGCTCTTAATATTCTGAATGCATGCTCACCCATTAATGATACAGTGTGGAGGTGGGAGTCTTTGATTGACAACACTGTGGTCCTCCTTGTTACAGACCTGGCCCTCTCAGCATGGGTGAACCACTGAACCAGTTGTGGCTGCCAGACAATTGGCCAAATGCATGTGCCAATCATAAGGATTGTAGCATCAACTGCTGCAATAATGGCAATGGCACCAGTGACAGCAACATGACAACATACAGCCGGCCAGGTTAGTATAAGGCTAAGATCATTCCATTCCCCTGGTAGAAGCCTGAGATACAGATTTTATAAATAATAAAAACCAAACATCTTATAACAATACCAAAGATATGTGACTTCCTTTGCTGCTGCTTTGTTCAAGTGCCTCTTTGTTTCTTGTATTCAGCTGACTGCATAGCCAATTATGGAAACCATCCAGAAAACAAACAAGGGGGACAGCTTGCTTTGGAGACACCCATATACAGTGATGTGAATCTTTCCAACAAGCTCGGTGAGATTAAAACATTCAACAACACCAACTTGTGCTATGCAAGTCCAGGAGAGGATGCATATGAGCCCATTCCATATGCCACAACACAGCTTATTCAGGCTAGCATTAAGAGCAAGTCAGGTGCTGGCGGCTGTGTAACAGAACCTCTGGATATACCCTGTTGGAAACAGCTTCCCAGCCTGCCTCCAATACCCAAGGAGATGGCAGCACAGATGCAATATAACATGACTGAGCAAAGCAGTAAAGGTACTGTCATAAACGTGATATGCTTTACAGGCTGAGCAAAGCAAGATGCTGTAAATTTCCACACTGCTTTGTCTCCAGATTTACAAGGAAGTGAGGGAATGATCCACCCTAAAAGTATCCCATACAGCCAGACCCGTGATCATAGCACAGGAGGCTCATACCACAGTTCAGACAGAGGCAGCAACAGCACCTCAGGTGATGCCATTAATTCTCCTGTAGTGCTTAATATTAATGAGACAAACTGTAAGTCTGTGCTGACATTGATGTTTATTTTTCACTTTGTAGGGAGTCAAAATCAGAAGAAAGGAGTACGAGCCCCAAAGATCCCAAAGCATAATGCAGTAAGCTGGGGTGGGGCGTTGTCTCCTCCTCATGCTAATGCATGGGACTGCGATGAGTATAGTCTGCCCATAGAAAAGAGGTACAAAAAGAAGAAAAGATGCACCACACACTGTTACAAATTCCCCAAATACATTGAGGATATCCTTCTGATTTCTTTACTTTCTCATGACTGACACACCTGTTCATAAAATATAGATTGTAAAGCTTTTCTTTGTCATATTAGACTACAGCTAGTGCATACTGCGATGGTCATTAGCCAGTGGTTGTCCATCAGATAAGAATAACTGAAAAACATCACACGATGAAATTATTCAAGGCACAAGAAGCTAAATTGAGATTACTGTTAATATCTGCACATTTTCTGTCAAAGCAAGAACTCATTGTCACTGTGGACACTTTGAAGTAATAATAGATTTATTTTTTGCCATTGTCAGGCAGTTGGTTACCTATTAAAGCAGGTAAAAGCAAAAACATGCATTCAAGAAATCAGCCATTTTCAGCTTGAGTAGCATGATGGAATGTTTTGATGGAAAAGTGAAGGGGTTTGCATTATGTCTAATGGACTGTGTCTAATGTGGAAGAACCGCTAGTACATTCATTCCCTTTATACATTATCGTACATCACTCCTTTTCTCATCAGCTTTGATCCAGAGAGAACAGAAAGTTGCCCTTCTCCACCAGCTAGAGGAGTAGTGTCATCCCCTACTGAAGTGTACTGTAGTCACCCAGCTGCCACATCATCACAGGGGCACTTGAGCAATGGCGTGCATGACGTGCCTGAAAACTTCGCACACACCTACAGCTCTATCCCTCTCTGCATGGACACTGAAGGACAGGAAGAGAACAAGGAAGAGGTCGAGGAGGAAACAGACACTGAGCTGGTTGAAAATCTCTACAGCCAACCCCACCACCACCTGAAACTCAGACAGCAGCTGCACCATATCTCTCCACACAAACTGCAACTCAATGGACTGGAGCAGACCCCAACCTCTAGCACCGGGGACCTGGACAGATCAGTCACGGGGTCTGTGGTTAACAGCTGGGGCTCAGCATCGGAAGACAACATCTCATCAGGCAGGTCCAGTGTTGTCAGCACCTCAGAGGGATCTTTCTTCACAGATGGTGATTTCAACCAGGCAGTTGCCTCTTCACGGGATATTGTAGGCCTGCGCATGTGCAGATACCCAGAGGAGTCAGGTGGGATGAAAATGTTGCTTGTGTGTTATAATTGTCTTAACAGGTTTGCTTACTTTAGCAAATATCTTTGCACACGATCATATTTCTTTAAAATTGTTAGCGAGAGCAAAATTTGCTGGCTACAAATTACAGACAGAAAAGACAAAGTTAAATAAACTTCTTGTTAAAATGACATCATAAATCATTACATTGTTTTAATTGTAAATTCATCGTTCTATATGCATTGTGTGACTTAAGCATTTTTATTAAACCTGTATGATGTCTTCAGGCTGGCGGATACAGCGAGCCAGCAGCCCCATGTCTACAGACAGCAACATGAGTCCAGCAATCACACATAAAAAACCCAGAAGGCATAAACAGAACCATTCTGGCCAGCAGGGCTATCAACCCAAAGATGTATTCAATGATGGTAAAAACAGAATGGAGGACATTTGCTACCAAATGTCTCCTCATAGTTCTAACATTTGAATCTCTGCTTTGTCTCCAGACTCTTGCATGCCTCTGAATTTCTCCAGTCAAATGTCCAACGGTGACTATAAAGCACGGGGAGCCACGTTGCCTCGGATGGGCTCTGGTGCAACCCGAGGTAGACGAGGCAGCACCGGCACTCACAGGGTCAGAGAAAGTGCCTTTGAAAAGAAAGGCAGCCAGGAGATGCACAACATTCCACCAGGAGGCAAAGGAAACAACAAAACCCGACAGCAATCAGGTACAGGGTGGATTATCAAGCCCATATTTTGATTTAGCATTTAAGAGATGTAATTTTAGAGTCATCTTATCCTCTTTTCTGTTTTTTTTTTTTTTTTTTAATTTCAGAATTTGGCGACATCCTTCTGTACAGCCGTCCCTCTTTCCCATCAGGTCAAACTCAGAGCTCTAATTCATCTAACTTTCATGCATGTGGAGACTCAAGTACCAAACAGGAAGAGGAACAGGTGGCCCCAGCTGGACAGGTGGAGGAGGTAAATAAATATCAAGCGGTATTTGTCAGCCTATATCTTACAGTGCTTCTTGTGTGACAATATATGCAACAAAATAAAAACACAGTAACCAACGAGGTTTTATTTTTACAGCTACTGAAAAGCTGAGAAGCAACATGAGCACAAGGAGGATATCTTACAGCTGCTTCAAAGGACTATGACTTTTACAACATGGCTAAAGACATAAAAAATACCGCACATTGTACAATATTGTTTTCTACTTGGACTTTCTCGTTAGGTGTTGGAAAAAAAGAAAATAGAAAAAAAAATTCTCCCATATTTTAAGTCTGTGGACTCGTTTGTTAACTTTTTTGGTGACCAGCTTCCAATGAGGCTAAACTGCTGGTTACTCAGTAAAGTTTAATGAATGCACATTTGATGGCGGCTGTGAGTGTCTCCAAAAATTTTGCTCACGGCGACTGCTTGATGCGGTTCTTGTGATATCCGTTTGTTATTTTACTGTAACTGATTGAGAGTCATTACCAGCCATCTTGTACATTGTTTACTGCCACAGAAGTGCTTCAAATTTTATATAACAGTGTTAATGTTTTCTAAGTGATGTATATCTGTCTTTGTATTATTTGTTCTACTTTGGTTATAAAAGCACAATCATTTAATTTTATTCTAAGTCAGTGTTAAATGAACTTCAGCCTGGAGGAAGTCAGTCGTCAGAGTCCTGTTAATCATTTTATTGCTTCATGTCAGCTTGAGAAAAGATTGTTAATAGTGATTGTGCATTGAGTTGCGTTTGAGCTGCTTTCATTCAGATTTGAGCTCTGTTGTGTGTACTGAGAGACTTGCATGCAGATTCAGACAAAATGGAGGCTTTACTTAACACCTTAACCTACTTTACTTTCCATTTAGGATAATGAAAAGTCTTTTCATGGACTGGTTCCATTTATTGTGTCTATTTGTTGAGTTAATTTGGTCTGCTCTTGTGTTTCCTTTGACTTTTTGCCACAACTTGTGGAATAGGGCTGGACGGTAATTAAATAAAGTAAATAAAAAAACAAAATAAAGAAAAAACAACCAGATGCATTTGCTCACCCTGCAGTTTGAAAATGTAAATAATAAAACATAACCACCTTATTTGTTTAACAGGCTTAATTAAAGTATTACATATACTCATGGAGGAGTGGGATGGAGGTGGGGGACTCAAAAGCTGGCTGGGCTTTTAGTGGTCCATGTTTTAGGCCTTTGTTTGCATATTTGTGAAAATCATCCATCCATTTTCCACTGCTTATCCGAGGTCGGGTCACGGGGGCAGCAGCCTAAGGAGGGAAGCCCAGACTTCTCTCTCCCCAGCCACATTCACCAGCTCATTTGGAGGGATCCTGAGGCGTTCCCAGGCCAGCTGCAAGATGTAATCAGTCCAGCGTGTCCTGGGTCTCCCTTGGGGCCTCCTCCCACAGGGACGTGCCCAGAACACCTCACCAGGGAGGCGTCCCGGAGGCATCCTAACCAGTAGCCTGAGCCACCTCATCTGGCTCCTCTCAATGTGGAGGAGCAGCAGCTCTACTCTGAGTCCCTCCCGGATGGCCGAGCTTCTCGCCCTATCTCTAAGGGAGACACCGGCCACCCTGTGTAGGAAGCTCATTTCGGCCGCCTGTACCCGGGATCTCATTCTTTCGGTCACGACCCACAGCTCGTGACCATAGGTGAGGGTGGGGACATACAGCGACCTGTAAATTGAGAGCACTAAACCTAAGCCCAATCTCCACACAAAGTTCACAAACCTTAACAGGCATCAAAATTCACAAAACAAGGTTGAGACCAGAAGCAAAGTGGGCCAACTGTCTCCACAAAACAGTTGCCACTAAATTGAAGAACTGCATCGCCTTTTATCTTGTGGCGCTGATGTGTGGAGCAGCCATTGGTCAGGATGACAGCAAATCATGAGGGCAGATGAAGGCGTGGTGAGGTGGAGTCAATCCCAGCCAGGTGATAGTAGTTTCCATGCTGAATGAAGGAGATCAGGCAGATTAAATTGATGGCAGCTGTAACATACATATTGCAGACTTATTCCTCTACCTGTACTTTAAAAACAGAGGCGGGGGGTACATCCTGGACAGGTCGCCAGTCCATCACAGGGCCAACACACACACAGACAAACAACCATGCACACACACACTCACTCCCATGGGCAATTTAGAGTCTCCAATCAGCCTATCCCCAAGGTGCATGTCTTTGGACTGTG
>JBAMHV010000016.1:4946918-4974516 GCA_037177535.1 Pseudomugil gertrudae | reverse complement strand
CTACATCACTCACATGTATGGAAGGAAAGATGACAACAGACCCCAGGTTAAAAAAAAGCGAAGTTCTCCTTTAAATGCACAAATTGGTATGCATTTCAAAGCAAATTAAATTAAGCTGAAAGGAAACAAAAATAAAGATAAAACATTCTGAATTCATATTTATCTGCAATAAAAAAGTAATAAAATGAACATTTTTTAATGAGCATTTTCCTCTCTGTCAGAATTCCATTTACCTATTTATTCTGATACGGGTTTGTATAAATACAACATGACAGCACCAAAAGAAAATGAATAAGCAAATGGTTTTAGGGAATAAACTAATAGCACAACAGAGCAGAAACAATCTGTTTTAACTAGAAAAGCTAAAACACAGGTGTCCTCTCTTGGGATGCCTCCAGTTAGTAGATATAAATTCTCCTGCAAGGATTTAACAAAATAATTTGTCTTGGCCAAAACCTGGAGTAGGAATATAAAAGGATCTGCTTCTTCAAATGCCCTCTATCAGAGACCTCCAGGAGAGGCTTTGCTGCCTCGTGTCCACCGCACAATAAGAAGTGGCACCCACAAAGAACGAGATGAACCATCAGGGTGAACAGGATGAAAATAAATTGGTCACTGAGGGAACCAAAGGCCAGGAGACCACTGCCCTTTAGCTTACCCTCAGGGTATCTGGGCCACAGAGCGGCACTCGTAGTCTCAGGTGGGGTGCATGTAGACCTCCACCACACTGTTTTAATGTTGCAATTAGCCAAATGTCATGAGTCACAAATCAGCCTTTGAGGCAAGGTTACACATATTCATACTGAAAAGGTTGTCCACCACATGTTGGGTAGATTTCAGGACCTGTTGCTGTTCATACTGAATACAAATTTAAAACAAGCTAATTGATTAAAAGTTCTCATTTTTAGGAAACATTTTAACTGCAAATGCACTATAATGAGTGCAATGGGCCTCTTACAATGCCATATAACAACTTTGTTTGAGATTCCTAATGGTAAGCATGTTTAAAATACACATTGGAGCTTTCAGAGCTCTGTGATCATTATCCCTAAACCTAAATTACCATTGCATGTAACTTTGACATTTCTTGACTGATTTCTTTGACTGTCATATATTGTTATTGTTTGCATGTTGTTATATTTGGTACTACTATGCTTATGGATGATAATCTTAGTAAATAATAAGTAAGTAAATAATCCTATATTCCTTGAAATCCTTAAAGGGCTGTACCTTGATTTTTTTATGTATCATGAGGTCCTGAAGTGAACTTTTAAGTTATGACAAGAATGTGCTGACAACGTTTCACTGGACAATTGACATTTTCTGGAAATAACTGCTTAATTTATCACCTGTTGTAAATGTATAATATACTGTAATATGATATACATCGGCCCTGCGATGGACTGGCTACCTGTCAGGGGTGTACCCTGCCTCTCGCCCGTTGTGAGCTGGGATTGGCTCCAGCCCCCCCGTGACCCCGTTCAGGGAAAAGTGGTAGAAAATGGATGGATGGATGATTTACGTCATTTTTAAACCATCAGACCAGCAGTCTTAAAGGTGAACCTGTCTTTTTGCATCAGTCATGCTGGAGGTTAAAGGTCAGGGTCAGCAATAGAACAGTGGTATCGCTCCTGGGCCAACTTTCCCCTGGTATGCCAGTTGAAAAAAAGCAGCACAGCATTTTTTTTTAGCAAGATGAGGAATATCAGATCTTCAACCTAGCACCACCTTTCACATTCAACTTTTTGATTACTTATATTTTGAGGTTTAGAAAATAAGCCTCTATAATCTTGTTCATTCTTTCTTCTCGGCACCGTTTTATTTGCAGCAACAAAACAAGAAATAAATAAATAAAAACTTGTAAATTACAGCGCAAATAATTTTCTCAAGAAAATTAAACCAAACTAAAGCAAAAGCAAGATGCTTTGGATGCTTTATTGTCAGGATCCATTAACGGTTGCCATGGAAACATTACACGTTTCTCAGTGGTTTGCAGCAGCGCCTCAAGAAGTGAAGCAGTCAGAGACCAAATTGATCCCAGAGGGCTGAAAATGTATCTCAGCAATAAATTTGTTACACTAAGCTTATTTTTTCTCATTGAACCAAAACCACAACCACCAACAAATGAAGCATGCTATCCAAGACCATTATATTAAGCAACAACTTTATAAAACACAAGTCCAGCTATGTCAATGCAGGTAGAGCTCTGTAATTGGGCTCTGTGGGCTATAGGTTATTGGTTTTTGTTCTTCCATTAAACTCACATGTTCTACAAGCTGGTTAAATTAGAAGCTAGTGCAATGTGGTGATGGAGTTATGGAAAAATTGGTGCTTGTAAAAGGCAACCTAATTTTAGTCATCGTGATATAGAATAAACTTCACAATGTTTTCCCCTCCTCATTGCACTTCTGGGAACATGAGACGCTGAATATAAAGTTTAAGTGGTGGACTGCACTCTGAGCATATCTGTAAAATATCTGCAGACTTTCTTAATCCCTGAACATCCATAACAAGATACAAGGCTGCCCCACAATGCACAGAGCACCAATTGTGCTATTACCTGAGGCTATTCACTCGAGTGCTGATCCATGCAGGCAATAACAAAGTTATCTTTGTGTAGTATGGGGCAGTTGTGTGGTCCTGAGATAACAAAAAAAAGGAATCAAACGGCTTCTTTTTTCTTTTTACCTCATATTATGTTTAAACAGTGATCAAGAAAGAAAAGGACTTAAATAAATAATAGCATAAATTTAGCATTGTAGATATAAGGATGAATCATTTTCACATCAGCATGTGTGTTAATACCATATCAAAAATTAAACTGTCCCAAAGCAATGTGCTTTTGTGGACACACCTTCTGAGATGGAAATAAATGCTTGATGTTTGTCAAAATCATGTAAAATTAGATTAATAAAGTTATCATAGAAAAATTAGAAATCAGTAATGAAGGGATCTTGATTTCTAAACACAATCAAACACAATCTTGTATTCTGGTGGCAATTAATATTATAATTAACACAATCATATTCAATATGTGAATAACATTTCCATTCCAACACATGGTAGCTGAGTTTTATCTAGAAAAAAAGAAAAACAACAAAACCAAAATTGGTCCCTGCACTCCTTCGAGCTGATTGTTGACAGTTCAATCCCATCGAAAATTTAACTACTTCGTATAGGCATCTTCATCCTGCACATATACAAAATGTGTTTCAGACTCAGGCAATAGAGAAATCCGGTTCATTTTCACACACACATTTTTATTTTGCATCAAAGGATTGAAAAAAAATGGCCCAACTGTATGTGGCTGTGGATTCCTGAGAGCAAGCCAATCTGTCATGTAGAGGTTCTTCAAAGGGTGAGCTCTTACAAGAAATAAATATTCAAGCCAAAGACACCAAATCCTAAACTCATAGAATTTCCTAATCTGCTGCATTTTGAAGTTGTAAAAGATCTTTGAATGGGCAGCCATTGAAGTCAATAGGCCTACATATTTGTATGAGGATAGAGTGAACTAGTAACCAGTCAGCAATTTTAAAATATATTAATATATAACATAACATTGTTGTTGTTTACCCCTTCTTTTGTATGTGCATTTGAATTTAGGTCACTTGAATGTATCTGTCTCGGCTCCTCTGTTCCTTTTACTGTCATATTGTCTTATGAATATTGCACCTTTATTATATCAATTGATGTAATTGAAAAAGAAACATCAATATATAATATTGTTGTGAAATATAATATTGTTGTGAAATGGCAGAGAATTTAGTATTGTTCTAAAATCTTTGCTTTGGATCTTACAATTGATGTGTTGCTTTGTTACCATAAAAAAGAAAAAAAAAACTAGAACCATTGTTTGTGTAATGTATATATGCTTCACAGCAAGGTGTAGAAACATCGTAAACTATTTTTTGGCATATTAGTTCCAAGTGTGTACCAGCCATTTTTATTTTTTCCCTCCAAAATTCTCAGTATTTCTCAACAATTACAACACAGCCAAACATGTTCTGATTCTATTCTGTTTAACACATTTCCTGCTTTGCCATCATGATTCTCTTCCTCAGCTCAGCTGACAATGAGTTTGTGCTTATTTTTACCAAAACGCTCTGTGCAAAATACAACAATACAGTAGCTTAATCAAAATAAGCTAACAGTTTGCGCATTAATAAGTAAAAATAAATAAATTAGATTCACAATATTAAATCACAAAAGAGACAACATTGGGCATTGGGTTTGGCTTGCATAGCAAAGCAAAATAAGAAAAAAAAACATTAAAAAACATATTTACAAGCAAGTTACATAAGTTTGCAAGTCCTTTGTTGTATTTGAATCAGTCATTTTGTTGTGTTTCTTTTTTTTTAGCTCCAATGTGAACAGTTGCACTATGTGACAGAAAACAGAAGTAGACATATAACATACTCTTAACTCTTTTGTAGAGGGAGATGAAAAAAACACTGTGAGTGGTGTCTGTGTCTGTACATGATATTTACAGCTCTGCATTTAATTTTGCACCCTTTTATTTCTTTTCTCATTCTATGTCCTCTCCATCATTTGAACAATATACTTAGGGAAAATCTCATAGCGCTTATCAACAAGGTGTCCAGTGTCAGACTGTAGCTGCAAAGAGTGATGCTTCATTTTGACTCTGAAAAAGAGGAAAGATAAAAAAAAAACAGAACTCAGTTATTCATTAATTCTTGATACCACATAATCCAATTCAGGGTCACAGTAAAACAGAACTATAAATTCTAAATAAATATTCTTATTCACATTTTCATTTCTTCATTTTGTCCTCTCGAGGTCTTGTCTTATTGAACGATCATCTTTCTACTGAGATCCTATTGAGTCCAATTTAAAAAAATTTTCCATCAAGGATAAAAACGATATTCTGACCAGGAATTGCCACAAAAGAGCCCATACCATGATGCTACTGCCTCCATGTTTTATAAATGAATACCACTTGCACAGTTATCAGCCCAGTCTGTTCATTAAACAGTTTTCAGCAGTCTCCTTTGTCCATGTCGAGACTACTGATTACAGAAAGGCATTTGTAATTTTCTTATTTTTTGGACTCGCAAACATCTGAAGTGGCCTAGAAATTAATTTGCAATTCTTCGTGTCCTTGTAGATTACATTTGTTCCCTAGGAGTTGGTTAGCAACAGCTGGGGAGTGTAACAACAGTCTTTCTGACTATGGAGTCCAAGTTCTTGAAAAATGCCACACACATTAACATCCAAATAACAATTTTGTATCACTCAAAAAGTAATCTTTCAACTTCTTTTCAAAGTTCAACTCAGACTGATGATAAGAAAAAGGAATTTGTCACAGCGTTGTCATGCTGACATGACAAATGGAGTTTGTCGCTTTCTGCAAAAACAATGTGGTGAAGAAATGTTCAGCTTTTTTTTCTGAATCAGAAAAACAAACCACTTCTGAATTGTTTCTTCCACTTTATTTCTTTATCAATTTTAAAAGCAGTTTGCTAGAATGTTTATATTATTGTCACACATGCAATGTTTTCTCAGGACATCATCATAATTTGTGGTATGTATCCTCTTGAGGATCAACACTTACAGTGTTCTTTTTTGTCTGTGCCATTAGTGGATGGGTTCCCGTTTTGGGAGAAATCTGTGCCAGGTCTCCTGTGGGTACTCCTACTTAGGGTGGCCATGCCGGATGATGTCGTGCCACTCCAGGAAGCCATATGCTGCCTCTCTAGTGTTGACACAGTCACCATGCACTCCTCAGAGGGGTCTGAGCCTGCAGCTGCCCACGAGCTGTGCATGTGGGAACCCATGCCGTGAAGGGACTTCATAGCCGATGTGTGGGCTGTTAAAAGGGTAGTAGATGAGGATATATGGAAATAATTCAAGGGTAAGACTTAGTGACATACAATGGGCCTTTCTGATTGGATTTTTAAAAGAGAAAAAACAAATATGAGTCTGAGAGTATCGAAGTCCAAACTGACCGTCTGTGTTTGCATCTCTTGGTCTGGGAAGAGTTCCAACCTTGTCTGTCTGAGGTTTATGGCCAGCAAGTGGTGCCCTCTTGTGTCCAAGGCTGTGTGTGCTCTGTGCACCGTGGTCTGATGCGACAAAGCTGTCTGAGTGACACTGTTGGGAGGTTTTACCTACAAAAACCAGCAGTGAGTCATTTACTAAAAGATAAGATTTTTTATATCAATTCCAAAAAATTATTATCATTAACCCAGAAAGGCAAGAAAAAAGCTAGATATATCACTTGTAATAGGAACAGAAGTGCTGTCATCACTGAAACCTGATTAATTGCATTCTAGCCTATGTGCTTTTATTAAACAAAAGGAATAAATATAGATATGAATATATAAAAGCAAAAGACATTATTCACATCACATTTTCATCACAGAAGATCTATCACAGTTACAACATGATATAATGCTCAGGGAATACTGTTCGAAAGCGCTTTGATCAGACAGCATTAAGAACTTTCTTCCCTCTTTTGTTGCAGCAATGTATGACATGTGATATTAAAGTATGACTATGACAGCTCCTGTAGAAATAGTGCCACCACAGTGACTTCCTTTATGTTTTGAATTACTGGACTGAAGATATTCTCTCATTCTGCCTGGGCGCAGTTCTAAAATAGTACCTTATAATATGTGACAGTTAAATATGAAATGATAGCTTGTTTGCATTGCTAATGTGTGTAAATATTTGTAGTCACACTGACTTGTACTGTGCCCTGCAATGGGTTATTAAAAGTACTGAAAACACATATTTTCAATGCGCACGTCAATTGCAAACTATGAAACAATGGGGTCTAAAAATGGTACAGTTCTGTTCCTGTGGGAGATGCCATCAAGCGTTCTAGTTCTAAAGAAAAGCTTTTAGAAAGAAACCTATTTATAAATGCATCAAATCTTAAATGTTAGATGTGTTACTTTTCACTAGAGCTCTACTGAGAAGTTGTTAAAATATTATGTTATGGCTGCAACATGTATCTGAGAATAACTGCACAAAGTCTGAAAATCACTTTGGGGAAAAAAAGATCTATTAGCAAAGAAAAAAAATGAAACCAGAACATCTAAATAATTTTGAACTTATTCAAACTAAACCAAAAATAGATATAGGTTTTGGATAAAATTTTAACATACCATATTTGTAATATGCTTAAAGGCTGTAAAAACTGTGGACTAAAGTCTGGTGTGTCCCAAAAGCACATAGGACTGCAGGACTCAATTCATATCTAAAATGCAAAACACTGATTCCAGGATACAAGACCTTGCAACCTTGACACTGAATAATTTGATGTGGTTTGTACAGTGGGTCTCACGTCTGTTTAATGCGGCAAATTGTAAAGTCAAATTTGTCACATACTGAGACGGTAACAGCATTTTACTGGTGGATCTATGATTCTACCCCTACATATGGCCATAAGCTGTGGGCAGTGACTGAAAGAACAAGATCATGAATATATGCGGCAAAATGAGCAGGTTGGCTGGGCTTCTCCTTAGAGACAGGGACAGGGTCTTGTCTTCTGGAAGGGGCTCAGAGTAGAGCTGATGCTTATCTGCATCAAGAGGAGCCAGATGTGGTGGCATCTGGGTAGGATGCCTCCTGGATGCCTTCCTTTGAAAGGTTTGGCAGGCATGCCCATTCAGGAAGAGACCCAAGGGATTAACAAGGATGCATTGAAGGGATTACGTTTCCAACGAAGGCCTTGGGATCCCCCCATATGAGCTGGGAAATATGGAGGCAAAGAAAAAAGTCTGGGCAGGTACCCCCACAACTTGACCCCGGACAAGCAGCAACAAAATAGATGAATAGATGGACATTTGGCATGTATTTAGACCTTTCATTCATCCACTGTTAAGAATTTAGGTGAATTCATTTCAAATTTCACACGAGTTAAGTCACATTTAGGCAGAAGTAATGTGTATTCTTCATGTAAGTCAGCTGTGAATATTTGTTCCGGTTGTCAGTGACCTTGTGATCTATACATTTAAGAGCAATGACCTAAATTCCTTTCGAAGCATACCTGAGCCCTCATGATCCACACTGTGACCAGGAGTGTACTCAAAGCCACACAAATTCTTTGACACCACTGCATATCTTCCATCCTCCTCGTCATCATCTTCCTCCGAAAGGAGAGTGGCTCCCAAATCAGAGCCCAATGTGCTGGACATGAAATCCATTGTGGCATTGGACACATTTGGACTGCTCTTCATATGCCTAAACAAATGTGGGAAATAGAATGTATTAATAACGAAAGCAAATCTTTCAGAAATCAGTAGAGTCAAAGAAAATGCTCCTAAACAAACACTAGAAAGCGGAATCAGAGGGTTTTCAGAAGAGCAGAGATGCAATGTGCAGCGACCAAGAATGCCTGCAGTGATTTCAACTGATTACTTTCTCAGCAGTGGTGTGTTGAGCTAACACAATAGAGTTGTAATTGGACTGGATAAAAGATATCTGGATGGGCAGGGCTGTCAGCAACACGCCTGTTATCTCATGCACAGCTGTCCTCCACGATGGCTCACATCCCACCATAGAGGAGATGCATGCATAATTACCATCTCTATTTACTGATGTCAGAACACCATGTAAGACTGAACCCAGTCATTACCCTCCAACATGTGTCAGCCCTGACTTATCAAGTTTTCCAAAGCTCCCTCAGAGGTGTAATCAATGGAGAGATGTTTTTATCGCTTGCAAGACTCAGGGACTGCAGATTTGGGCAGACATATGTAAATACCAGCAATATAAGATGCTCAGACATCATCCATTGATATGCAAAACTTAAACTATCCTCAGAATAAAATGAATACAATTACAGGTATCTCTCTAACTGTGAAAAGCAAACACATTTAAATGAAACTGCACTGCCTTCAGGCAACAAAAAGCTTTTTTTTTGGTCTATTTTGCTGCAAAGGATTCTTACCATGCCTGTTTTGCCACCTCATATTGGTAAGCTCTGGTTAGCTCATCTAAGTGGGCCTGCAGAATGGATTGCATTTCCTCGTGGTGTGTAGAACTGAGGGAGGAAGATGAAGGCTGGCTGAAGGGAGCTGCTGCCGGCGAGGAAGATCTTCCTCTTAAGGGAGGAGTTGGACCTCTCTCCTCTTCTACATTTTTGTCCAAATTCTGGTGACGATAGGTCTGGACAGATATGGGTTGGGCCCAGCTGCTGTTGTCATATCTGCCATGGAGAAGAAGAGTTGTAGATTGTATGTGTTTACTCATTTGTGATTTCTTATAAGCAGATTAATCAAATGTGAAGTGAACTTTCTCATAAACAGATATACATTGGGCACAAGTCTGAGTTATTGTAGTATCTGCATTTGCATGTGTTTTCCTTCATGATGTCAGTAGTAATTTTGTTGACAAAATATTTAATCATAGTCTTCATCAACACATTATTTTTCTCGACATATAAAAACAATGTATGAATAAAAACTAATGCACTGGGATGAAAACTATAACAAAATGTTCAGATAATTTCATTAACCAATAAAAAAAACACTAAATTACAGTAGCAACGATATCCAATCAGAACAACTGTTATTGTGTGGAAAGGTGAGAGGAATAAAGCGATCCAATCTGATTATAAACTTTTGTATGGATGAGGCTGCAACCAAATGGTTCCCTGGGGAGATGCTATAGATACACCTGTGTCTGGCATTTCTTTATGAAGGGATCTTAAAACAATGTCTACTCAGGGAGAAAAAGAAGAGATGAGATATGGACACATTTCACATATCATGCAATGCAAAACAGACAATTGGAGCGACTATAACTGGCAAAAACACAAAAAACTCAAAGCAGCTTTTGCTTTGTCATCCAGAAATGAAAGCAAAGGTAAGCATGCTAACACTATGTTAAGCTTGTGGTGTGCTCATTCCAAGTTAAAATGACTTACGGGCTCATTACTTTGATATGATTTGAAAAAAAATTGCCCAAAAAATTTTAGGATGTAAAGTTAAATTTTTTTATTTGCTATTTTTCCAATAGCTTTTTTTAGACATTACTTTAAAGCCTTCATGGAATCTTTACATGCTATTCTACATTTTCATTAACTAAATCTACTGTAATTTAGTCAACAATATTTTGATATTTAGTTGACTACAACTAAACTTAAACTAATTGAACATTTTGTCAAAAGACTATAACAAAGAAATAACACTGCTTTATGTTAGCTTTTTGTGTTATACATGTTCCAAAGTAGAGATTGATAAGATTTTTTTCCTACCCTCCTCCATGGGTTTCCTGGGAGTATCGGTCAAGGTCAACCTCAGTACCTGGAAGTGGATGCATGGGTGGTGGAGGGAGGGGTATGTTAGCCCAACATGTCCCATTTGCTTTGGATGTTTTCGTGATACCCTTTAACTTCTTTTTCCTCCCCACCTTTGCTCCTAGAAGCAGATATAAACAAAAAAGATGAATAATAAAAAAGCTGTGTATTCTCAACAATCTAACAAGATTTGATACTTAATTCACACATACACACACCTCTCTGTTAAAACATCTTCTACCTGCATGTTCAAACATGTCCTACACACTGTCCGGTAGCTATTTTTCTTCTTTTTTGTGTGCTGACAGCACATTAAAACATTTTGTAAATGTTGACATTTCTTAAAGAGGCATCAAAACCTGCGGCAAACCACTTTAAGCTGCGTCCATACAGCTTCGCCTCTTGTTCCACTTTATCTCTGGTAAGCCTGACATTTCGTTGAGCACGCAGTCTATTGTGCAAAACTACAGAAGTGCAGACAGATATGCCTCTGTGACTTCACAAAATGTATATAAGCTAAATAAATAACTCAGAACACTGAGGGATTTTCTGCCATCACTAATCAAATTAAGCCAAAGAAATGCGTCATGATTGCGTGACATTTCTGGGCTAGATAAGCTCTCAGGGTAGAATGGTGATGAAGACAGAAGAGTAATTAAGAACATTGTCCTAAGGGGCCAGTTTAGTGAATATGTAAATAAATTCTTTCCTTTCCAATTTGCTCTTTCCCTGGCTTTAGCCGTAGGTAATTTCTCTTATCGGGAAAATATTGCCTGTGATTTTTGCTGAAAATGTCCACAGAGACACTCCAATGATGCAACCACGACCATGCAGACAGCACACAATTAGAGGGACAAAAAAAATATTAATATCTTGCTCATTTTAGCATGGCTCATACCACTACCAGGGCGTCTGTCAGTTAGTGAGTAGCCCATGTTTGCCATTTCCTGCTGGGCTTGTAGAGAAGCCTTCCAGCGGGGATCTGGCCTGTCCACAGCCAGCTCATGGAAGCTGTTGGACTGAAGTATCTGAGTGGTGGCATAGGGGGTGGGCTGACTGCCTCGTGCTGGGCTGCTGTAGCCTCCTTTCCCCATGAAGTCAATACTGCTGTAGATGGCACCATCAGACAGCATGGTGCCCGTTTTCTCCACTGCTGCAGACGGTAAAACATCTAAGACAAACGAGGATGGAGACAAAGAGAGAAGGGGAATGGAAAAGGCAACATGGAGAGATAAGTTGACATGAACTTAACGATCTTTAAGGTCATTAACACTCCCTGCTGCTCTGGCACTCTGTATTAGTTAAATACAGGTCTAAACTGGACTTGATATAAATGAAAGTGATTATCAACAACCATAATTAGCATGCAATGCTCAGTAGGAGTCTGGTGGAGTGTTCAGAAGAGGGGATATTTAAACAGCGATAACCTTCAGCTCTACTGTCTTGCTCACAGAAAGCCTGCAGGTTTTCAACTTGAAAAATAACATACGGTAATATCGCACAAAACAAACCCATAAACCCAGCCTATCAATGTTATATAGCCAGCGAAAAATGCATTATGGCAGGGTATGACAAAAAATGAAAGCCAAAAATACATCCAAACACCTCAAATTTCATCAAAATATCAAGCTTGTCAAATTAAATTAGTAAATTCTAACCCTCAAAGGGTCTTTTAATTTAAGTCAGTGTGTTTAGCTTGTGTGTGTGTGTGTGTGTGCTTATGTGTGATGTGCTGTCACAGTGCTTCCCAAAGGATGAACATCAAAAGTGTCCAACAAGGCATTACTCCTCACCCCAGCCTGTTTATGTTGCTTACCTCCTCGGCCAAAGTTGCTGCCGCCCTTCGGACTCCCTAAGCCTCCATTAGCTGGGAGGCTTGTGGAAGGCCAAGAGTCAGCCAACCATGGGAGGCCTGGATCACCCCCCTTTAATAACCCTGGACGGCTGAGAAAGGATGTTCAAAGTCAGACAAAGGGATGAAGGGGGTGGAAGACAGAGAAAAAGCAACATTGTTAAATATTCGGTTCCCCTGTAATGGTATAGCTCATTTTCTGCTTGCCGCATCAACAACAAAATGATGTGAAAACTCATTCAGCATATTCTCACCAGTGGAGCAGTCCAGCACACAGGCAACAATAAACAACAGTGAGACATAAAATGGCAAGTCTATAAATCAGACTTCTGTAACCCCATCCCCACCCCCTTCACTCTACCTCCCTAACTCTCCCCAGAGAAACAAGGCAGGCCTAAACACACACTAAATCCACTTTAGAGCCTTAGCAAAACAGAAATTTACATTTTAAATTGAGAATCATGGACAGCCTCTGGCAGATCAGCTACACTAGAGCACTGTCTCCATAGCAACAGAGACAGCAAAAGCCCATTAGGTGGTTTAGGAAAGCTACCGTGTCATTTTGTCTTTGTGAAATACAACAGTCGTGAAAGCATGCTTTGACTTCAAGGTAGGAAAGTTGTTAGGAAGGAATTCAGGAAGAAGCAAAACGACTATTAGCAACCATTTCATATCGGCGGCTGTAAAAATGGCAAGGTATGTTAATGCCTGCACATCCAGTCAACATATTCTGTTTGCATGTTTAATGTGCGACCACACAGTGAATTTTCCACTGAGCCTGGTTCGCCAAGAGAGACAGGAATTACAGCTGACACAGTGATGTCTCCGAGGTGCTCAAACAATTGTGTCAATAATATCCATTCTAAATTGTATATGCAAATGTTTAACACAGCAACAACACATAACAATGACAATTTTGCACAAGTTATTTTGTGTTTGTAGAAAAAAGCTAAAATGCTAAAACTTTTTAAAATTATTTGTAAGATTCACATGTTTAGAATTAAGTTGTGACATTTCTGCAAAAAAAAAATCACATATTTTTGATGTTTACTGACTAAACACTAAATAATGTTTAACTTTGAGCATTTTTACAAGGCAGGGAATTATTTCAGCTACTGAACAGAGTCTCAAGGTTCAACTATTTACTCTTCTATCTCCGCATTCTGTACTGACCGACCCATGACTGTATCCTTTATGCTAAGCTTTTTTAAACAGCACATTTATCACCTCTCCCCTCCTCCTGTGACCTTTCACTGCGCCAGCAAATTCAGATGAACTGAGAGAAAGCCAGTGAATAAAACATCTGCCCACCTGCATTAATTGGTAGCACTCACTTCAAAGGAGTGATTAATGATTTCATCAAGTGAACACCAGCGCAAATCATACACCGATACAGTATGAATAAGCAGGGGGAACGGGTATGCAAATTCCATTCATCACCAGAGAACTCTTCATTTCAGGTATTACAATGGGCCAGTGCCAACGACAAGACAGAATATGAATTGCACTGCGTGGTGCTGAAATGTCAGCAGAAAAGCTCTAGCAAAAGGTTTTCTGGTTTGTAAAATCTCACCTTCCATTTCTGATCAGGCCTCTGTCTCTTTGGAATGTCACTTGTGGAGAAAAAAAGGAAAAAGAAATAAATAATTAATCTGCAATATTGTTAAATAATAAACAGAATCACCAATGACTGGTCATAGGCTGTCTCTTTGTGCACATTACATTTTCAGTGAAAGCACAGCATGCAGACGTACCTGCACGAGTAAAGGTGAAGGACTGAACTGCAAATCAAGAGGACACAAGAGAGTGAGGATATCAAAAGCTGAAGCAAGACTCATGAAATATAAATATACATATCAAATAGAAGCCATATTCTTATGCTAAAAATAATGAAGTAGAATAATTGTGTGGCTTATGTTCATCCATCTCTGGATGTCAGTGTTGATCAGGCTTTGATTAACTTGATTCATCTAATCACTGCATTCCAGCACCTTCTAAATCACAATGATGCACCTGAAGTCTAAGTCTCAAATAAAGGGGACAGTTTGGTTCAACATTCAGCTGCACTTTCATAATAATTTTATCTAAATTTTTAAGCCTCCTGCAATCTTAATAAATTGACATTAAAACAAAAAATAAATTAGATTAAAAATGTTCATTATATAAACAAATTCTATATAAGAAGGCCTTGTGTAAAAAATAGAAAAAAATAAAAACAAGACATTTCACACACACATATAATATATATATATATAGTTTTTTAAACAAAAGGAAACTGATTACAGCAGTGTCTGTCTAATCAGGAAATCACAACACTCTTTTTCTTAAGTCACTCTAATAAAAAAACGATACAATATAGTAATAAATTCATACAGCTACATGGTTGATTTCTGGAAGGTTAAAGAAATATTCCATTCCTAAACCTTCGTGTAGCTCATGTTAATGGGCAAACAACACCGGCCGTGGTCTGATAATGGAAGGGGATGTTAAATTACTTATCTCGCATGAATGTATTAGGGTGTTGAGGTGTGGTGCTGATGGAACTCGGCACAGCTGATGCACATCATTGCACAGTAAATTAAAGTAAATAGCTCCTATTTCCATTTGAGCTTGAATATATTTTCCTTTGTTGTGCATTTCAGGTTGCCTCAAATGGAGTCACATCTGTGATGACATCAGCCTCCATCACGGGAGAGACATAGTAAGCTTTGAGATTTGCTGAACTGATTCAGAACCATATAGACTGATTGTTTTACCTGCATAATTGCTTAGCCCCTTCCTTTTTTTTCTCCTCCAGTATAGCCAGGCACTGAAACCCATAAGGACAATCCAGCAGGCTCCTCCTAAACCAGCAATGAAGGCTGGTTGCTTCACCACGTCGGATATGCTATTGTTGCCCTCCGACCCTGTCATCACGTCCCTAAGTTCTGCACCTGGAGGCATCATACACATATACAAATGCAAAGAACACATAGAAGACACACATTAATGACCTGTATGTCAATTTAAGCACCTGAGATCAGGAAAATTATTGCAATCAAAGTGCCCTGATAAGATTAATCAACAAACAATGAAAAAAAAAGCAAATGCAGATTAAGAAAATCTATTTACAGGTAAGGAATTTCCTGGAGAGGAAAAAAAAACAGTAAAAGCAGAGCATGTGAGGAAATAAGGCTATGAATTAACAAACTGCACACCAAACATCAGGACATATGGGCATAAGGTAAGACAAGAGATAAAAGAAAAAAGTCACTTTGGAAAAAAGAATAAATAAATAAACGAATAAGCAGCATCAGTGCATCCAATACAGAGTTAATCAATTCAGCAGTGCACTTATCAACTTGAGCTGCAAGACATGAGATTGACAGAGCAGCTCTGACAGAGTTTGATTTTCTGTTCCGGCTACTGTGCTGTGAAATTAGATTCACAGTCTCCAGCAGGAACAACTCCACCCTCCCTACACTCTCCATCATTAAGCTTCGGTCCACGGGCCTGTTTCCCCTGCTCTGTACGTTAAGGGTGTTATAATATATCAGTCAAAAGTCACAGACGAAGAGCATCTGGCCTGGTCTGCCATATTGATTCTGGGCTTATATACAGTGAGCATCCTTTGGCTATTTTATATGATGTGATAGGCTGATAAGCTCCAACAAAAACACTGTCTACTGTGTTAGCACCAGCTGCCCACATATTGAAGAGGATTATTGATATGGCTAACAGTACTTGGCACAGTGTTACCAGACACTACACTTAATGAATCACTATTGATTTCTTCACAGATGCCTGCGTTGTAAAGCGCAATCTTCTTTCTTGTGGTGCGATAAATTGCTAAATCATTTTTCCACACCCCTGATCTGCTATAGAGACCTAGGCACCACATTATGAGGTCATTTCATTTGACCCCAGGTTTGGAGTGTGTGAGTGGATTACCCAAGATGATGAGCTGGGGTTTACTCTTAACCCCCACCCCAGCGCTGGTGCCTGCAGCCACTTCCACACGGTACTGCACTCCTGTCTGCAGACCCCCGACTACCACTGAACGGATGGTTGCATCCACAGACTTATTGACATGAAAGCGGGTGTCATTGGCCAAACACCAAATCTGACAAAGACAGACGCAGCAGACAGAATTTAGAGTACGATTGTATAATACATGACTAAAATATGCAGTCTGGAGGAGGCTGAATCTACCTTGTATTCCTGGATGATGCCATTCTGTTGGTCAGAAGGAGGGGGGTCCCATGACACACTGATAGATGTGCTGTTATGGCTTCCCACTGTTAAGACTGTCACTTGCTGTGGAGCTGCACTGGGTGCTGATGGTTCGCAAGGGGACAAACATATAGAAAAGGATATACATAAGAAAAAGCAAAAGAAGGGATTGAATGATTTAGCATATTGTTTAAAATAGAAGGACGTTTTTCATGTTTTTTTATCATGTGAGAGAGGGATTTGTCTCACTCTCTACCTCAATTCGTATTCATACAGTCAGCCTTACAACTAGGTACTTTTAAATCTTGCTTTGCAGATGGAATCCAGAGGATTTCATTGTACTGAATAAAAGATTTCAATATCTTAATGGCATCCTGAGTTATGCAGGCCAAGCAATTGAGATCCAACTGTATTTTTAATTGCACAAATGACAACCATTCCAGGCAGATCTACAAATTTAGATATGAGCAAAGGTCCATGTGCTAAGAAGAAAAAAATAGCTGTTGCCACAAATGTGGGTACTCTAGTGCCAATTTTCTTTTTTTTTTTTAAAAAAATCTATATTTGTTCATTTTTCTTAATGCGTTTTTAAAGTTAATCGTTTAGATGCATCAAATTAGCTTAATAACCTACATGGACATATAAAACATATAGAGATTTACAGGAAATGAGGAGCAATCAAACACTATCAATGCAACTGAACAAATCCTCTGCCATAGTGTTTACCGCTGGATGCACGCAGGGGTATTGTTAAATTCTGACTGAGAGGAAGATCAGAGAAAGAACTTCTCTGATCTCAATTAAGAGATTGTAAAATAATAATGCTTACTGTAGTGTAGCAAAGAAAGGCACTGGAGAGAGGGCTAAGGAAGTGTGACATTATTTTGGCTAGATCACAGCTGAGAGTTAAACTCTCCAGATGGACTTGGTTCTGAAAGTGGCCAGTAGGAGTTGAAACGTACAGAACATCTTGAGAACAGTAAACACAGATTTTCTATATGTATAATCAGAAATTATCTGATGAAACAAGGCCATATGGAGAGCTCAACAGCTGGTTCAGTTAAGCCACACATGAAGAGAGCAAAACAACAGATTTTCTTTTGTTAGACAGATGAAACAAACCTTATAAAAGGATTTAGATTTTATTTAAAAGAAAGGCTGTAATGGCTTGCGTGTGAAAAATTTGATAACATGGCAGTACAAAGGAATTTAATCAGCCACATGTGATGTCTTTTATTATTACGTTTAACAAATTATCTCAACCTACCAATATAATTATAATAAATATAATTAGGAGAAAAACTAATGAAAAAATAGTACATATTGCTGAAAATATTTTGAATCTACAAGTCTCTTTAAGACCCTAAAACACTAAAACAATGGCAAGTACAAGCTGCAATGACAGCCTCCCCCAACCTCCTGCTGAGACTTCTTATATCTGCTGTGACTGAGGAGAAAAATAGAATTTGAAGACAGCACAAAGATGGCTTCCAACTGTCAACTGGGATGTCTGATCTATGCCTGCACATGAAAAGATCATTTTGTGGTGAACTATGAAGGAGGTGGGGGGAAGAAACCAGAACGCTGTATGAGAAATGTAAATGAAGCAGTGTTTCAATGAAGTCAGTTTTTTTCAGTATTTTAGCTACTGTTAGTTCAAGCCCAGCTACGTTCTGACCCATTTATGCACATTTTATTATATTCAGAGGTATTAAAATTCTCTATTTCAATTGAAAAGCACATTTAACAGTAATGCATTAAGGAATTTAAGCTTCACACTCTGAAAAACCTTTCAGGTATAGGCTTTCATGATGTGGTTCTTGGTTCGTGATTTTTCAAGCAATGTATAATTTTTGTGCACTGAATTTGATAAATATAACCATAATCAAAAATGTGCCGAGAGGAAACAAAAAAAATACCCTAAAAAATAAACAAACAGAAACATACACACATACCACTTAATCCAATTAAGGGTCACATGAAATCTGGAGCCAATCCCAGCTAACATCGGGCAAGGCAGAGGTACACCCTGGACATGTCGCTTGTCCATCACAAGGCCAACACACATAGACAAACAACTATACACACTCACACTCACTCCTATGGAGAATTTAGTCTCCAATCAGCCTATCCCCAATGTGCATGTCTTTGGACTGTGGGAGGAAGCCGGAGTACCCGGACAGAACCCACGCTAACACGAGGAGAACATGCAAACACAGAAAGACCACTGTTCAGACTTCCCCCAGCTAAGGCTCAAACCAGCAACTTTCTTGCTGGGAGGCCACAGTGCTAACCAACTGTGCCACTGTGCAGCAACATAAAAAATAAATAAATAAAAAAAACAAACAAGTAAAAAGTCAGAGGGCAAATATATATCCTTGTTTGAATACTCTTGGGGTTTATAAAACCAATTCAAGCAAAAGAATAGAACTATTGAGTGTGGCAATATCCATGTGCTTAATTTTGCCTCAACACAGAAGCAGAGGGATGAGGCACATCTATTTATCAATGCCCTGACAATAAAATATATTTTTTTTGTTATACTGCATTTATGTAGTGATATTTCTGTGCTTATATTGTTGTTTATCAGTTTAGATATAACACTCCAGTATCATCTCACAAATAATGCTTTACAATGTTCCTACATCACAGCATGTAAGCTTGGAAAGAAACAAACAGTAGAACAAGGCAGCAATCAAAATGAGCAGTAAAACATGCTTTTACTTTCACATATTGCAGTTCCTCACTACGATCATGCCATATAGTAGGTTTATCTTAGAACTATAACTAGCAAATGGAAGTGCACAATCATGCAAGTAACCTCCAGTTTTCCGTCTGGATGTCATTTCACTGGTGCTGCTTCGCAAACAGATGGAACTTTCCCGGTCAGTCAAAGGTGTGCATTGGAAGAAGATGTGAACCGTTAGCTGGATTCCTGCAGTTTTCATATATTATAAGTGTATGACCTGGGGATGGCTACAGTACCAGTAATGACTCAGGGTAACATTTCAAGAAATGGTCACAACAGTAAAAAGGGTCAAAGAGCATGTTTTTATCAAAGTGACTAATAATGATTACAAGACTAATGAACAATGTAGCTGGAGAGTAATTTAAAGCAGTTGATGCATCCAGTGCCTGATGGAAGATTTCAGATTACTCACAGCTGTGCAATTTAAACAAACGCTGCTTACTACGACATGAAGTGGGAAAAATAATATGCAAAAAACTGTATACGTTCACAATCATTCACAAATTAGCAATCAATTTTAAACCTGCCTGTTATCCAATTGCATGTGTTGTAGACAATAGGTGTTTGCTGGTGGATCATGGCTTTATGGCATTTTCATTCTTGTCAATTTTCTCCAAAAAAATATTACCTGAGTTTTATACTGTAAGATAAGCATGTTATGGTTATAGTTATGGTTAATTCACACTATAATTTTCTTTTATTTGTCATCAGTAGAAGTAAAAAGCCCTATATGCCCCTGTCTATGACAATAAGAGAACATCCTGTGTCCTTCCTCACACCAACAGTCTCTGAAGTCACTGAAAGATTGTCAGGATCATTAGTCATGACATACATTCCTTCCCTGTATAAAGTAAGAGATATTCGATTTTTTCTTATTTATTTCTTATATCTGCAACCCCTGAGACATCCTCAGAAGCAGAGGGACATTCCCAATCTGCTTTTGAAAGATAACACATAGTTCTCTGATAATTCTACAAAGCAGCACATGTCCAGGCTCTAGATAATGGACAGATCAAGCCAATTCTTCCAGTGCTGTGAATCCATGATCCCCGAATCCCCAGTAAATACAGCATGTGTCCCAGTGTGTAAAGACCTCTGGTAATCCTGTGAGGCCATTTTAATTGGACTCCAGTAAGGTGAGTTTTCCTTTCTTTGCCAGTTATATCCTCTACTCACCTGTCATCCAAACACTGACTCTCGTCACTGAACAAACTTGCTTTAGACAAACATTTTTTTCTTTTTTTCTTCTTCCTTTTTTTAAAGAATTGATGGCTTTGATGGCTTTGTCACAACTTCTTCCCAGTGAAAGGCATTTTTCTAAGCACGGTAAATGATGTAGTACCTAAATACAGTAAAATACATTCCACAAGTTCCACTTGTCTGCTCAGAGGAAAATAACTTGTATCGAACATTCACAGTAATTGATCCCCTACCTAATGAAAAATAGCTCGTACAAGAATCCCAGTCTAAAGTAGACTTCTAGAGATTTATTTAGTTGATTTGTGACATATTTTGGAGATCAATGTCAGTAACTGTAACAAATACAAATCTGATGATTTATGTGGGGGTGCTCAAGTTCGGTCCTTGAGATCTACCATCCTGCAACTTTTAGACGCATCCCTTCTCCACCACACCTGAAACAAATAGCTGAATTTCCTTTTTTGCATGTTAAGAGTCATTCATTTGATTCAGCTGTGTTGGGCATGAGTTGCATCTAAAAGTTGCATGATGGCAAATCTCGAGGACCAAACTTTGGCACCCCTGACTTATATGAAATCTCCCACAGAAAGACTTGCTCTTTATGTATGTCTTCAGTTTTTAAGCCTGCTGCCTACAATTCTATTTGCTAGTTTTTGTTTTTTTAAACAGCTCCTGTTTGCATTGCAATATACTAAATAAATAGCTATCAAAAAATACTTTTGTTATATGAAAAACAGAAGAAGCAGGATGATTGTTTGGCTAGCTTTCCTGTTTACCTGCAGCAAAATGTTATAATTTCCACAAGAGGAATCAGCGGCTGATCAATTGAGTTGCACAACAAAAGGACAGCAAGGACACAGAGAAGTGCTACCACCCATAAAGCGCTTTAGCAATTACGTATGTAGGGGAGGGGGGTCATAAAATACAAGTCTGGACAGAGAAATAGCAGCAGGGATCCAGAGAGAGGCAACGAGAGAGAACTGAGCTTAAGTCACAGGAGATGGTTTATGCCCTCCCCCTCTGCCCACCATCCCAGATGCCTGGGGGTTATCACAGAACCCCACTGTGCTGTCTGGGAGACTTGTTTTCACACACTGAGGACATGGTACTGCAGCAGCAAGTGTGTGTGGGTGGGTGTACTTGAAATGCCATTATCCATTACTATCTAGCCATGAAGCCATTACTAGCGGCAACTAAATATAAAAGTAGGTAGAAACATTAACACAAGAGCATCTGCTCATGCATTAATAACTAAATCCCATATTCTCTCTATCATTAAGTCTAGGAAGAGTTTTATTCATTTATTTATTTATTTTTCTTTAGCCAGAAATGTGAATTTATTTCAATCTTACCTTCTTCCATAGTACGTGCTGTCATGGATTCACTGTCTGCACCCTGGAACTCATTGAAAAATGGCCGTACTTTAATCTCATAGACAATGCCTTTCTTCAAATCAGAGAGAGTTATGTCCCTTTCAGAGGCGACCCTCAAGTCCTGCATCTGCCATGGCCCTGGGGAGGGCAGCCCTGAAGTTTGCCGGTACAAAACACGGTAGCCTTGAATGAACTGGGATGGATTCTCTACCTGTGAGGAGGTGGAAAGGAAAAAGATTGACAACGGGGGAGATGTCAGACGTGTGTGTAAACTGCTTTGGATCAACTTTTAGCCTATGCCCTCTGTTAGCGTCAATGCAGACACAGTTTGATTCGCAGCACAGAGGTAAGTAATACACAGCCACTGTTTAATACCAGATTATTCTAAACCTGTTTGAGTTTACCTCAAGTCTTCCTTTTCATGTAGTCTATTTAAACTTTTTACTGAAAAAAATGGAGTTGGAGGCTTGTTTGCCTTTGTAGTCATTTATCTGCAGCTCTGAAATATAATGACGGATGAAATGCTACACAAATACTTCTGTTCCCTAAAAATTTCTTCATTTTCATGAAAAGGGAGAAGTTTCTGTTGTTGCCCTTTCTGGTGCATTATTATCAGAAATTCTCAGACAAAAAACATGAATGTCTGCACAAGTCAGGGTAGCCTTGGAATTGCTGTGTAGATATTGGATATAGAGGCCAGGATTAGGTTTTTGATATAAAGTCTGCAATGAGAAAAGCGAGGGGAAAACTAGGCCAATGACACTGTCATCTCACTTTGTAACAGACTGTCCAATTACAGTGAACCGATATACAAAATCTGAAAGCAAAGGGAATTTGAAAAAAGCTGTTCCCGCAGGATATACACATGGCACAAAAATATTTGTAAAATAATGCCAAATCTGTTACTGCTAACCCACTTCAACACAGAAACTTCTGCTGATAATGAATGAGTCTTCTTACAAATGGAGCAGTATCATAGGATGTCTGGGTACCCGTTCAGATCAGCCACAGTTTACTATGTCACCATGTTGGTGGTCTAAATGCTACAGTTTATGACACAGATGCCATATGAATTTAGCAGGAATAAACAAACATATCCAAGGTGTGCAATGAACTTACAACAGCAGGTGTTAGGGACACCCTGCCAGCAGACTGAGATAATATTCCAGTTGAAAATGCCCCGAACACAAACAGCTTCCAGATATGACACACACATTACTTAATGGTGATGCATTTGTCCTGAATGGAAACATTAGTCTTGATTTTTGCATCACATCAAACCAATCAAAGCTGATGCAATAGCAGCTGTTCAGACTACAAATGTGTATCCATTCAATCATGTTCACTCTGTGTGTGTGCCAACTAAACCAAAATGCAGCGTCATGCCAAGAATAATTTTCACAAACAAATTTAGAGAAAATTTACTGTAAAGTAACGCAGGTACTATTATTCACATTGATTTTTTTTTTAAATAAATAACATTGGTACTTACAGTCCATGTAACCTGCACTGAAGTAGAGCTAAGGACTACAGGGTTATGCATGTTGACTACAACATCCCCCAGCTCCTTCTGCACGCGACGGTGGTCCACCCCCTGGACAGTGGGACTGATGTCTGTGGGAGAGAAAGAAATGTCGTGTACATCACAATAAAAGAAAAAAAACAAAGAAAAAACATACAATCCTTTATATTCCATTTTCATCTCTCTACCTTGAGTTCGGACAGGCTCAGACATTAGACTTGGGTCCCCCAGCCCTTGAGCATTGACTGCCCTGATGATGAACAAGTACACTGTATTGGGTCGTAGATCTCTGACTGTAGACTCGGTGGTCTTCACGTGGTCGGCCACTGTTTGCCAGCTGTTACTCACTGACTGACTGCATCAAGAATAAATGCATTGGACAGAAAAAAAGTCTTATTTCTTCTGTAGAAGCTGCACTTTTTTAGGGTGAGAATAAGAATGACAATTAAAGCAGTAATGACATACCAACAAGCCAATTTTTAAACATACTTCAATCTTTTGAAAAGAGTATTTAATCATCAGAACAATATGTCAGTCAAAGTCAACTAAATATTGCTGTTTGTTTGCAAATGCATTCAAACAAAATTAGAAAAACATTTTTATTTAGCTTTTAAGACATAATTCAGAAAGTTGTTGCTTGAAACTGTCCTGGTTGGAATGACTTCCCTACAGACACCCACATCTGTTACTGTCATTGAAGTTCAGGTTTACTAATTGTTGCTTTTGGCTATAGGTCACAGACATACCCAAAAGCCTCGATGACATAGGAGGATACTGGGGAGCCCTGCTCTGGTCCTGGTTCCCATGACAATGAAATGCTGCTCTTAGTAACATCTGTGACCTCTGGCTTGGAGGGTGGCCCTGGGAGGGCAGTTGTATTGTTAGACATAAAATCCATGAGGTCAGTGGACTCTGAGGAAACAAAAGAAACTAAATAAATACTCTCAAAAGCAAAGAATACTCAGCTCATTTATTTACCAAAAACTCAATTCATCTTTATATGAGTTATGTGTATTGAGGCAGACCTCTGACATCCAGGTAGGCACTCCATGATGTTTCTCCACTGGAGCTGGTAGCAACACAGGTGTACAACCCGGAGTCAGACAGCTAAGTAAGACAGATTATATTATTATTATTCAGCAATATCTATAACTATAACACATGTAACCTGATTCCAGACTTGTAACAAAGAATAACTATGGGGTATTGAACTTCCCCATAACTATTTTCCTCAGATCCGTGGCACAAATAATAGTCCTCTATTGCTCTGTCCAGCTGAACAGACCCTTCTTTTGTAACGATGATCCCAGACGGGTTCTTTAAGCTTTTACGTCAGCCTGGGCTTTTGAACGAGGTTTGAAGCTGGCAGTACAGTAAAAGTGCATTAACCTCCTCTGGCCTGCATTTGGCACAAGAAAATCCATAGAGTGGATGAGAGGAAACTTTACCGCTGACCAATGAAAGAAAAAAATAAAAAGATCACAGTAAAAGCTTGCATTAATTTTCTTAATTGATTTCCTTCAATAATGGTCACACACCAATCCTGTACCCATCAGCATTATCATCACCAGTGCTGACACAGGGAATAAAAGATATTGCAAAGTATTTTATAGTAGCAGACACTACTTTTGGAACCTCAGACAGCTTTATCTCTAGGGAAAGTAGAAGAGGGACAGTGTCAAAGAAGAATAACTCTTTGACACTGACAGGATGCCGTGTGTTGCAGATCCTCCATTATTGTAACCCCCTTTAGACTTTTTTCACTGGATCATGTCCTTGAGTCCTTGAATCTGACTGCAGCCTCTGAGATTCAAACTAAAAAGTAACATTTAACGACTTATAAAAATCAATACTTGCTATTCATCTTTTAAAAGCAAACTGGCTGTACCTGTCCCTTTGAATTACATTCAGCTGACATCATCTGACAAAAGGACAAATCTTTCTTTATTCTTTCATATCCAAAACAGGATGTGATGTAAAAAAAATTAAAATAAAACTAAACAAGCAGCTAATTTCCACCAAATATTATTAAATCTATCATATGTTATAATCCCACAATAATTTTATATGTATACACTTTTATATTCCTGCTGTCATTGATAATAAATTCAGTTCCCTGGCTATATTGTGCTGTTTATTGCATATTTCTATAGTAATTTGTTCTCTTGCAGTGATGACATTAAACAACATCCCTTATTCCTGGCATTATATGCATATATATTGAATATTACCTTATTTCAAAACAATAAAGAATCCTTTAAAAATATTCCTTGATCCAAATGATGATCCGAATCACTCTCACTAGAATCTAAGTTAGATTGAAACCAATTCTCAGAAAATAACAAAACAAACAAACAACAAATATATTATGTCTGTCCAGTAGTTTTTGGTCAAACTTGCCAACAAACGAATGGACAGCTTTTTGTCATTTCATGGAAAGAAAAATTAATTTCAGTTCTATATTTAACTCTTAAGTAAATAGATTGTGGATTGTGTACATGCTTATTACTGGCACAATTCTACAGTATATTAATCTTAAATACAGTAAGGTAACAAATTTAAATAAAAAATAAATAACAGATCTAGTTTTATTGCAGTTAAAACCTAAAGACTTACCACCTTGTGTGTGGGTTGATTTTTAGATAATACCATGAGAGAAGTCACCTTGTCTAGCTCTGAGCCAATAATTTGTGATTGGTAGAAATAAAAGCTTGATTGATCAGCAGTTACAGGAAGGATTTTGGTGTGGCTATCATCAGTTTGGTTTTTAAGTCTTTGATTGGATTAGTTAAAATTCAGTCAGTGAATATCTGACATTTTATCCTACATTTAGCGAAATGCTGTTTAAAGTTGACTTTATCCAAATGAAGAGTTCTTTTTACACTACAGTGAAATAAAGTTAGTACATGAGGTTACATGACCAGATAAAACCACTGCAAGCTAAACTTGATCATTGTAATTACTATAATCACCAATAAAAGGTGAAATCTGGAAACACATCTGAGCAAATGAACCTGAAGAGTCACGTATTCCAGGTATGCTAACAGCATGCTTGACTGTTCAAAATGACTTAATATTACTTTGGTGCAATGCATTTACAGTATAAACATATGTGGGAAACTATAGAAATACATTTACAATGCTACATATTTTTGAACCCACCCTAGTGTTCTGGATTTGAAGGCTTCCATGTTCCAGTAAGGAAAAGCGTAGGTCCTTTCCAAGTAAATTTGCCCCATTCTTTCGCCAGGTGACTGTAGGCTCCGGTTCTCCAGATGCTTGACACCTAAGTAGGCACACGCCTCCCAGTGCCTGTGTTTGGTTGGATGGGCCCTGCCGGATAATAGGCGGTGGCCGATCCTTTGATGCTGTGAACGGTCAAGAAGAAGGCATTATTACTTAAATATATTCCAGATCTATACTTTATTTGTCATGGATATGGAATAAAACAACAGCTCTCTTGTTCTAACTAGTTTCAGACCTGTGAAAAAATGTAGCTGACCTTATCACAAGGTGTTAATTTGTGATTGGAATAATTACATTCATAGTTACACATCTAAGATGTTAGAATTTAGTCTGATGGGTTTGTTATGAGAGGAAGTGACTGTTTTGTGAACCTTTTCCATGGCTGGGCGGTGTACTCATGGTACTGCATCACACCTTTGCGCTTTAATTACTAGGTGAGGATTAGCGATGCTTCACCCGTGGCGCTAATTACCATAGCGTTTTTATAACACCTCTCACACATTCGTGCCTGTCCTCCTTTCTACTGTGACTCATGGCTGCACCTCCCTCCTTTGCAAACCCCACCAGCCCTTCCAACAACCAGACAAAAGTAAACTCTGAATTAGCATGCTAAGCAGAACAACAATACAGTTCTTTGAGAGCTTTTAACTCATGTTATATCATCCAGGAAACAGCCTCTGCACTCACTGAAACAGTAATTTCTGGAGTGTTGAACCTCTCCAGATCTTGTAACTACCCCTCACCTCCAATTTCCTCACTTCTGCTCTCCAGTGTTATCAGGTGTGCCTCCATTCACACAAGTGTGTGCAGCAGGCTCCTCTGGCCTTATCTTTTATCACACTTCCTTCAGCACAAAGAGCAATACAGCATCTTAAGCAGATTAACAGAAAAATGTGGTGCAACTAGGGGCCAGATTTACTAAGATCTCATTTTGCGTGTACTAAATAGCGTGTGGGATCTAGAATTTAGCGTGTGGGGCGGGATCATGGTTAGCACCTGATCTACTAAGATTGCTGACGCAAATGACTGCGGGTGCAAAGTGTCAGAGACACGCCCATTTAAACGAGGATTTAGCGTGTGTTCTAGCCCATGTTGCTTGGTGATATTATGCAGCGTGACAATCTGAGCTACTATTGCCGGCCTGTACAGCAGTGCTCCTCCCGTCTGATCCAAA
>JBAMHV010000016.1:4917670-4927776 GCA_037177535.1 Pseudomugil gertrudae | reverse complement strand
GAAATTCTGTCCATAAAGGTTATGAACAGAATCAGTGATAAAGGGCAGCCTTGGCAGACTCCAACCCTCACTGGAAACGAATCCGACTTACTGCCGGCAATGCTGATCAAGCTCTGATACAGGTCATACAAGGACCAAACAGCTCGATCTAAATATATATATATATATATATATATATATAAAATTGGACACAATACTCAAAACAAAACAAATAATCCATTATATATGCTAATGTGTGTCTGTGTTAAATGGTTTAACAATTAGAGATTAGACCACAAGAAAGTAGATGAACTTGTTACAAGTTGTACACATCAAGTTAATGCACACCTCTTTTTCTACATTTTAATAGACATTTACGTACTGTGAATCAAGCACAACCACCACACTGACCACAAAAATGTGACATCGTTCATCTAATTTGACTGTGAAAAGCAAAGCATTCTAAACAATTTTTGGGCAAATCCAGCTATATAGCTAATTAGCTGCTGAATAAACCTGCCAGTTGGAATAACTGTTTCTTATTAGATCCCTGATTGAAAACCAAACCTTACTATCCTCAATGCCAGTGATCAGACTAGTCAAATATTTGAAAGACACAAGTCATTCCACAAAGAAGAGTGGGATCTCAGGTATATATAATGGTGACCTTAAGATCCTCCCATCTTATTCATAAACTCCAAACACTCATGATCCACTGAGCAGCTTATGAGATTATTCACCCAAAATCTCTGTTAATCACATCCATGTGAACCCCCTGGTTCCCAAGGCCAATCCTATGGCCACCAGACACATAGGTTTTACTTACATAGGCAGGTATTGGAAGAGAGCAGCTGTTACTTCCTGACCTGCTATGTGTCTAACACCTTCCCAAGATTTATATCCACACATCTGCACAACTGAGATGTTTTTACAGAAGAAATGCTTTAATATATATATTTTTAAAAAGCCTTTTTATTGCCTTTATGAGAAAACTATGACCAACCAGTCTAATCGTCCTATAATCTTCCACCATTATGTGGAGATCAGTACCTGTGAAAACAAAATAACAACTAACATCTTTATTATATAAACACAAATGGAGAATTTGCCTGCACAACCTATCCACATTATGCATTTCAAGTTAATCATTGCTTCTTCTATGCCAGTGTCTCCGTTTTTTCCCCCCATCACATTCATAATTTACATTTGGTGGAACAAAGGAGGTGATTCGTTCCAACTCTTCAGCTGGCTCTGTTTATCCACATACTTCTATGCAAGTTCCATCTTCTCCAACTCAATCTAACAAGTCTCCACCAAACTATGTCCCCTGCATCTTTCTATGTTTGTCTTCATGAATAAAAAAAGAAAATGTCTTTATCCTTTTTGAGTGAATTTAATGGCAAGGTCTGAATTAAAGCAAACAGATGATAAAATTCAAATATCCCAGTTCATTATTTAAGCAGTGTGTGTGCTGTGATGGTTGACAAAATAACTGTAAATACTGAGATAGCTAATCTCAGCACAGCTGTTAGCATTAGGTCTTTTAATCCTGGTCCAGATCGGTGATGTGCTCACACTGGCTTGGGGACAGATGAGCAACAGCCACCAGGCTGCCAAGTGGGCTAAAGGCAGCAGACTGGCCCAACGCTCACTTTTAGACATGATAAGCTGTGAATCTGCATGTCCTGGAGCACAGTTTCAAACAACCCAGTCTTTGTGGTGCATCAGCAGCCTTTTGACTAAATATTACTGACTTTTCTGCAATCTCACTCATAATCCCTGAAATATACACAATGAAATAATTTGATGATACTGATGAATAAATCACACCTTTTCTATTTAAATTATTGGGGCATTCACAGTTGTCCTTGTGTCCTGTAACGTATATGTGAATTTTAACAAAAGATACCAAGTATACTTGGTATCATAATACTGTATAGTGCAACAAAAATCTTTGCTGTTGCTTCTGTTTACCTCATTATTTGGCAACTCATAAGAAAATCATAAAATCCTCTTTAAGGCTGAAAGATAAAGCACACAGCTCTGCAAGTAAACACAGTACATATGAGGCAAATCCACATGGTTAGCTCAGATGTTCTCAATATAAAGATGCATCACACTCATTTGATTTTCTAGTCCCATGTTTTTATTTGATTTTTAGCAAATCATATTTGTTGATGCTTTTGTAATCTGTCAATCAGATTTCTAACAGACTTGCTATCACTCATTCCTGAGTGCTCCCTCTGATGATTTGTGGTATTCAACAGAGATGCTCCTCTTCCTATGGGGAGTGCAATAACCCCTTAAATCATGGTGAAAATGACTGCTGTAAAAGGCTGACTCTGCAGGACATAGCGGGACTTGTCTGTTGCTGACATGCTGGAGCCAGTCTGGACTCACTTTACTGTCTGATCTGCATACGACGCCATGTGCCAAACTCAATTGTCTGTGGTCCGAGGAAGAAGGGAGAGGAATAGACAACACAGCATCTGTGTCACGTATCAGTAAGAAGAAAGGTCATGAGTGTAAGACATGCAATAAATGACTGACAGATGGAAGCACAGACAAATATGCCAAGTCGTATTCTCGAGGTGCAACATGTAAGGAAACTGACAATCCTGTCTCCACTGGATACAAAAAGAAAATAATAAAATAAAATAAAAAATATCTAGCAATACTCCCATAGAATATAAATAGACTGCAAACAAAACATATTTGCAGCTAAGACTAACTAACGTGGAATATGTCAGTGTTAAAATCCCTTGAATTCAAATAGTTTTTAATAATTTATTTAATTGGTATTTTGTAGGAACGTGTCTTAGAAATGTCAAAACCAATAAGCAGGTTTTTTCATCTTTCTTCAAGTTAAACATTTAACAGCTTTGAAACACACAAACGGTCCAAAACATGATAAAATACTCTCTTCTCATCAGTGCCTTTCTAGGATGGTTGGCAACACTTTCCTTTAATCTGGAGAACAAAAGCCATGCAGATAGGAGATGTCAAAAGGGGGAAGGAATGAAAGAATGAAGAAGAGGTCAATCAATACAAGTCGTCTTTTTCTGGTTAATAAAGCTGTATCCAGCCCATGCTCCCAGCACTACAAAGACTGCACTTATGATTGTTAAGTTGCTCCAATTACTTGGTGGCAGAGGCTTTTGAGAAAAGCAACCATTAACCCCAGCATCCGAAGAAACAGAAAACAGCCAGGCTTTTTCTCTCAGGGAATGTAATTGATGAGACACCATGGAACAACACACCCACTGGAGCGTCCAGTCCCTCAGCAAATTATTACTTGGCTTACAGTATGTGTGAAGTGTACCTGGTTCATGTTTTCATTTTCAGAGCCACAGTCTAGCATAGCGCACCGTTATTATATACTCTGACAGTGACATTAGAGGAATGTGGTACTGTCTGTGCCAAAAGTAAAATTGCATTGTATAAATTAATCTGTGTTTTTTAAGTTTTTACATTTTTTAGGTAAAAGTAAATGTTTATACATTTCAGAATTATTCACCATTTCTGGAAGCAGTGATGTGTGTAACCACAGCTGCACTCACAAGTCGCGCAGGGGACTAATCCACATGGCAGGAATGGAGTCACATTTCAGACACATTGGGCTCTGTGTGCCTATACATCACTCCCACTTTGAATTAAATGAACTGTTTCTTTGTAGAAATATTGATATTTTTTCTAAACTTTGTCTCCAAATAAACCTAGATATTGAACAAAGTTTTGAAAGGGAATTTGATGAAAAATAAAAGGAAATAAAAGTTTTGCAGCACAAGCTCTTTAAACAAGATTTCAGACTTGAAGTGAGTCTGCATAAGTTTTTTTTTTGGTTCTGTATATATTTCTTTTAGGTTCTCTGTTTCTGTAGCCCAAAGAGACAATGCTAACTTAAAAACTCGATATTGTCTTTGTGTGTAAATGTGATGATTGACAAATAAAAGACTAAAAGCTACTTTATAATAAAACATGCTTCACAATAAGTGTGCTGGGGAAGATGTAAATCATTATAGAAGCATTCTAGGCTAAAATTAATCTGAACCAACATCATACACTTAAAATAATTTCCCTAAATTATGACCAGTAAAAAAGTGCAAATTTATTTCCCTGCAGAGAGACAGAACCATGCTGCAATTTGCATTGGTTCTTCTTAATTTGCTATTTTCTGGACACCTCACTTTTAGGGAGGAGGTATACAGTACTGGACAACTCTGGGTGAGTAGGTCTATACAAGTCTGGGATCCTCTGGTTTTGAGCTGTGTCTCTGGAGGAGACAGGTTTTTGTGGTCAAAGCCTGAAACAAGCTCCTTGTGAAGATTATGGTGTCAGAATCAGAGTCAGAATGTTTTCTTTTAAACCTTTATTAAACCACATTTTAATCTGAGAGCTTTTAATAATTTTATCTTAAACTTATGATTTTACTTTACTGAGTTACTGCCTCACTATAACATTTTTTTTACTATTGTTTTATTGTTCTTCCTTTCCTACTGTATAAAGCACTTGTGCTAAAGTGCTTCATAAACCATATATGAAGCATAAAAGAGATATATGACCCGAAAGTGATTATATTTCACTATGAGACACCAAACTTTATAGCTCCACATTAGTTGAGTAATAACTTTAATAGCTTAGTCTTTGAAAATTCCAAATATATTGATGCCATAGTAATTTGGATCTGTTAAATGCTTTCATTAGTTAGCTTGTGTTGGTCAACAAAATACCTTTATCCATTGTTTTCATAAAGAAACCATGTCCATCAATGAACAAATATGCAAAAAGCAAAACTAAGCAAATCATAACCTTTGCACATCACATGTGCATCAAACATAATGGCCAAAAAATGACAGTAAAACAAGTGTTAATGTTGGTATTGGAAAGACCAATATTACATCAGAGTTAAGACATATATCCTTGTGTGGAGAAATCTGCAGCCTAACCACTGCACAGTGTTCCATAATGTGAGGGAAGTAGAGTATTTGCTGGAGGTCTGCCTGATGGGCAGTTGCAATATATATGTCTTTGAATTAAATCTAGCAGTTAAATTATTGGAGGAATAGTGAGTTTTCCTCTAAATGGGAAAAAATCCTGCAGTATCTCTTCACACTCATTTTAGCTGTTCATTAATGTAGCAATTATCTCATGTCTAATCATAGGTAATTGTTTATATGTGTATAGATGTTTTGTGGATACTGTAATAAGCTACATTTGGGGAAATTGGTAATTAAATCCAAACAAAGTAAAGTGCTGTAACAGTTATTGGAGGCATATTTTGTGACATGCTTTCTGTGTGCACTTCAGGCCATAAGCAGTAGAAAAATGATGTGAACCAGTGCAAATAAGATTAATAAGATCACACTATTTAGCTGTTTGATAAATGATTATGATGCAGCTATGTTCCAAAGTAATTGTTGGGGAAACAGTGTTACGCAAATGCTGTCAGAAGTCAGATATTGGCATTATGGCATAATTTATTTATCTGCCTAGCAAGTAGGTGGCATTATTGCAGCGGTCAGAGTTTATTTTATTGCATTCTTGATGTGTTTTCATATTAAACAATGGATAATTTTGCTTTCCAGACCAGATCTGTAGTTTTCTCATCCATATCATGGTCATGTTGCATTACGGTCTTGAATTATTCTAAACTCAAAATTTACTCTTAGTATACTTATTTACCCCATGTTGTAAACTTGTTTAAATTAATAGATATTTGGGTCAGGGATAGCAAAGTAAGGGAAATAATTAAGAACCAGAATTCAAAAGCATTGCATCAATTAAATCTTTCCAACTTTCATCCCTATATATCTGCACATATATTACAGCATAATCTCCAACACCTGTACTCCAAATAACTTAATGAACTAAATCCTTTTGGTAACCTTTCCTTCTAAGTCACAACTTCCTTCTCAGCAAAACTGTAAAAATATGGTGATACAAAGGTGAGTGAACTCTACATTTCCTCTAAGAATTCTGAAAGCCTGCAATTTATCCTTTAAGTGCAAAAATCCTCTTGTAGAGCTGTTCACAAGCTTGAGGAATCTCATCCACCTCGTCAGCCATTTGGCAAAGGTATTAAACTACCTCCTTCATACCCTCTATCCTGGGAGATAAGAGCAAAACATAATCAGCTCAGATGACGAGGCTATCACAGGGGTAGGCTTCCGTATCTATATTCTTTTTTTTAGTTACATATGTAAAAAAAAGAAATAATGAAAAAAAATTAAAAGGGATACTTTTTTTCTCCATGAAATATTTTCAATTAGAGGATTTGTCTTCATCATATAGAAGCTTTCTGAATTATTGCCAAGCAAACACTTTTCTTTGTTTCCTTATCATTTAATTGATCAGCAGAATGATGTGTAATAATGAATTATTTCTGAGCAAATTCACAAATGACAGAGCACAGCGTGTAGTTACAACTTCATTAGTTGAGGCTTGAGGTTTTATCAGAATGTAATGTTCATTATGATGTTACCTTGCATCCGTGGTTTTATCACTGAGCAATCAAAATTAGACCAATAATTCATGAAAATGAACATATTTCAGTGTAAGCAGAAAAAGCTTGCCAAATTCTCCCCCGTAGTGTGTACTCCTACTTCTTTGTTTGAGCAGTATGTTTGAATTAGTAATAAGCCTGGTGATCCCCTTGCTACCAAATCGGAAAGGAAAAATATATAATTATGTATGAGGGGAGGAAGGAGGTTGTGAACGACTTCACAGATAGAAAAAAGTATAAAATAATAAATATGCAATACCACCTAGCAGGGTGTAGGGACTGAGTGTGCTCATTGTGAATGTATTGCAGTATTGTTCCAACCTTGGTGGGTGTTCTTTTGAGCTCTACATGGCTGAGTTGAGCTTGCAGTGCAACTCGCTGTGGCTCACTCTAAAAAACCCTCACCCACAGAGACTTTCCCAACTGTCACATGCCACTGAACCACAGTAAACAACAAAAACACAAACACACACACACACACAGTACAGCCATTTTCATTAACAGAACCACTGGCACACACACCCCAGCTGGTCCCTAAGTCGACACTGGAACTGCACATCTGGTGTCAATGCTCTGTTAGAGGGAGGCCATCTGGTTGAGTGGAAGGATGTAGAGGAGGCCAGCAGAAACAAGTCAAAAGAGATAGGAGAGACAATACATACAGGGTTTCCATCGATACTGTGCCGTTCAATGTATGCACATAAAAATGGATCTGTTTTTTAGATGTACTGCAACATATACTCTGAGTGCATTAGTCTTCTTCCGAGTAAGAGGATTAGATGTCAAAGTCAAGTTTTTCTCTCTGAGCATTTGGAGGTAATAGCAATGAGCAGATAGGATATTTAATGGCTCCGGCTCTCAGCAAAAATAATTCATGAATAATGATTCTTCAGTATTGTCCCGTGACTTCCTTAATATTACATAATACATAGAAACATTAATAATTCTCTAATGCCTCTAAGTGACGGTGCATTACATTTTTACTTCTCATGCTGCAGTATGTAATGTCATTCTGCATAGCGAGGCCTTTCAGTCTGGTTTTGTTTCAAAACTGACTGTTGAAGAGATGCTTGCATGGCTATCAGAGATATCTTTTGAGCACCGAAAGCACACCCAAAATGTTGTGGATGCACTCTGAGTACACACTCCGAAGATGTCATGACACGTGCACCCAGCAAAATTGGCCTCCATATCTACAAGACTCCACAGTCATGAAAGTTGAGCCAAAATGCTCCAAAACAGCACAGGCTCTTTTCTGTAGTTATGATGAATCTAGTGAGTAAACATGAAGGCAAATTAATTGAACAAAGAACACCAAGACTATGTTTTCAAGACCCTTGTTTGTAACCACAGGGAGTACAGGTGCACGAGCACAAATGTATTGGCCCCAATGGGATTACATTATTAGCTCGTGGCATTTCTTCCATGAAATTGCTTGTTAATTTATATAGTGACCCCAGCTTGACCCTGACACAAATTCACCCATGTGACACTTCCTAACATTTGTGTTACTGTGAGGCAAAAGGTCTGGAAATGACCAGTGAAGCCCTTGAGTGCACCAGCAGCAATACACTTATACCTTCTGCAAGGACACACAAATGTGCCTACAAATCCACACACACACACAAAGTACCTCCTGCTGCCAGTGGCAGACTGAATCATGCTCTTATTAAACCTTGATCGGAATTCGAGCTAGAGCATTATCCACTTACAGTTATTAATGCTGCTGCTCTCTAGGGAGGACGTAGCAGTCAACTGGGGGGTTGGAGGTTAGAAAGGATAGCGGGGGAAACAGGGAGGTGCACACTACATATAAATGTTGTCACAGGGGCTCTGGAGGAAGGACTGTTTGCATTACATGCATGACTGACTTTCACATTGTTTCAGTGACTAGAAAATTACAGCTTTCGGTAGGTGAGTCGGACAAATACAAACTCAGTATTTAAAAAAACGGCAAAAGATGTCTGTGAAAGTAATCTCTTAAAAACACATTGTTATCAAACCAATCGGGAAAGTGGTAAGACCTGGATGCAATAACCCTGCACTAGATGCCTGATGAGACATAACAAAATTGCTCTTAAAATCCAAGCCTCAAGGGGGGAAAGAAATTGAGATTCTCATTTCACTCTTTCAATATACTCAAACCTCAGTATCAGTTAATTACAAACCCAAAGACATTCCCTCTTTTGGCAAAGTTAATTAAAAATTAGCATGATTACCACTACTACGAAGTGTTGTATAGGGAAACATTAAACATAAAAGATGGCCAAAGTCGAGGGAATGGGAAGACATAATTATCATTATCATCTTTTATGTACAGTAAGAGCAGACAGGAGAGATGTTACAGCTCGGCTAATGTACAAAAGGTCTGGAATTTGCCTGTAATATGCACAAGGTAAAGAACAAGACACAAACAAAGAAACCCTTTGCATTGTGTATTATTATAGATTATTAGAAACAGATGTAAATTCACATTTACATTTTACACAGGTACAATACCATTATATTTACCATTTTGCATAACTTGCTACTTTTCTGATTTGTTTTCCATTTGTGGCTTAAAAAATACTGTTGTTTATAAGAGCACAAAGGTTGACTCGTAACCAAATTAAATGCCTTCCACCCACACAGACTTCTTTTAATTAGGTAGGACTTTTATTCCAGGTTGAATAGCATGCCAGTAATGCAGTGCATTCCATAGAAAGAACATCACCGTCATTGCAGACACACCATGACAAATAACAGAAGCAAATTGCCAAAAGTAAATATCTAGTTAGATCATTTTAAAGCCTGTCCTAATTCAAACACAAACTGTTTACTTCAAGTTGTTTGTTCTTAACATATTTTCCAAAAATTGAGGAATGGCAGTGTTTAGTCCATCAAAACCTCTGATTTTATGTATATATTGTCTTCATACAGCCGACATGCCACCTAAATTTTCCTCTTAGGGACAGTATAGTACCACAGAGGCCTGCCTGCATGGACAACACACTGGTACAAGGGTGGTAGCAGTGGTGGTTGAACACAAGCCAAAGCATCTATGACGGGGGAGGGGCAAGCATGCAGGCAGAGGGAAGCAACAACCGCGGCTGGATCTGGCTTTGATGAGGAGGCATGAGAAGAGGAGAGGCTCAGTCTTCGAGGGAAGCAGGTGTGTGGGGAGGTGATAAGAATGCTGTGACAAGTGCTACACAGACACATGCAAACAAATAAACATACTACTGCAAACACCACTCATGGAAACTGTTCACTCAACTTCAGCACAGAATTTTAAATGGCATCCCTTCAAATAACTGAGGTTAAACCGGTGCTGTCTCCCATTCTTTTTATTCCCTTACGGAGAGAAGATGGACAGAAAATGATTAAGTGAAGACAAATTTAAGCAAAGAATAAAGGTGATTAGAATGGATAAATGGAAAATACATTGATTTAAGATGGAGGTATGGTGTCAAACATAATACCCTTTCATTTGAGAGGATGCATGTTTTACAATAGGTGTGTCAGTGTGCAGTCATATTCAACACACAAACACACACACACACACATATATACATTTAAAGGTCTCATCAAAATGCTCAGGTTGGCAGTAATTACTTAATCTGTTGACCATTACCTGCAAATTGCC
>JBAMHV010000016.1:4895348-4915588 GCA_037177535.1 Pseudomugil gertrudae | reverse complement strand
ATTCCTCCTCCCCCGGATTTGCATATGAAAGTGGAAAGGCAGGTGTTTATTGACAGCAGACGGCAGCAGCCGTAACAAGTTTTATGTACTGTATAATTAAAGGATACCAAAATCAATCATGCAATAATTACAACTACCAATACCTCAATACGCACATTTAATATTGTTACAGTTTGTCAATAAAATCAAGAATAACCAGTCTTCTCTCGAAACAAACAAACAAAGGCCAATCAGGTTATAGTTTTGAATATGAGTTTTAAATAAAACTTTACTTTTAGTCCAACGCATTTAATATTTTTTGGATTTATTACCTTGAGAATGTTCACTCTTAAGGCAAGCAATGCTCAGCTCTCACTTCTGTGAAATTGAATATGGCTTAATCAAAGATGATGAAACACAGGCCATCACCTTTTTAATAAAAGCTCTTTTCAAGAAAAAAAAAACTGTGTAATTAAAATTAATTGCCATGATTAGACAAAAAAGGGTCCTCCTATTTAACCTTTTCAAATGTTATTAGTTTAACTTGGCAGATGGATTCTCATGAGATTAGCAGCTTCTCAGTCCCGAGAGAAATCATCTTCCTTGGGTTCATTTAAAGAATGTGTAGCAAGTGGTACATCAGACCAGAGGAGTTTATGTCTTTTGCTGTAATATATAGACAGGCTGTTTGACACACAGTCAAAAATCAGCACTTTGTAAAAAGGTTAGCATGGATGGTATCATAAAATGACTCCTTTAAAGAACTGAGGGTATTTCTTGAAAAAAGATCAAAGGACAACACTATAGATTTCCATCTAACAGCACAGCTCTTTTTAAACCTCTGAGCGTTGCATTAAGGGAGGGTTTACATTACTGGTTCCCACAGACTGGTTTGAAATGGGCAGGCTGCAAAATATCATCGGCAATATGAAGTAAAGGGTAATTGTGCAAGGTTGGAAAAAAAAGAGAATTAAAGAAGCTGCTAAAATCAGAATGAAGTAAATAAATCTAAATTTCCCTCTGGGATGAATAAAATATTTTTGCTTCATTCATTTTTATAAACCTTAAACCTAAAGTTTTACAAGGTAGAAAAATTGAGTTAAGTCTTTAAAAATGTTTCTAATCTAGGAATATTGTATTTGTGTGGTGTTTACATGTTCTCCCTGTGTATGTGTGTCTGGCTTCCTCCCACTGTCCAAAGACATGCATGTTAGGTTAAAATTCTCCATATAAATGAATGAGAGTGTGAATGGTTGTCTGTCTTTTTGTGTTGGCTCTGTGATGGACTGGTGACCTGTCCTGAATGTACCCTGCCTGTTGCCTGAATGTTTGCTGGTATAGGCTCCAGATTCCCCACAACCCTTAATGACTGTGTGACTATTGTATCTATACCTTGATGTAAATGAGTATTGTCTGTAGAAAATAAAGAAAGCAAAAACTGTCACTGTAAAGAAAAAAACTTGGTGACAGGCATTGTAGGAATATGGAATGTTTGAAAAAAAACTGATTTTACAGAAATAAATTGTAGGCCCCTGATGTAAACTTTAACACCCCAATTGCTCCTTGAGGGCTGAAACATGACATATATTTGCTATCTAGTGCAGGGGTGGCATACTCTTGTCGTCAAGTACCACAGTTCTTCAAATTAACTTTTTTTCTCATTTGTTTCACTTTCTTCTTGTTACTAAAAATAAACCTGACAAAACACAGATTCATTTCATGTTTATTAGGCTGTTGTGATGCTAAAATGATTTATGCAGGCAACTAACTAAGCAATTTTCGTAAACTCAAATATTCCTAGGAATAAATCAAAGGTAGTTAGTAGCACCATTTAGACTATTGGAGAAAAGAACAGAGAGTAAGATGGAAGAAATTTGAACCATTTTTTGGCAATTACTAGCAATTAAAATGGACAAGACTGAACTTGTGCTGACATGATGAGAATGTCAACAATGTTTCACTAAAACATGGCTGCAGGACATATTCCTTAATCAAACTTCTCTCTACTGAGCTTTCAGATATAGGCCTACTGCAGAGAGATCAGGAGAGTACATGACGCAGACGATAACAGAAGATAATGTATTCTAGGACATTTTAAGAAGAGTCCCTGTGTTCATTAGTGTTGTTTATTAAATAACTTTCATTTTACAAAGTGTTTGTTGTTGATGCTTTTTGTGATGTCTTGAGCTCAATAGCTATCAGGCCACAACCACAACCCTGATGGATTCATGGCAATATGGGTATATTTCAGTTAGACCTATTATCATTTTTTTAAATGTAATTCTCTTCATTTTTTCTCAGTATTTTGCATCGCAACAAATGTTATAAAAATCTATTCATCTATACTATAAAAAAAATAAAAATACAGAACTACTTTATTTTGTTTCCTGCTTGTAACCTATATTCAGTATAAAATATTGTCCCACTTACATCTTAAAAGCAGACAAATGTTTATTTTTTATTTGTCTCATCCATGAAGCTAATATAATTTTACCACACAGTAAGGAAGGATGTGGTAAACACATCAGTGGAAAACATTTTAAAAATGTGTATTTATTTAGCAAATGCTACGAAAAGAGTGATATTGTTTATCTTCTCATCTATTTTGCACTCAGTAAAGTGGAACACCTTAAAATAGAAATTAATTTAGTTAAGAACCTAAAAACGACTGCATCTGTGTTCCCTCCCAATAATACAAGGACAGAATTTGTTCTAACACATGGATGATAAATTAGAAGGAAAAAATAAAATAACTAAAACTAAAAAGCACTTAAATGCCTGGCTGGCATTAATTAATAAAGCTCAAGAACTGTGTTGCAACCTATAATCAAAATGTCTTTGCTGCCTATTTTTTTTTTCTTTTTTTAACCACACTGCATCAAGAGATAACCACCGAACAGTTAATACAATCTCAATCATCCTTATTAACAGATTTATATTTAATTATAATATTTAACTATTAAGGTGATTTAGGTGTTTTAACCACACAATGTTAATACTTTTACCAATACATAATTTTAATACGTTCCTTGACATTGTTGTTAATATTTGAACATTTCTCATGTTGTTATAATCACATTACCAATGGTTTTAAAACTGATCATTGACATGTAAATTGCTATATTTCTCAAAAGACTCATTTAGTCTCATAAATGAAGAAGAAATATTTGGAATTTAGGGGAAAGGGCTTACAATGGACAGTGACATCTCCAGGATGTATCATGTGTCTCAATTGTACAGCTTGTTGAGGTTGCAGAGGGTTTTTTTTTTTGTTTGTTTTCTTTTTAATCAATTTTGCCTGAGAGAATTAAGGTATCAGTTTTTTCAAGTCAGTTAATAAATGTGCTCCATTATTTTGGTAAATGTGCTGGATTAGTAGGCACCATTACCAAGAGACTATTGGACATTTCATTTTGCTTTAGTGATGAAACCAGTCGTTCCACTGTAATCTACTTAAGTGCAACCAAAACCCTGAAACCTTATCTTCAGCCATGACTTGATATTCAGAGCAGCACCTAGTATTACGGGAAGCTAGGCTGCTACATAAAAAGTCTTTAAGAGCATGTTAAGTGACAGACTTAAATGTAGTTAGATGAGTAAGCTGTGTCTCAGCTAAGTCTAGACAGCTTTCATTAAAAATAGGTCTAAATTTACCTCATGATTTTCAACTGTGGATTACAGTTATTGGTGTTTTCTTAAAAATCCTGATTGCACTCACATCTTTGGAGAGGGCAAAGTAAATGCTGGTCATAAATTGCCTGATCTTTTGGTTATTGATGTGTATGTCATCTAAATAGGAGCTCATGCAGGTAGGTAATATAAACCTGCAACCTGTCTGTTTCAGGGGTTTCATGACCCCTTGTGATAACCTCCCCCATCCAACATCCATCATAGGAAATGATGAGGTGTGTGTTTGTCTCCGTTCTATAAGCTTTTCTGCACACTGACAGAAAGCTGTCAGATGTGAGGCTAGAGTGATTTTCTACCCGCATCCATGGAGAAAATCCTGGTTGAATCCAGAGCTGGCTTTTCTGATGTGTAAGAGTGTTGGAGACAGGCCTAGCAGGTTTAAGAAGATTAATTAGGGTGTAGCAAAGACTGTGAAGAAATCTCTCATCCATAGATGCTATATCCACTGACACAGCTTTGCATGCCAGCAAGTCCCTAAAAAGTGTACACAACAAGAAGTAACACATGCACACTCACACAAATGTACTGCAAGTAAACTCAAGGAGACACCGTAGGAGGGCCAAAAGTCTGCCATGACCAAGACTCATCCAATAACGATACCCCCCTCCATTCCCCAAATGTGTTCATCCTTTCTGTTTCCTTCTCAGTTTGTTTTTGCTCAAAACACATTTTCCCTTGTTAGTGCTCTTGCAAGAAAAATGCTATCCTATTAGGGATGATTTTCACTTCCTGTCGCTTCATTGGAACAAAGTGTTCAAGTAAACACGATTGTCTGTGAAGCAAAAGCAGAAAAAAAGACCTCCAATGTGAGCAGTTGTGAAAGGCATGCAGTTTAAAATTCAGAACAGACTATAAAGCTAGTGCTCTGTTTGTAAGACTGGCTGCTGCTCATGAGATATCAAAAGAGAAAATAATGAAAGCTTATCCAAAGTCAAACCAAATCTCCCACACCTTCTGTGACCACCCATTATCTACCATCTTATCACACTGTGCTGATTGATATTAAAGAAAAGACAAGGGCACAAAATAGAGGCAAGCCCCCACACCCCACCCTGAATCCTCATCACCATCATCATTTTCATCATTACATGAAATATGACCGAGAGCAGAATCCCACAATGCCGTGCAAATGTCGACGTGAGTTAGCATCAAGAAGACACAAGAGATATGCATGCATCATCTGGCCAGGAGAACATCACTTGTGGGGAGACAGCCAGAGGCCCTAAGGAGGGGAATGAGAGAAGGAGAGAGGGAGTAAGGAGAGAATTAAAAGAGAATAGTGGGGAAAGAGGAAGAGGACGGAAGAGTGGAACAGAAGGGAATAGAGAAGAATGTGAAGAGAGATAGAGGGACAATTTTAAGGAAGAGAAGCAGGATAAAATGAGAGGGATATTTACCATAGCACAGGCAGAGAAATAATACAAAGAGGCAATCAGAGAAAATGGAGGCATAATATCCCAGCTCTGCATAATCTCCACAGATTCAAGCATAATGCATAATCTCCACAGGTTCAACAATACACCCTGTGCCCTAATTCTCAGCCAATTACAGTCTTGTGTGGCTTTTGGTTTGCATGTATGGGTATGGGCTTAACTGGGAGGGCCATGAATTAGGAAAGTATTTAGAATTTCTAGAGAAGGGGGTTGGGCTTGGTGTGGTCTTCTCAAGGCCATTGACAGCTGGGTTCCATGTGCATGCAGCATCTATCCCCTTTGCCTTCAGTATACTCTAATGCCCTTCACTGACCAGATTAAAGCTCACATGACAAATGCACAAAGGCTGGAAACATCTGTTCTGGCACACACTGTCCACCGCACCCCTGCTGAGCTCTGTTGGTCACTCCTCAGTTCCAGTCCCCATGCGGACAACATCTGCAGCAATGGACTAGTGCACATTAGCTACTGGAGCATGAGACCAAGCTTACCAACACACTATGGGGTCATCATTTACACAGCAACACAATTGCTACATAAAACAGCTGCCTGTATCGTTTCCATCCCATAAACAGACACTGTAAATTGGTGTTTTAAGTCACAACACTGATACTGCCTACAACCTCTAGGTTTGAAGGTTGTAGGCCTTATTTTTTATTGTTTATTTCATTTATTTTTGGTATGAGGATACTTTATTTCGTTTTGGGGTCAGTGTGCCAATTTCCCTCTCATGTGATTTGTTTGAGACATAAAAGTTTAACTACAAAGACAAGCTAATGATACAAAATAACGTTTGTTTTTTTTTTTTGCTTTTTTATTTATTGGCCATTTATGCATGCAATTCAATTCAGCATGCATTACATGTGAAAAGTATTTTTCTGAAATGTAAAGAAACAGCATAAAGAGTCTTTGGCAATATAATGTTTCACTGTACAAAAAAAAGGCATTACACAGCATGACACTCTTCACTGCACGTTGGTTTAAAGAGACTGTAAGTATGATGTTAAACCATTATAGACTTTAGAGCTCAGAACATGTGTTCCCCATCACTTAATACAGATAAGGGCTTTTAAATTCCCCTGTACGGCTATAAGAGTCCTCAGAGCATAATGCAAGGTGCAAAACGCAACAACTAAAACTCAATGTTTATTCCCCAAGAGACAACTTGATGTTCTCAAGGAAAGACATCATTGGATATTGACGAAAGTAACTTAGAAGTGGAAGAATATATGAATGGTAATGTGTGGATCTCTGAGCAGACTAAAAAATATAAAGAACTGAAAGTAAAGTAAATACTAGATAGCAAGGCATGCAGTGTAACCTGGTTAGCACCAAAAGTGAACCTGCTTCAGTGTTTATAACTGATGTGCTGACTAAGACAAAGGCCCCTTGCTGTGGATCCTCAAATCATCAGCTTTTGAAAAAAAAAAGCACATATATAGACCAAAATGACAACTTTTAGCTTGCAAACATACCTTAAAATTAGTCCCTATGGAAAGAAGGCATACTATTGCTTGCCAGTGTTAATGGAGGGCTACTGTAAGGAGTTTCTACAATATTGAAAATGGGAAGATTGTGTAAATAACTCAGAGGAAAAAAGAAAATGACACAATGAGTATCTGTCTGATTTATTCAAATGTATATTTTTTTGCTTGCTGTTGTTATCAGGGATTTACCTTTTCATGCACATATTCATTCAGCCTAATATCCACTCCAACTTGGCATGAAAAAAGACACTGACAGAGTCTGAAATCCTGACAGGATGAACCTGCCAAAAAAAAAGGTGCATCTTGTGGTTGATTGTCAGCTTGATGTATATACACATGGGTGTTCATTCACTGAAGCCAATGGTCTATGCAACTATACCTTGAGTTTTCCAGAACAACACACACACTAATGAGAATAAAATGTTCCCTGTCATGCTGCAATTGCACCCATTGCAGCTGTGAAAAAAGACACTGGGATGTAGCCGGCAGTGACCGGACACATTGCCCTACCCTGTCTTGTCTTGAGCATTTATTTATGAAATAACCTATCACAGGTAAAAAGCATGAGGAAACATATGTTCAAAAGTCTAGGTTTGGGGGTTCAGTGGATTTCATGAATTAATCAGGTTTCCGGATATTCTCAGTCCCTTTTTGCTCACTCAGGTGTATACCGGGGAAGTTTGATGCCACTTAGCTGCCCTGGACCTGGCACTGTTCACATCTTATGAATCAGAAGATGGATAAAATGGAGTGGTTGATGATTCCTGAGAGGATTGGTGAGATGGAGGTGATTGAAAAGGGGAATGGAAGTTTTAGATGTGACACTTAGCAGTTATAACAGCGATTTGCCCTAGATTGGGTGGAATGTTGGGTTTGGCCATATAAATAATAGAACTGACTACAAACCCCCCTCTGGCTGGATGGGGATGTTCCTCACTGTTATCACCAAAGACAGACAACTACAGCCTGTTTCTACTTACTTCTTGTCTTACTTTTCTTTGTAATTGAATATGCCTAAAGATACCCTCTTACCCATTTAAAAACTTTATAGAATAATTCCATATCCATTGCTGTTTGAGTTTTGCCAAGATAAATTTGCTCTGGCTTTGTCACACTCGTAAATATCAGTAGAAACACTGCACATGCCCTCAAATATATGCAGTGAACATAGTGACATGCTAGGTGTGTGTATAAATATTCCAAACAATCCCCTCTGTATATACCCTTATAATGAGGTTTAACTTTATATAATATAAAATTACATTAGTATTATGGAAACAGGAGACAGATCCCAGCCACAGAAGTGACTTATACAGTGACAATAAGTTTCTATGAGAATGAGTGAAGTCTTCATTAAAGATTTGCTAATGGAGTAGCTGAAGCCAGTGCCAACTCATCTAAAAGAAGATGTAAAGCAATATTTCAAATTCAAATGTTAGAACATGACCCAATTAAACTATAGTCAATATTGCACAATAGCAATATAGCATCCAATAGGTTATACTGGAAGACAGTGCCCTGTGATGAGTCATTCTGTAATCTGAATTTATCTGAAAATAGTCTATATCAACAATAAAAAAAGTGCCCTTACTGGTACTATTCAAAATAAAATGCCTTTTCTGTGTTAAGGAGTATTGCCACTTATAATTCCCTAAGATGCATCAGCAGTACAGTGTAGTGGAGTGCATTCCACATAAGCAATAAAAGTAAATACAGATACAAGTGTTGAAAAAATAATTGAGGAAATTGTATCTATTCTCTAATTAGATTGTACTATTTGTTCAGATGTGCAAACCAAAAACTGCAGCATGTCATAAAACCAGCATCACATATAATTTTTATTTATGAAACAGAAGCCCTGTACAGGCCAAACTCCTAATCAAAGAGTTTTCTTCAGGGTGAAAATATCAGGTTTTTTTAATCAAGTAGCTCAAGATAGGATATATTTGTCAATACGTCTTGTTCTGTGTGTCTGTAACTATTTGAATACAATTAGTTTATCACAGCTAATAACATAATGATAAAACAAATAAATACATAATAAATAACTGTTAACTGAAATCCCATGAAATCAATATGTATTTTATACCAACATCATGTTACAGTAAACAAATTTAAAGATCAAATAAAACATAAAGTTCATTGGAGTTATAACATAGATATAATCTGAATAGAACAAAAGTGAAGTACTGTAAATGTGCAGAGAGGGCAAATTTAAACCAAGCTGCCAATAAATAAAGTAAAAAGACACATTTACAAATTTCAGATTTTGTATCACATGAAAGATTAAAAAGCAATTATAAAGTACATACATGTAAAATGTATTGATTGTTTGACTGAAGTGTTTTATTTCAAAAAGAACAAAATACGTTTAAAAAAACATGTAAAATGTATGTAAAATAATCAAAGTCAATTTGTGAAAACAAATGGGAATATTTATTAAAATCACAGAAACAAACAAGTAGGCACAACTGAATAGGCTTTTAAATTTTTCCAAACATGCAGCTGTTCCACAATTTAACAGCGACAACAAGCTTAAACACATTAAATCGAGTTAGCGTGCCTCTTCACGCCAGGCATATGTTTCTTCCAACCAACTGTAAGAAAGTGCACCAGAGCTCTTAAAGGTGTTTGCATGGTCCAATTAACACCAGATGCTAGCCCTTAGCTAACGCACCGTACCTCACAACATACAGACCTCCAAGGAGTGAACATGGCCCAGTTAGCACCAGATGCTAGTCCCTTTTCTCACTGTCTTCAGCCAAATACAGAAGGAAAAAAAAAGTGTAGGAATTATTTCAGCTTGCTTAGCTTGGTTACCTCTATGTGCACCTTTATAAAAGTAAATTACCTTAAATCATGGAAATTACATCAACTTTGGTTCCACTGTCTTAATGGAAGCACTTGTCATTGTTTGTTAATGCTCAAATAATAACAGCTATAACACAGCATAATACACCACTAACTATCTAATAAAGAGAGGTATGTCTGTACACAGTAAGCTAACCTGTAAAAATGACTACATATCACATTAGCATCCATACTCGTATGGCATGTTGAGTCTCAAGTCAAGTATATGTGGAAATAAAAGTATCAGGCAATGCAATGAGCAATGAGGGAAGGCAATGAGCATTGTCACTTCACACAGCAAAAATAGTTTAGGGGCTCTTTCTTCACTTTTCTCTTATTCTGAGTGCATGTAGGTTAGGTTGATTAGTGTTTAGAAATCATCTATGTAACTAGATCACTTCACCACCATCATCCATCCTGTTTCTTTTCACAAAACCTTCTGAGGATTTAGTGAATGCAGAATAAAAGGTGGTGGTTATAATTTAAAAAGCTATTATTATTTTTCTTTATTTATTTATTCCATGTTTAACTGTTGTACTAATTGTGCAAATCTCAAAAGCAGCTAAAAGCTACTTGACTTGGAAAAAGTTCAACTCTGCAGATAAAAGCTGTAGGGTGTTTCAGCTTTTTCCCTCCTGTCTAATCACATGAGCTCAAGGGCTGGCCATCTTAGCTGCAATGTCAACAACAGAAATGGAGAACAGAGCTGGTAGTACTGCACACCCAGTGCTATGGTATATGATTTATGCATAAAGAGCAAGCTTAGAAGTACATCAGTGGACACTTCTAGGTCATTCTTTTAGGTTTGTAGTTAAGTTGTTTATTTATTGGCCTTCAAGTTACTTCAGTGAATAGTTATATGTTGCTGGTGGGCACACAAGTAATTGATGGCTGATTATAGACTGCCAAGTAACAGCAAGCTGCCCCCGGCGAAAAAAAATATATAGCATCATTTTGACTGGGATGAAAAATGTAGCAGAAAGGCTTAGCTTTTTCCTGTGTGCAGTCACCCCCTAAGGGCTTTAAAATAATTATTCTTTAAGCACAGGTGTACAGGCAGGTTTACAAATTAGCCCTGCTTTATCTTCAAAGAGAGCTCTTGGTTTTATCCTGTGAGAGTGAGCATGTCTACATAACACTGACAAGGCATAAGCCCTTAAAATATTTCAGTTTCTTTCTTCTATCATGTCCAAAGTTGTGTTAACTTGATCTAATGGCGCTTTTTAGATGCATATTTATACATATTTAGTCTGTTTTGGCAATTCAATAACAATAAATAATTACTTATAAGTTTTTACTCAGTAAATAAGTAATAGATATAACTAAATTATACAGCAAGCCTACAGAGTTCATCATATTGGCAGAGAAAGACCATCTTGTTTTTGAAAAGTGCTGAATCTGGTTCAGGTTTAACAAGAGCAAAGCAGAGGAAGGCAAACACGGGGAAGGTACACATCAGGGATGCTGGAATGGTGACAGACTGGCAAGGTGGCCAACCTATCAACTAATAAAAAACATTGACTGTGCCTGAAAACACACATGGTTGGCAAGCACTAACGTTGGACATTATCAGTTGGTGACAGGCAACTTGCCACATTTTTAAAATACAAGAGAATGCCTCCCAGTGGAACTTTTAGAGAGGGACATTTTCATTTTTCTACCACCAGTTAGAGCTTAGCATATTAGTAAGTGTTGACTTCAACCTCATCTTTGGGTTCAAAACAAAACTCTACACAAAACTTACGACGAAATCTCTTTAAAGCTTAAACAAACACACTTTCTAATCAGCTAACTGTGTGGTGTGTGGCAGTTGTTAAACACACATATAGATGAATAGTAACTTCTCTGTGATGCACTTTGTTATGAAAGACTATTTCATGCCTGGGGAAATTTTGGCTTTGAGTATCACCATGCCATCATGCCAACAAGGCTGTGTTGTTTACTGCAAAGTCCTCAATGGCTCAGAGGAATGTCCATCCTTGAAGAGGACTTGGTGTTAAGGAAGCTGAGAAAAACAACACAAGGGGAAGTGAAATGTAGACTTTTACCAAGCCAACATGTATGGCTCCAAAGTGATTGTTAATTGGCAAAAAAAAAAGTGTCAAAGTAATTTTATTTCTCATGATGCTGCTTTAGTTGGGTAGGACATGTGAGCTAATGAGGCTTAACAACGTATGCTGTAAACTGTTATTTTATTGCATTAAATTCTGTTATAGGCGAATGATTTGCTTCTTTCATCAGTATTCAGCCTTAGTTTATCTAAGCAACAGTTTTTCTTAAGAATAGATGAGAACACTTTTTTCTTCTTTATTTTTAGCTGCAAATGACCTTTGCAAAAACGAGTTATACATTGTTACTAGTATTCAACAGTTGTAGCAAATTAGCATCTTTGCTTTCTGAATCTTTACTAACTCTATCTAAACATTGAACAAAATACCTAATCTGTTTGATTTTACAAAGAAGTGATGTAAACTAAACTAAGAAATGAATAATTTCATTCATTCCTCTCTGTTTGTGCTTTCAGATATGCTGGCTATTGTGCAACATGTTTGTGTTTGTTTCCAATTCCATTTCAGGAATTACAGAAAATGTATCTTCCCCATTTCTTTTCACTGAAACTTGCTGCCATTATATTGTGTTTGTTACACCTAATTTACCCTCCAATTGTGTCACACTCACATCAAGGTTGAAATGGCTCTGGTTTCATATCAAGTTTCTGCAATACTGAGGGCATTTTTACTCTTATTTTTAATGACGCACAGTCGAGCATGAGAGTACAAATGATAGAGGACCATCTTAATTAAATTAGTTTTAAATATTGCAACATCAGTTAGCAGAGGACTATGCTCTATGTGTGTCTCATAAACTATATTGGATAAATTGGTGGTCCATTTGATAGAAGCTATTTTACCCAGTTGCCTTGTTGTGTATGTATGTATGAAAGCTAAGATGATGAACTATGCAATACAACTACTGACAACAAGTACTGACAGGCTCACTGTTTTATTTGTGAGGATGGTTGTGAGTTGACTTATGAGTTTTGATGATTAAGCAAGTATCATTTCAAGGCAATACCTGGTAAGTACTATAACAATAGTTGTAGTATAAGTTTCCCTTTTTTCCCGAAAGATGTGTAGAGCTAGCTCCCTTTACCACTGAAAAATTCGTTTGACTGTATTTTTTTTTTGGTCCATTTTCATCTATTTGTTTACTGATGTGACAGATTATTACATGCTTTTTCAGTGTAGCTTTGACTCCAATTTTCAACATACGGAACAAATTGAAATAATTATTTCCCCAATTTCTATCAATACTTCACATAAATGTCCATTTAGTTTTATTTTCATGTGATAATGGATTGTACTGACAAACCCTATCAAGTCATTGATTGTTGCTTTTCAAGCTGAGTGACAATAAGTCTAATTCTTTTGGCACAGTCAAACACAAGAAGGTTTATCTTCTTGAGTTTTGTGCTAATGAACACCATTGCATTAGCCCCTCCCCACCCCACCCACACCTCCCATCAACACATCACTGTTTATTTCTCTCTGTCCCTTCTTAATAGTTTGAGGGAGCTGTTCTAATTCTATCAACAGCCACTCACTCTGATCATTAGTGCCAGTCCACTGGTGGCCTGGAGGTTGCACAGTTGTACATTGATGTTGCTTATAAGTGCAGCTCGGCTGCTGTGTCCGACTTAGCAGACTTCAAGATGTGAAGAGTGTGTACACATTGACACCAGGTGGCAGCTGATTAATAAATGAATTTCTTGTAGGTAAGAATCAGGCAAAATCCTACAACACAATGGTTCTTTTTTATGCAGCAAAAGTACAAAACCTACTAATAATAAAAAAAAAATGTGGCCTCCTTTTCTGGAGAAATGGCTGATGTTATCATTTGTGTCAAATATTCACCCAACAATGGAGTTCAGGAAATAGGATTTCAACAAGGGTGAAAATATTTCACATTTATGCCTTATGTTGGTCAACTAGCCGATGTCATAAATATCCACGGCTGGACTAGGGATCAAATTTTCTTATCTTGCGTGTCCCTATTTGGCTTACTGATATCCAGTCAGAGAAAAAGAGGGATAGAGTTAATGCATTCATTTTGAACTAATGCACGCTATGAGTTGAGTGTAATACAATTTGCCTCCAAATCCATCATTCTAGAAAAAACAATATGGTGAAAGATTTAACAGAGATGAAATATTAATAATGCAGATGGAATAAAAATATGTCACAACAGAGATCACAGTGATATTGAAATAAGCCAAAAGGGAGATGATTAGGCACAACAAGGAAACTGCAAAACCTTTAAAACTAACAACTGTGACAACATGCTGTGATATAATAAAGCAAAAGATGTTTAACTCATTATAATTTTTTTTACTTTAAAAGAACAGCGTGTGTTTATACTGATTTTTTTTCTGCTTTTTGTAGTCTTTTTTTTTTCTATAAAGCAAAACTAGGAAAAACAAATGAGTATGAATTCATATTTAAGTAAAGAGTGGCTAATTAATAAGAAACAAATGTTATGAGGTATATTATTTGTTTTGCAAACCTGCCAGCTGTGCGTTTGTCTGGTATATCTGCATAATTTACATATTTCAAGCCCTCCTGCCATCTTAAACAGCTGAAGTGTTTTGCATCAGATGGAATGAATAATGCCACGTCAAATTCCAGTCTGACTGAAGCTCACAAAATGCATGATGAACCACCAAAATTGAGCTTGTACAGCACAAATGCACGCAGGGGACCTGCACCCCTCTGGTTAGATACATTTTCCAAGCCACTGGTTGAGATACAGAGCTACAATCCATTAGAAAATTTGCGAATGTTTGCAGGCTCTGAAGGAAACTGACTATTTGGAGCTGTACTCACTGTCAAATCAACTGCACAGCACTTTAAATTAATCTACCCTTTTGCTCCCTCCCGGAGCATTGCATGACAACTTTGGCTGCAGCAGTACTGGCAGGAACCTGCAGCCCCTAGAGGAGTCATGTGATTACAAATCCCTGCAGCCATGATATTCTGCAGTACACAAAGAAGACCAGAGGCTGCCATGTCTGTACTGTCTTTGATGAAAGAGAAGCCCAACAAAAGGAAGCTTTCTGACAATGCAACATAAACTCAAAGGTGGTGAAATATAAAATACCTAAATAATTAACAAAAAAAAAAAAAAGAAATTAACTATCTTGTTCTATAAGAAACAAGACAGCAATGCCTAAAAATGTTCACATAATCACAGTGATTTAATAACAGGTATGTGAAATGAATGTTTTAATAGTGTGCATGGTGCTACAGTGATTCACATATCAGGCAAATAATTCAGAGCTAGTATGATGTGACTTTTTGAGCAAATGTGTCGCTCACCAGGAGGCTACTGTACTAATAAATGTAACCAAATGCAAGCAAACGTGTCTCTGGGATAGCGCCATGAATTCTAAACAACACTATACATCATCACTGACTCCCATGGCAGCATTTTAAGGAACATTAGAGCTGCTCTGGGGCAACAATTGTAGTTTACTTTATGATATTTCGATTAAGCTCATGTACATTTGGCACTCAACATTTAAAGCAATATATCATATTGGTTAGATTTTTGTTTTTTTTCCTCTCTCTCGTTTTCTCTCTCGCTCTATGCATTGCTTATCCAATTGCCATATATTTCTTCCAACAAGACTGAAGAACTATTCAACAAAAATAAATTCAACTCCTACACTAACAAAGACAGTGACAATGAAATCAGAAAAGGAATTAAAAATGTCTGTTTGAGCAGCGAAATACAAATGAGCTTCATTGTATTCAAAGAGGACCAGAAAATCCCCACAAAATCACTCTGACACAGTCATTGTGTTCATAAAGTCGCTTTCTATTCAGTCAGAGGAATCAGTGAAGCAGCCATAACATTAGTGTCTTGACACTGTAATGACAGTTTTGGGTCTCTGGTTTCTTTATGAGAGAGAATTATTCACCGTCCTCAAATGCAACTGTACAAATGGAGACATGTAATGTCCAATGTGATGTGAAGCGTAGTGTAAATGCTGATTACAGGTTGACAGGGGTACACCTAAAGTTGCATTGGCACAAGAAAGTAATCTGGTACAATATCAAACACCACACTGCCTCATTGGGTTGTTGCAAGTCACTGCTGTATGTGCTTTGACACATTCATACAAACACAGGCAAGAACAAATTCCTGTTTAAGGATGGATCTCACACACCCAGCATCACCGCGAGGAATAGCCTTTCCAAGACAGGTTTCCACTTATGATTTGAAACATTGGAGTAAAAGTGACTAATGTGAAAGTGCAAAAAGACAAAGAAATGACGGAGACCATAAAAAATGGACAAAGATCTCAGATACTGTTTGAAGCTGGGCCACTATTAGCTTCATGGTTCTTATCTCTGTTATTTTTTTTTCCATCCATCCACCCATTTTCTCTATGAATCCACATATAGATTAAGACTGGGTGACAAATCAGCAAAAGTCACCACAGTCCTACAAGGACCATCATTCCATTTTTGCAAATGTCTTTCTTATCACAGAAAACTCCAGTCTAAAGTCAATTTTAGTTAAGTCATGACATCCAGCTATTATTTTTTTCCTTAATCTTTTTTTTCCTAAACACAGCTAAGACTTTATGAATGGACACTTATAATCTAACATTTTGTAAATTTAACATCAAACTGCAAGATGATGCTTCTCTGAAATTTGTGATCAACAACAGTGAGGAAGAAGGTATTTTTGTGTATATCAGTGTGTGCGTCTGAGCATGTGTGCATCTTGTTCATGGCAAGAAATCAGCTCAGTTTAGCACATAATGGAAATGTGAATAGCCCAGAGCATCTTTCTCCCACACAGGGAGAGATCTGGCTGGGAGCTGGCTGCATCTTTCCAAATCCAAACAGTGAAAGGGAGTTAGCTGGGTTAAAATCCTGCCCCCTTCTCTCATCCTCCCTGGAGCAGTTCACAGCTTTGCCCATGCATTAGTCAAACAGGTCATCCAAACAGGTCTCACTAACAGTCTGCAAAACATATTCACACACATATGCAAACACATGCTGAGCACACACAGTACATTTGTAGACTCATCTGAAAGGTGAGGTTGCATTTAACATGACAGATACCATCTTCTACGGATCCCGATGAACAATAGCTCCAAAATATTATTCTTAATTTAACAGGTAATATACATGTTTAGACAGAGCACATTCTCACATTTCTCTGAACTCCAAAGGTTACCAATCACATCACACCTCCATTTTTCTGTCAAGCAACACTGAGCTTTCTTTACCAGTGAGATAAAATGTGATAAAAGCCTGACTTACATGCGACTTCCAGAGATGCATTCCTGCTCACAGCCTCCCCAAGATAGTTCCGGGCGACACACACGTAGTTGCCATCATCTGGCTTGCTCCGTCGTCCATGGACGATGCGCAGGAAGAAGAGGGACCCGCTGGGCAGCAGCATACGTTGGGAGCGTGGGTTTTCACGGTCTGTCTCAACACGTTCGCCATCTTTGTACCATTCCACTGTCGGGGTCGGCCGGCCTTCTGCTTTACAGTTGAGAGTTGCTGGTTCCCCTCTGGATACGATGAGGTCAGAAGGGTGTTCGACAATGCGAGGGGGGAAATCTTCCTGGCGAAGACGAGACCCTGATGGAAAACATGAGGAAACACAGTTCTGATACAGGAATTGTAAAATCGAATGCTGGTATCATAGCTAAAACAAATAAAATAAAAAATATCCATGTGTCTATGTTGATAGATCCATACATTTTGTCTCCTAAAGCATGCACTTCACGATATACATTTGAAGATGTGTTTCAGTGGGAGGAGTCTTTCAAGTGTTTTGTGGAAGAGCCAGAAGTTGTAAGCAGGTGAGCCAGAAAATGCTGCATCAGAAAATAAACATGACTTTCCAGGTTGAAACATGCGTTGCATATAATTATACAAACAATTTTCAGTAAATACACATTAGTCAACTCATTAAAGTTTACTAAAAACTCTATTGACTCATCAAAATTCATCAGCAGCAGCATATTAGTGATGACTGGTAAAATAAAACTTGCTGTATTTTTATCAAAGTCCTTGAAAAACAAATATAATGAATACAGAGTTCTTATTGGCTGTGTTATAAGCTGTCTTACAACTAAAGCTGCCATATTTACTTTCACAGACAAGAGCAGAAAAGTCATTACATCTCATTAGCTTTTTCATTAACACATTTCATCAAACACTGACATTATCAAACATGTTGTCTCAGTGGGTGCATTACAGCAACTGCCACATTGAATTTCTCATTTTCTACTATAATACTGTGATAAATGTATTTACACTTCTTTTTCCTTCTAAGATTCTACGTGCATCATCATGCATGATCTTTACATTTTAAAAGCATTCTTTGATGATTAGTTTTATGTAAATAGCAGGCATGATTTGTACTATTGTAGAGAGAGTGGTGTAGTGACAGTTGTAAGGAAACATACCCTGCTTAGTATTTTCATTCAGAAGTTCAATTCTTTTTCATAATACCCACCTTTAAATGTCAACTAGAAATGCCCTAATGTAGGGACACTGTTTGCAGATGTGAAAGCCTTCCAACCCTCATCTGTTTCATGGTGTATGAGCACATTGTAATATAAAAGGTTAAAAGGTCTTCCTCCTCTATTGAGGCCATGCAAGCAACCAAGAGGGTGATGTTTGAGTTGCTAAAAGCCTTTTTTTAATCAGGTAAATAAATAATTAGGATATAAATATATGAAAGGGATGTTACATGGTCTCTCATCTTTTGGGCTTTGATGTTGACAAACATAAATTGCAAACCTGACGTTTGTCTGCTACACAGCAACTCAAATAAAGTCGTGAATGTGAGTAAAACTGATGTGACATCTATAATGTTAAGAGGTGTGTCGACAAAAAGCATTCCATTAGCGGGAAACAACACACCAAATTGTGGTGATACACCATGTTTTAAAATGCTTTTATAAACCGCTGTATGTGTCTCATGGGTAACGATATTAATATGGATCTATAAGAGACACACAAACAAATACACAGTTTGTGGAATGCTGACTTTGTTTAATTGGTTGTCTGCACTGTGGCTGTTCATACTGGTACTGTCAGACAACAGAATTTTAAACAGATGATTTAAGTTGTGGGTGGCACATTGGCTCAGCAGTTGGTGCTGTCATCTAAAGGCAATAAGATGCTGTGGGGTCCTGTCAGTCTTTTGGCCCTGTGATGGACTGGCATACTGTTAAGGGAGTTTGCTTGCCTTCTGCACAATTCAAGGTCTTTGTGGCCCATGACCCTGAATAATAAAAGTAGGGGAAATAGCACAGTACAAAAGATTTAGCTTTTTCAAATTACATGTGGCCAAATGGCAACCTGGTTCTATTTTAGTGTGAACTATTACAAAAAGACACATGAGATATGTTTCACATATAATATATTTAGAGTTTCAATATTTTGTAGCGACTAAACCATTAAGCATGAATAAGTGTCTAAGTTTCCTCCACAAGTATTGTATGTTTATGGGGATCTATCCTTGGTGCTGAAGCAGAAAATCAAGGTTTTGTAGAAGAAAACTGGCTTTTTTAGGGCTTATACACAGAGGCTACTCTAGTAAAAGTCAATTTAACGTGACAGCCTTCTAGCAGTAGAGTTCAGAAGAACTCAATCTGGCTTTCTAACTGAAAGATTAATTTGACTGTCAAGCAAAGGGCACTTGTCATTCAAGTATTTTTCTATGGTTTAAAAATCAAGTTTTAAATGCCAGTTCATCCCCAAAGACATTTGAAATTAGCGAGATTTTAAAAAAAAATCAAGTAGTCAAGATAAACATCCTTTTCCGCGTTTCAGAAATATTCACACTGTGAACTGTAACAGATCAGTTTGAACCCCTTTGTACCAAAGTGGACAAAAGAGTCAGACAAAAACAAACAAGGTTTGCTGAAGCCTCTTCTCACAGATGTCTCACAGAATTTTGATGATGAATACATTGAAATGCACACTGTGCAGGAAATAGATACCTGTGAACATAAAGTATTGGTACCTAGTCATACAAAGATCTGCAAAGTATGTAGGATTTTATTCAGCCTACATTCATGTAAAATGGAATTGCTAGTGTAGGAGGAAAAAAACTGTAGCCCCTAAAATGACCTTAGAATACAATTAACACCTTCGTTGCATTGTGTTAACACATACTTTAACGCTATGAGCATTTTAAAGATGGTATGCACAGCTGCATCGTAACTTTTCTTTGTTTGGAGTCTATCAATGCATCTATCAGGAAGTACAAGAAACACCATCATTCACACCCATTTTGCTTGCTGCATTGCTGAGAACTTCCATAAATGTATTTCACACATAATAATGCATTATGCATCTGGATTAAAGTAATGTAACACTTTGAGAAACGGACACTATTTTCTTCCAAGAAGAACATCTTTTCCAAGATGAACATACTATACAATGTAAGGGGTATGTGTTGTCCGTTTAAGTTTAAATGCAAATTTCTAGACTGCACATAAAACAGACATCAGTTGCCTGTGGAACAATAAGCTCCCTATAAGTTAAATGACAAAACTAAGCATTGCAAAAAACGTTTTCACAAACAAAAATAGTGCTAACTATAAATATGACTGGTTTGCAACACATTTGAAGGACCAATAGAACTAGACCTAGTCACAATAAATCAAGACAAAATGGATTAAAAAATATAGGATGTGCTAAACTTAACTGCCGGGTATAATTTCCCTGGTATATCTTAATCCACACAGGTATATATG
>JBAMHV010000016.1:4853796-4871875 GCA_037177535.1 Pseudomugil gertrudae | reverse complement strand
ACGTACTAACCACGGTCCCGCCCCACACGCTAAATTCTAGATTCCACACGCTAATTAGTACACGCAAATTGAGATCTAAGTAGATTTGGCCCTTAATGTATTATATATACTCAGTAACTCAATGAATCATGGTTGGAATATGATAATGTGCCAACTATGATGCTTTTTTTAAAACCAGAGCATTGGTACAAACATTTCTGGAACCGCCGTGTTATCTACATTTCTTCACAGTATGCTGACTTTTTAATAACTCGGATATAAAATCTTACTCGTAATTTTTTCAGCAATTTTCAAAAACTTTGGCTTAAGATCTACAAATAGCTTTAACAAATTGAATCTTTTTGAACCTTCAGAATATTTTATTTCAGTAAAGTTTTACAGTTCTTTTTCAGAAAGAGACAAAGAATATATAATCATGCTTTTTTTTAACATGTCTTGTCCAGCAATAAAGTAGGCAGAACAATGGTCTGGCTGCTGTATTGTGCTGAGCAAATTCTGATATTTTTACATACTTAGATCCTCTTGGTAATACTAAATTAAAATCAGTACAAAATCATACAAAAAGAGTTTGAATTGCACCAATTCATAACCAGTCTGTGTAACAAATAATAAGACCAAAGTATGCAATTTTCAGGAAGGGAACAAGCTGTAACTTACTAGACAAGTGTTTTTCCCACATTAGCTATTTTAGTATCCACTATTAACAGAAGGGTAAATAAAGTTGTGTATGTTCAGAGGACAAAGAAAAAGCCACACTCCTTCAATGAAAAATCTTTCTTTTCCTTTTTCCTATTCTCTTTACAGTATCTTGTAGCTCTATATGGGGAAATCTGAAAATGTCATAAAGACATTTTTACCTGACAAATGAGACTGCATCTTGTTTAAATGAGATGCTCTGTATCAAAAGAGCTGAGTTGTATCATGAGAGATGTTTGTGCTTAGACACACGGTGGTGGTGGCATCATTTTTTACCTATTTTATTGGAGAACTGGGGAAGTTTGCTGTCATAAATGGATTATTGAATTTCGGCAGCAATAACTTTTTAACAAATATTCCAAGACATTCATTTTTTCAAATAAATGACAGGAAAAACTAACCTTAGCACATGATCATGCATGACCCTAATCTAACACCACTGCCATGGAATAATGGAAAGGACTGTTAGGCAGAAAACTTTACAAGTTAGTAATAAACAAGAAGTACAACTTTTCATGTTGTAGACGATGCCAATCTGACTTACCATCAAGTGTGACAAGCTGTTGGATATGTGAAGAGTAGAACTCATATGACCTGCTGTCCCTTAGCTCAAAGTACCACCCTTATAAGCTTACTTGGAAGCAATAGATGATGCACACTACACATCCTTCACAGTGGAACACACCACAATGCTCTGGCTCCCCACAGCAACAGCTCCACTGCTTAATCTAATCAGTTCAAATTAACCTTAATACACACTGCGCTTTGGGGCATTTGGCTCTGCTGTATCTCGCTGACACACCTTGTACAACCTCACCACATTCCCATCTGAATGACAGGCAAAACACCCTAACTTGGACTGACAAGACTGTTTCATGAAAATTCCTTTGCAGGTAAATTTTAAAAAGCAGAATCTCATCCCTCAATGCATAGGCACAGACGATAAATCAAACCTGACGTTCTTTAACTAACTGAAACATTAATTAACCACTTTGGGAAACGTGGTTGCTGGGTCAGTTTGGTTCTTGTTGCTATTTTAATTCTAAAAATAGCTTAGGGGCCAAAAAGGACTTTAAAATAAACATGTATTCTTTCACAGAATATGGGGTCATGGTTTAGATGGTAGTGCTAAAGGGTTGCCTATCAGGGGTGTCAAGCTCTAAAAACATTTTCTGTGTTGTATACTATGCACATTATTACAGTCATCTTGCACCAGACTGGACACCACTATGACCCAGAACAGCTTAACAACTTCAGGGCATGCATTCATCTAATTATCCCTGCCAAAGCCCTGCATAAATAGTGCCAGGATATTGGTCATTTTATACAGTTCTGAGGTCACATCACTCCATGGCATGACATTTGTAATGAAAAATTCATCTTAGTGCAGCACAGTGTTGTTTAACATTAAAACTTTGCCAGCAGGCTGCCTCTAGTTTGATAACACTGATGGTGACTTTATCACAAGATGCTGTTTACCATTTCAAACAGTGCTGTCATCTAGACTTCTTACTGCTCCATTGAATGAAAAAGACTGGCATGCTGGAATATATAAAGCATTGGACATATCTCAAGCAATTTGCTTTTGTATGGCATGAAAGAGACATTACTTGGCTTGCACATTCAATGACACTGTGGGCAAACAACTTGCTTGGAATGTGGCACTTTTTAATACTCATTATCTTTATGGGTTCTTTTATTTCTCTCCGTTTGAAACCGTGTTGCATGCTTTAAGCTTCACACAGCAAGAACCCTTCATGTTGACACTTTTGAAGATTTTGCCTTTCTTTAATGTGCTTTTTTTATTCTTTTGGGGGGGTGCAGTGGGTGGTGGATATAGGCCTTTTGTGGTGTTGTTGGGCTGCATTTATCGTATTATTATCATGTGATGATGTTTGTGGGATGATCTCAATACAATAAATCCCCCCTACTTTTACTCATTGCCCACATACAAACTGCTCTAGATTTCAAAGTCATGTCATTTTACTTTTATCGTCTAAGCATGTGCCGATGTCCACAGTTACACTGCCATCAAGTGGTGAAAAGCAATCATTTTGTGTTAGAAAGCCCCCGGTATAACAAAAGCATTGTTCTTGCAGATTCGACTCACAATTTCCACTGCATTACTACCCAAGTAGAGACACCTGGTAAATTATTTCAGACCATTAATATCATCTGGAATCACTGATTTAGCAAGGAGATGGGAAAGGAAACATAATGCTTCAGTAATTGGTGGAAAATAATAGGAATATTTTCATTGAAGTACATGATGAAACATGAGCTTGTGGCATCCTGGAGTGCAATGGGCTCATGGCTTGTAAATGCTGTGATCAAAAAGTCAGAATAAAGAATAGCTATACCCAGCTTGTTGAAATTTTTATTTGATTTAATTATAAATCACTAGATTTTTAAGTATTTATTACAATAGATAGTAATGGAATAATAATAGGGAGGCCATCATGACCAAAGTAACGGAGAATTAATTCTGACTTATGAATGAGTTTTGCTGCCATCTTCTGGTGATAGCATCCTATTGCAGCATTTGACATATTTTCCACATTTAGTTCCATATTGAATTTGTTTTGTAGAGACATATGAAAAGGGAACATATTTAATATTTATTAAAAAACTATTTATGTTGTCACAATTTACTGGACTGGCATTATGCCCAAGTGGGTGAAAGAGAAAGGTAAATCCTTTCTAAGACAGAATTTCACTCTCATTTTACACCACAGCTTAAAGCGTGAGATTTCCAGTCCCAGTAGTAGTTCATCTATAGGGCTGCAAGACTCTCAGAGTAAAAGTGCTGGGCAGCACTGTTTACGTGTGAGGAGAAAAGTGTTGTGAAACCTTGCTGTACTGTTACTTTGAGCTTTGGCACACATGTTAGATTTTACACTTTTGCCATTCACAGATTTCTTCCTCTTTTTTTTTTTTGCTTTTACCCATCTTGCCTCTCCTCTGACCTTGCAAAGCATGTCCAGTGAGACTGAAGCCAACCAATTATAATATTTAACTAACACTACATTGGAGTTTTGAACTGCATTGCTTGAATTCAGTGTAAAAATGAGAAGTAGTGTGATTACGTTATTATGTATGTAATTATTATTAATATTTCCTGGTATTATTATTGTTGCACTTTATGTGACTACAGCAAAACAGACATAATTTTACTAATAGTTTATGGGGACTGCTTAAAGACTTCTTATTACCATCACTCATTTAGTCTTGACCTTTTACCTCAGTTCTGGTCATATGCTTAAATGCTTCATCACTGCAGTAGACACATTAAATCCAGCAAAACAAACAGGTTCTCCTCTAGGGCGAGCATTGCATGTTCATAGCTATGATGTTGTTTTGTGAACATTTCTTGACATTTAATTGCTTAAAATCTCAACTGGGATGCATAAGATAATTGGTTTAGATGTAAGGATGAGGAGATGGAAAGGGAAAGCAATTGGGACTGACGTGTGAAAATACCGCTCTATTTAAAATATTAGACAAGTAATATCCAGCAGCAAACATAAATGCTTCATGAAAGCACTACAGGTGGTCCAGCTTTCTCTCAGCTTGGCCTCAGATGTTTTGGGTGTCTTTATCTGTTGACTCATGGTGCTTTGAAAATGTATATCAAAGTGCAGTTTGGCAGTACCCTTATGAAGCTGCCAAATGTTGCCAGTTGGCAGCTGACCTAATAAGATCCAGCACTGCTGCACATCGAAGCACACATTACATTAACTTTGCAACTGAAAAAGACATTGAACTGTTAATCTCACATGCAACCTGATCATTTAATCAAAATATTATTTATTAATTGGTCTAATGTGTACAAAGTGCATGGTTAAAAGTAAGCAAATAATCCTCAGAACAATCAGCTATTTAAACTGAAGATTTGCACAGCTGGTCCCCAAACTCAGCCCACTCTGCAAGAGTCATTAAACATATTGGATCACAACAAGCAATTTAAGAAATGTGCCAGCACAGTTATGACAGCAATGTGAGGTTATTAGTTAGATTGAAGTTTGTAAGCACTTTGTGAGGAAATAAGATAGTAATTATGATATTTTTTTCATGATCATTATGAAGAGATTTCAATCATCATTTGTGGACATTTCTAAGGAAAAGCTCCTTTGCACACAAGTGCAATGCATGACAAAAACATCCTGCTTGAAAAGCTGTAGTTAAAACTATATGAAAAACACTTGATAAGAGAGAAGTACTAGCTTACAGGTTAATACAAAAAAGTAATTTACTAGGATAACTTTAATTAAGCAGCTGTACATATTGAGACCAAAACATCTGGAAACACCTAATCATGCTAAAACGAGTACTCCTGTGTAGCTGAGCTGTTGTAGCTGGGATGCATGTCAGGAACAAAGAGGTGTGTCAATCCTCTGTGGACAAATGAAGAGCCTAAGGTTACCTGACCTGATGTAGATGCAGCTTGAGTTAAAAACAAACTTTGGTCCCTGCAAGTGACTTAAGAAGTGACGGCTTGTGGTCACACTGAGTGGGAGGGCTAACAAAACGGACCACAATTTAACATAAAGCTGACTTAAGTCACTTAAGTCAGCTACAACTGCTATTTTACACTGGGAATGTCCCTATGCCCTGTTTCTGAAACTAACCCGTATGGTTTGGGCAAAAATATTTATTTTTACTTTAGTTATCCAAGTAAATTAATTGTTTAGCCTTTATTTATCTTAGCCAAACTATGAGTAATGGGATCCAAGGTCAGTGCCTGGTGAACAGTTGAGTATTAGGGGTCCTGCTCGCAACCAACAATGCTGAACTTTTAGTGACAATATGAAGACTTAAATTGGAGTCTTCCAGTCCACAGTCCCCACTTTCTTACAAACTCATTTGCAAATGGCTGGTCACTTTTGTATCCTTGCCATAACAACATAACAACTAACAATAAATGAACTGATGACTTTAACATTTTGTTTTTAGTTACAGTTGATGTGCATGATTTAGCAATGGTGAGATATGTTCTATTGGACACTATATAAGCTCAGACTGTAACCAGTGCTTTTTTTTCCAGGTCACAAGCCTTTTGACAAACTGTGACATTTTCATGTCTTTGTGTTTGCTCATATCACAACTGCCTATAAATCCCAAACTCTGTTGCTCAGCCTGCTGTAAACAACCAGAATTGTTGCGACAGAGATGCTTTGTGCCTTCTCAGCATTTACCAAAGGACAATGTTATCCCTAGGTCTTCTACTTTAATGTCATACTGTAAGTTATTGTTGCAGAACTCAAGAATTTTGCTCCTCCCTATGCAAGTGACAAACACACAGTGAGTTTAATCTTGTGTCAAAAGGGTTTCTCAGTTGTTTGAAGGGCCACAGTTTGCTGTTTGAACTTCATATTGCTAATGCTATATTTTTACAGGTCGAATAATGAAATTAGATGCAGAAAAGTTTCTAAAAAAGCAGCTTCATTCACAGTAGGTAACAGTAAGGTAACTCCTGTGAGACTCAATATACATTTAATACATTATTATTCTTGGTTAAAAGTGTTTCTCTAGCTAACCACAACTCTCTGTTGGGGCTGGGAGATACTATACATGATGAAGAGGACTTTCAACAGCATCTTCTTTTATAGTATTCATTGTCCAGCTATCCCCCAGGACTAAACTGACATTCAGCATAAGACTGTTGAGGATTTTATTGTTAGATTCAGAGACAGACCTCAAAGTGAGACAGAAATAGTCTATAAACTGCAATAGTTTGTGTTGGAGCCAAACCTGGCTGACATCAGGCAAGGGGCGGGCTACACCCTGGACAGGTCGCCAGTCCATCACAGGTTATACACATCCCGTATATTAAAAATCACTTCTAATACCTGAAAAATACCTGTCTAGATTTGTGGCAACCTGAAATGGAAACAATAATAATAACAATAATAATAACTGGCACTTTCCACACAAATGATGTGGTAAATAAATTACATCCCAAAATAAACAAACATATTAATAAATACAAGGAATTACTTTATAAAGAAAAAAATATGTACTGTATATATAAATATATATATTCCTATTTAAAATACAATGACAACTTAGTGTCTATTAATAAATTAAAGTGTGAGGGAAATAACCTGTGGAGTGCTCCGAGTTAAAAAAAATTATAATAAATAAATGTCAAAAGGTAAATTAATTATGAAGCTATTTGCCATAGAAGAAACAGTAAATCATCTTTGGTTTCCCTATCATTTCAGATTGAATGACTATAATGTTAAACTTAATGTGTGAAACAGGCCCTTAGTATTCTCTCTACCTTCATATTTTTAATGATCAGACATCATACTGCATAGATAATGGCAACTGGAGATTATAGACTTAAATATGTGTAAAGTATCTGATTTTGCCTTCTTCTTTAAAAAAAATACTCTGACGTGCAGTTAAAGTGGTCTTATATGAGTGTGGACTACTGTACACAAATCTCCTCCACATGAAAAAGGATTTGCGGGAGTTCTAAATCTTCTAAAGGAGTACCTACGTCATTTGGCTGGTGCTGAGCTGCAGATGCAAAGCTCACACCAGTCTTAAATACTATCCATCACCTTCTAATACTTTGACTAGATGGATCCACCACACTCAGAAACACCAGATAGCTCCTCTATGTGGCAGGTTTCTGTGTTAACCTGAAATCTGAAGCATGCAAGAAAAAAGAGAAATGTCACTTGTGGCGCTCTGGGTGAACACTGTCTCTGACACAGTTTTGAAAGCACACATGCTGGATGACTGGTAAGGTTGTCTTTGATCCAGGACACCAGAGGGATACCAACCCACATAGTGAGGATATTCTTCCTTAGCATGTCAGACTGAAGGTATCAGAGGTGTGGGGAAACCAGAACTTGATTCTGATGGCTCCACCTCGCTAGTTCAGGTGTTATTTCAAGATTACATTAACATCTTGTATTATTACATCAAATTAGACACATCAAAGGTCAAATTTGTGGATGTAACTATTATCAAAACATCTTTTAGCTATTATTTATTTGCACTTCCTGTTGGACCAGATAATACTTGCAAATATGTCTTATTAATTTATAGTAGGCTGTCAAATGGCTATTAGAAGCTGTAAATAAAAAGCCATTTTGGAAACAAGTGACTTACAGCAGGTGAGGATATGGGTCAAGATGAGAGGATGGCATCTTTGTGATGATGATTTTTCCTTTAGTTAGTCCTTTCTAAAAATGACCTTCATATCTGGTTTGTAACAGTAAATTTAGAAATATTATTGCTGGAGAGCTTCATCTGAAACATATTGTGCCTTATATTGTACTGTGCAGATGACCAAAACTGAGTGCTTTATAACCATAACCACAAAATGACAGAAAAAATATACTATTTATTTTATTTATATATTTTCAAATTTTTTTAATCAATCCATCTTTAAGCAAACACACAATACTAATTACCCTTGTATTTACAAGGGATCAGACAAAACTACTAGACACAGGTGTCTCAAACCATGTGAAAGACTTGCAGCCTGTCCAATGTGTACTCTGCCTGTTGCCTAGTAACTGCTGGGATAGGTTCAAGCTTCCCTGGGGTCCTGAATTAGAAGAGGCAGTGTAGAGAATGGATTGATGGAGGTGTCTCAAACTTATGCCAGCAGGTCTCAAATTATGTGTGTCCCTGTTATCTTCAGCATGTTTTCAACTACATGGAAACATAAAACATTGAGGAGGCTGATATTCCATGATCTCAAAAATAGCTATTTAATTAGAAGTTTTGTTGTTTTGTGTGAAAAGGAACCTTAGTGACACTGGCCAACTGATGCCTGATACAAAGGCAAATGTAGGTGAGATGTTGATAAGGACAAGAAACAGTAAAACAGCCCCTAATGAGGGGCAACAAAGCATGAATTGCTTTCACAGCTGAACGAGTGCTGAAATCAGTTTGCTGAAAACTTAGCCAAAGTGTTGTCTAGAGAGAACTGAAATTGCACGCTGACTCTTAGGAGGACACACATGACTTTTACTGTCAGGGAGAGCTTAACCAGACCCACCTTTTTTTTTTAAACTCCCTTGTGCAAAGTTGAGTTAACAGAGAATACAGCCTTGCCCTGCTTGGGTGGCATTCCAAACACCATAAGCCACACCAAAGCTTTATTCAGGTCCGTACAACTATCCCTGCTCTTTCTTGGCTCTAACTTATTTTTTCAGCCTGTTGTCTTGCATGTAATTGCCTCCTGCAAGCTTGTTTTCTGAGCATGAATTTGTGCTCCATAGTAATCCCTACAAAAAGCCTATTTTGGATTTGAGCATATTTTTAATTGGTATATCATAACAACTTATAATAAAAACAACACAAAATGTTAATGTTTGTGGATTTTTTTTTAAAAATGTCATTGCAGGGGCACTGTGATGGACTGGCAACCCCTCCAGGGCGTACCTATGCGTCTCATCTGCTAATTGCTGGGATATGAATTGCATTGCAGTGCGTGTTTATGTTGAAAAAAAAGTTTCTAATAATAATACATCAGAATCATATCAATAAAAAAGAGAAAATGTGTGTAGCTTAAGAACATGTATGCTTTTTACAAAAGTTCCTCTTTTATAGTTTAATATAAAAAAATATTGAACAAATATTAAAATATTCTTTGAGTATCAGAATAAATAAGCTGACTTATGTTTATTTTAATGTGTTTTTCCATCATAAGTAGGCTACATCAGTGAAGGACTACATAAGGATTTAGTGATTGAAGTGGAGCTAATTTTATCCGTTTTGTTGTATAGAACAACACAGTTCTTCCCATTTTAGGAGTGGGCTTACAAGGTTACAAGATACATCAAAGTGGAAAAGAAACAGCTGTGGAAGACAAATATATGCATACCTTCTTTTCCCTCATGTTTTTAATGGAAAATTGAGCAAATTAAAAGTGATGTTATATTTTAATGCATGTAAGTTTTTCATGTTTTTGAAAGTGTTTTTTTATTTTCATGAATCCAACCCTGCTAACATTTACACATTTTCAAAGGATATTTATAAGATGAACAGCATGTAATTTTTGTTCAAAATCGATAAATTAAAAGCATCACCTCTTCCTTTCATCACTGTTTTGTATTTTTAAAAGACCTAATCTTAACAAATGACACATCATTTGATTCTAAGAAGCAAAATTACTTTCACTGTAGTTCTGCACAAAGCATATGTAATGCTTAGTGGTTGTGAAAGAACAAAAATTTTATGAAACAAACTACTTGATTTAAATATTTATTCTTCTTAAACTTTGCTAGGAGGATGACTAGTCATTATGTGTAACAGTGAATCAAAGGTGTTTACAGTGTATTTTAAGTTTAATTTAGTTCAAGTAGTACTAATTCTTTAACTTTTGCATTTGCTATTCTGGCATTAGGAATAGTCAGGTGGATAGAGCCTTTGGTATATTTTGAGTTGCGCTTGTGAAATAAAACTTTCTTTCTTCAAACCAACAATGACTGGGACTGCCCGACATGTGAAGGGCATAGCAGAAACAAACAAACAAATAAAAAAAAACTTTTAAATGGTAAAAGTACTGGAAGTAGGACTTTGGTTTTTACTTTTGAGACTGTTCTTCAGTAGTTACAACACATTCTGTGATTTGTCCATATTGTTTCAAAGAGGACTCCATTTAATCTTCCTCCGGTGTTAGCTTTCTGTTACCATCTCCAGTGTTAACGGGTCAGTTTTGACCCATGTCTTAAATAAGCTTTAAAATACACTAAAACATAATTTATCACCCAATTCTTTTTTTTACATCTCTTAGCTACTTTGTTAGGCTTCCTTATCCATGAAAATGTTGGGTTTAATACTTTTATTGTGGATCTCTTTTGGTTTGTCAGTTTATCTCGATTATAATAATTTTAAAAAGATCAAATAATCCTAAGAGCATCATATAAATTTGTTGGTTGGTTGTTGTGTTACCTAAATATTATTGAGGGTTATAGAATACACAATGATAATTGTGGGCTTTTTGTCACTTTCTGATGACACAGTTACATCTTTGTAAATATGCAACATGTTGCAAATTGGAGATGTGCCCTCTTCAAGTCAAATGAGTGTGAAGTGACCTCACATGTCTGGACATACCTGTTTTTGTTTGATTTGTGTTTCTTTTTGCACCATCCGTAAGCTCAAATGATTGGGAGAGGAGGTGGCTGTCAGAGTGTTGGCTGATTGTACATCTGTTATTTCAATTTTGGCTTTAATTATTGCTCTATAATCTAATACTTATAACTAGGTCAAAACCGACCCTAACACTACAAAGAACATAATTTTAACTAAAGCATTTTATGAAGTGGTGAAAAAATGTTTTTGTTTAATTTTGCTGAAATCAAGGTTCCTGACAAAGTTAAAAAGCCTTGATGCAGTGGACAAATTTTAACTGATTCTTTTATGCATTTAAAAACTGAAACGGGTTGGTGCCAACCCTAACATAAGAGGAAGGTTAAGATCTTACTGTTCAGAATGTCTCTTCATGGGAACTTGAAGCCCCCTTTGTGTCAGGCAAATGACTGACTTGACATAATTTTGGAGAGCAAGCAAGCCAAGTATAAATATGAAATGAGGTAATATTAGAAGCTTAATGTGGGTGGATTAATACATACAAAAAATTTGCCTCTATAAACAGAATGGGAAGAAATAGCCATTTCAACATTGTTAAATATAGATACATGTTGCAAAAGTACCATGGTAAACGTAGACTGAGAAAAGCAATACTATACACCAAGGACTTTTTTTGTCCGTCCTAAATCACAGCATACAACTAAACACACATACACACACGCACACACACACAAAATCAATAAAAAATTTTGTTTACTTGACCATTATTTAACCCCAACTCATTTACCAAAAAATATGTAGCTATGTAGGCTATTTTTTATCCTCTGAAAAAATTCTTAACTCAAATGGAATTCCTGATCTTGCTTAATGGTAGGACATTTTACCTCAAAGTTTCTGAAAGGAAGATCAATAAATGAAAAAGTTACAGAACTGCAGAAAATAAGTCAATGATTATAAGGTGGTGTCATCTCTATACTATGGCTAGCTGATATGTTTACCTTGTGCCAAGTAAGCAGACGATGCAGTTTTTTGCCACTAATGGTGGTCCGGTGTCAAAATGCTTTTTTAATTTAATCATAGTTTTTTTTCAATGACTAAATGATATTGATATGATATTATAACCATTCACATTTTTGTCATGTTTTTCCATGTGAATCCTAATTATACATACAATAAAATGTAACTAGTTATACTATAGGTACAAATACAATAAAAAGCTCTGCTCATATAACCATTTTAGAAACCTTCTAAAGCAAAAAGAAGAAAAAAACAACACACTTTAATGCACTGACTTCTTCTCACTGTAATCACACGTGCCACAGGTGGCCACTTCAGACATTAAAAAGTAGTTTCGGAGCTCTTTCTCATGTGTAACTGACAGTGATGACTATTATTAGAGTCCAGATGCCTTTGATGAGAAATCTGCACTAGAAAAGTTCACATTGATAGAAGAGGAGGGGTGAATGGAGCTATTCATGAATTGTGAGTATCGAAACATCTCACGTCAGGCTCTTGAGTCAGTGCCTCTCATCCACTAAATGTACTTTCTCATTCTTTACTCTGTCTGCATAAAATGTCAACGAAGGTTACATGAAGTATTCCTCTCTTAAGTACCACACAGGATATAAAAGAAAAATCTCGACTGCACCTATCAAACTTAATGTAGAATATACACATTCTGTCAGAATATAAAAAAACTGAAGTACAAATTAGAGAGTATTTTAAACTTTTACATGCAAAAGAGAAAACTGCACGTTTTACTTTCTCAGAAATCTCCTTTATTCATGTCACACATACAAAACCATGTATGTTACAACTAAGACTTTGACTTGTCCCTGCTGTTAAATAAAAAAGGAAACACACACACACTAGCTGAAAAGCCATTGGGTGTATACAACTGAGTCTCATTATGTGTGCTCATGTTTGTAACAATCCTGCAGTAGCTACACAATATATTTGGGTGTGTACGCAACTTGCGGGACATTCTAGAAATGAGGTTTCCTGAAAGCACAACAGTTTGAGTCCTGTGTACAGATTTTTTAAGACACTACCTAACAACAGCTTATTTAGCATGTTGCGTCCTACCTCTGCTATGAGCTCTCTTCAGACAGCAAAAGTGGGTTCTATATAATCTCTTACCTTGTCTCTCACTCTGTTTCTTTTCTCTCTCTTTTATTCTCTTCCTTTAGTATGGTCTATGCTTTTTTATTTATTTATTTTAGACCAAAGAACCAAGTGTGTTGTATAAAATAATAAATATATTGTACGTTAAAAATTAATATATCATACATAGAAATAATTTATATTGTATGTATTTAATACCCACGATGGATAGAGAAAACAAAACAATACTGACTTATACTTTTGTGATACATTGTAACAAACGTGTTCTCATCTCAAATGTATACACACATATACAAACACATATATATACATATACAAAACATATCGCTAAAGCTCAAGAAGGAGTGGGAAGAAGAAAAACTTATTTAATCCCATCAACTCAACTTAATTACATCAACGCCATTAAACCTTAAAACACACAGGTGTCGCACTAGTGCAAATACATTGTGTATCGGTGTGCAAAAAATTAAGCAAAACAATACAATTATATGATAAATACAGTTACACTTATTTGAAATGAAAAGAAAGAAAAGTGAAATATTTTGTAATTAATCATCTTTAAGTGAATATTGCTGTAATATGTTGTGCCTAAATGATCTTTTAAAATGCTTAAATGTGGTACTCTTCAGTTGATCATGCAGCTTATTCCAAAGGGCAACTCCAAAACGAGTGATGAATTTTTTTTCAAGGTGGTTTGCACACACTGTTAATTTAGGTTAATTTCTTTTTGGCTTTATGTATTACAATGTTTATTTTACATTGTTTTCTACAGTGTGTCCAGTGGTACTTTTATGTCATATGACCAGATGTAAAGGAAACAATGCTGTAAGCCATTCAATGTGTAAAGTGCACATGCTATGTATTAATTGCGAACACATTTGAAGCAAGCTAATATAATTTTTTATTTTTAAATAGTAAATTAGGGACTGCACAATGGCTTGGTGGTTAGCACTGCAGCCTTACAGTGAGGAGGTCACTGGTTTGAGCCCCAGACAGTGGCTCAGACAGTGGCCTTGCTTTACTGAGTTTGCATGTTCTTCATGTGTTCACAGTAACAATGTGTTTTTGGATTTATGATTGCCCCTTCTAACACATCAGGAATGTAGTAAAGTAACATTTGTGCTTTTATGGGGATTAATAAAATAAACTGGTAAATGTAATACAAGGACAATCACATATATTACCTGAAGTAGAGAATGCTGCTTTGTTTGTTATGCTAGTATCTATACATATGAAGAGAATTAAGTCTTGGTACACCTTCTGCAATAGTTGAGTTCTGTAATAATAGAGATCTGTCATGTCTTTTATTAATATGAGTTCTCACATTGGCAAAAAGCAATTTGCTCAAGTTATTTGTTTACACTGTCATGCCACTTCTTCTTGTTTTAGGCATCTTTCAGATTCTTGATGAACACTGGGGCAAACAGAACATCAAAAAATTACAGAGCAGCATTAACACTGACTAACACAGCATAGCAAAAAATGGGAGAAAGAATTGCCTCCCAGCACTTTCACAGCCCTAGGAGATTTAAATAATAAAAAGCAGTGGGCCTCTGAACAAACAGGATAATTATGGCCTACAGTCTTCCTGTCGCTTGTCTGGCACAACCAAGCGGAAAGAAACGTGTTATTACCACTCAAAGGTTCTGCAAGGAGAATTAGGAGAAATAAATGTTTCATGTAGAAGGATGGCTTTATGGTGATTCCCTCTGACCAAATCACCAGCTTCTGTTTATTGCTTTCATTCATGATATAGATAGCAGTAACCAAAAATATCATAAAGAAGCCCATATCTTACAAGTATTACAACATTTTAAGAAAAAAGGTCTGTGAGGTCATTCACATATGTTAAAATAAATAAGCTTCTGCTATTGTGTATAGCCTTTGATTCCTCAGATCTGTCAATGAAAGTCAACATCAGGGCATCTAAAACTGTTATTAATTAGCATTAATATGGATCAAGGGAATTTTATTCATCAGGTCACCTAATTAAAGTCTTTGTCATGAAATGGCTCTGTGTCAGGTCATCCCAGTTCATAGGAACCCTCTCTGGTTTATAGGTCTCGCTCCAACATGTGTGCAGCTGCCAGCAGTACTGTCCAGTGAAACAGATGGTGATGTGATTGAAAGAGCTTGTCTCCATTATACACTTTGCTTTTCAGTTAAATAGTCGTTCAAGGCAGCCACTGCTTTCAGATACTGATATTTGAAAATGTAGCAACATTAAGGTGACGACATCTGAACTTCCTTTCTAATGCTGCAAGATTATACACATTCAAATCAACATTTTCCCTTATTTATCTTTCCTTCATTACTCGCCCACAGCATGGATAAGGTAAGAGCACCTATTAGGTAAGATATGAATATTTTTTTCAGTATAGCCAGTTTACATATTTATCAGTAAGTTTAAATAGCCTTTATACTGTTTGGTGATGAATGGGCATTCTTGAGAAGCCTGATTTTTGTAATGAGGTTTTATGATCATGCTCTATGGGCTTTTAGTCTTTTACATTTAGTGACAAGACTTTGCACAGAGAAATTACATCTTGACTCTACATTTTAATTTTAATGAGGTATGCTGCATGCTCTACTTCAAATGTCACATTCCGGCATGCTAAATTTACACCTTCTTTTCATATTTAGCTAGAGCAATGCAGAAGGACCTTTCAATCAAAAAGTCACCTTCCTTCTACCATACTTTGTGTATTAATTATGGATATGCTTTCAGGGCAAGGCCATCCAGATGTCTTGTGGAAATTGAAAAAAGCCTTTTTTTTCTACTTCATATTTTGAATTCAGGTTGTGGGATTTCTAAATGAAACTCGAGGGGCTATTTCCACAAGTCCAATTACCATGTTAAGCAATTAAAGAAGTGAAGAAGCCCAAGGTAATTTTTGGTTGAGTTAATTTGAACTTATGTTGAAAGCATACAATGCAGTAAAATACTTGCAACAGGAGGGCAAATAAATATTAAAATACAAGAATCTAATTTGTGTTAGAAAACAGAAGAAAAAAATCAATTGTTATGTAAACAGGGTGTACAACCTTGCACGACTGGTACTGACATAAAGCCAAATATGTGTAACATATTAGTCATTATTTGGTGGTATGGAAATCTCAGACTAAATCTCAGACTTAAATAAATTGTTATCTGCTCTGACATAATATTTTCAGCATAATGTTTGCAGCCTTTATTCAAATTACAGCGCAAATACAAAATCACATTATTCATCACGTTCCCCTACATAAGTCATCAGGAAGGGAAAAAAGAAGTACTACAGTAAAAAAATAAATAAATAACTTCTAATATAGGATGAAAAAAAGCACTATATTTATTTCAGCTCCTGCACATCTGTGATATCTTTATTGAACTGAAGATAATTTAGTGACAATCATTCGTAGATAATTACAACTTTCTTCATGGTTTCTCACACAACAATCTCAAAACAAATGTCATGATGTTTCTTATAATTACTTCTTTTGATTGCCTTTCAAAAGTGCCTTAATAGTCAATGGCTAAGCTATGTTGTTTTGTTGTTTTGGTTCAACAAGCATAAAAAATAATTACAGAACACAGATTGATATATGTGAATGCTAGCTCTTCTTTCTATCAGAGCAGACAACACTTGATAAATGACCCAGCTGTTGTTGCAACAGTTTTCTTAACAGCCTCAAACCCAAAGTTAAAATGCTGGTGCAGCATCTTAGGTGTGTCCGGAGACTAAAGTCATTTGCCACCAGAAATCAGCAGCTGTCTAGACTACAAATTTTATTTCCTCTAAATTTAAATGTAACTCGTCTAAGGCAATGGTAAAGGTGGTCAACAGTCTTTACACTTATACACACACGCACACGCACACACACACACCATACATACATAAATTTGTACATATATACTGTATATAAAACATAGCCTGACCCTCTTATGCAGTTTTATTTATTTATTTTTTTCAAAATTATCTTGAAGTCCTCAGTAACGGTTTGATTCTTTGGGGACACCACTCCATGGCTTTGCTACTGCATGCTTTTCTATCCTAGTACTCCATTATAGCACTAATACTTTGGGATTACTTTTAATGCTGATAGTGTGCATTGTTGCCAGACAGAATTGCATTGTGAATCCAAACTTTATTGTTCTTTATGGCCCTTCAGAACATGGATCAACTGCAGGAGCAGTTGTATTTCTTATGCCGTGCTAGATTTTTTTCTGCTGGCTAAGAACATTGCTTTTGCATGCAGTTCATCTCGTTTTATAGAGATACCATATCTTTTGGGTACCAAGATTTCCCTAAAAGTTTAAATATATGCTTGATACTATGCAAAGTATGTCAACTTGTGAATGACAATGAAAATTTGGTGCATAAGGTTACTTTTGTACTTTAACATGTCTGTGTCACACTTGGTAGGTTTCTGTGTATTAATGTACTGGGTATAATTTTATTAAATTTAGCTTGATGTTCTTCTTTAATTTATTATCTATGAACTTTTCCTACCAATTTACTTGTTTTTCATAAGGAACCCCATATGTATTTTGAAAAGAATTAAACAATTAATTTACTGACAGTTTACAAGAGGTTACATATGTTTGTTTTCTCTGGCCAAGTTAAAAAACAAAATAAAGAGAAATACTCACTAATGTTCTTGTGTATGTTCTGATTATGTCTACTAAAGTGTGGTCAGGCTCTTTAAAAGAATGTGCTACCGCACAGAACTTTAAAAAAAAGAAGAAATAAAGAAAATGAAAAAAAAATCTCTGACTTTTAGATTAGTGAAAGTGCAGAATGGAGTCAGTGTGCAGTAATAAAAAAGAAGACACACTCATAATTTTAATGTTTACACAGCATCTGCTCTTTATTGAATTTTACAAGGTAAATGCAAACTCAGACAAAAAAGATCACACAACTTATTATAGCATACAATTTTTACTTTATAAACTAAGCCAAAAAAACCCCCCACAAAAAACAAATCAATTTATTGAAACATATTTCACTCTGCTGTGATACATAATGATTTGTCCTATTTTAGCTTGCTAGTGTTGGGATTTTTTCAGTTGACCTATTACATCACAGATAAAAACATCTGACAAATAATCAGATCGGAAAGCAACCATTGCAACAATGGAGCAACAGCTACCTTACTTAAAAATGGCATTGTTGCACCTTGCAACTAATATATGGCAACAACTGTTTGTGCAATA
>JBAMHV010000016.1:4820897-4832738 GCA_037177535.1 Pseudomugil gertrudae | reverse complement strand
ATATGTACTATACGTTCCTACATTCCATATATCTATATATATATATATATATATATATATATATATATTAATGGATTAAGAAAAATTTTTTTTATTCATTTCATCCATTTTTTGATACAAAGTATGATGAATATAAACAAAAAAAATTAAAAGATATTAAATCACTTAATCAATCAATGAATCAATTTTTCAGCAGCCATCTACAGAAACAAATCAGAAATAGTTTATAAAAGCAGAATTCTTACCTCACCCATCTATTAATTTTTTTCCCATATAATGTTGCACAGGGACTGGAGCCTGTCCAGCAGCTACTAAGTGAGAGGCAGGGTACACTGGACAGGTTGCCAGTACATCACAGGACCAACACAGTGAGACAACTAGCCACTCAAGCTTACATTCACTCCTAGGGAGAATTTAGAGCAAGGAGTTAACCTAATGTGCATGTCTTTGGACTATGGGAGGGAATCTGTACAAAGTAAAAACACATGCATATTTAGGAATAAGATAAGATCATACACATAGCTAGTTTGCAAGTTTACTATTCAGCCAAGACTTAAACTATATGAACTATCTTGCTGTAATCATCTATGTTGTGTGGTGGTTAGAATCATTGTTTTGCAGCAAGAAAACTTCTAATTTGCAGGATTTCCCTTTGAAAACCTTTCTATTAAATATTTCCTCATTCTGCCCCAATCTGTTTCTGTATAATGCAAAGGTTTGTGTTCCTTAATGTAAAACGGTACTGTGCTATATTATATTCCCTTGTTGTTTTAATAATCTCCAACTTTTTATTTTTGTGTATACTTTTCTAAGTTTTCATTTGTTTGATATTACACACTTGTCTCGTTTCCCTGAAGTTACACTTATGATGTTTGAAATTTTTCAGAAAGTACATCAAATACCATGGGGGCAGCTTCGATTTAGAGCATATCCCATCAGTAAAACAAAGCCTTGGGACAGCTACTCACTTTCTTTCATGTGCTTCCTCAAACTCCACCATTATCTGGTAGAACAAGTCTAAAAATAGGTTAGTGGGCAATAATATTTTCTAAAGGTAATGTATCTGAGAAAAGGTTGTCACAAAAATTCAACAACTCAAACTCTGTCAGACCTAACATAACTACAATAAAATATCTAACTTTGCATTTTTGAGATTTTTTTGTTAAGCTTTAAAAGAGGTTGAGATGTTAGCACTCACCCAAATGTGGCAAAAGACACATTAAGACAGAAAAAATGACAAAATGATCCTATCATCTAAAAGAAACTAAACATGTCAGCCAAACAAATTTATTTAGCTGGTGCACTCAGAAATAATATAAATCAATATACCACAAAGTAGTGTTAAAAAGTGTTTAAAAAATATATATATTATTATGCTATTAACTATTAATATATTTAACGCTACTGTAAAACATACCTCCCCATATAATTTAGCATTTTGGGGATTACAATGACTGATCTGCCACAGCTTCCATAAGGAATACAGAATAAGTCTGTGACAGGTTTAAAAAAAACACACTGGTATCAGTGTTGCTGTGCAGTAATGCAGAATTCTACAGACTCTATGTATAGCTCTGTATATTTATAAACCATCTTAATATTTTCTGCATGCAACAACTCATTAGTGTATGTACTCATCACATTTCAACTTTCACTAACTTTATTACCTGTGTCTTGGTTCCATGTTGGTACCATATTGTAAGTATATGGAGCCTGAGTGATCATAGGATGGCAAATTATAATCCAAATAGTACAAACATCCTTAAATATTGTCCATAGACTCTATATGGCAGATCCATCACTAAATTGCAAATGAATACATGTTCAGAAGCAGAACTCTGCCTGAACATTGCCTTATTATATCAGATGAATAAGTCAGTGAAATATTTCTGCACTTAACCAAGAGGAGGACTCACCGGGTTTTCATGCTTCAGTTTCAATCTGAGTGCTCGGTTGAAGCATGTGCTTGAAAGTAAATCATTGATTATTCACTGATCCTACTCTTGGTCTTACAAAATGATTCTTAGAACTGTTGTACCTACTGCTAGGGTCGCAGGTTTTGACTGCATTGAAGAAAGTGAAGGTGTGAGTGAAGATACTGCAGTGGAAAAAAATAAATAAAGACATATAGGAGTAAGAATACATACACCAATATCAGTCTGAGGTGGATAAAAAACTGACAAATTTTTCTTTTAGAGAAAATTATTCCTATGATATCCTTAAGATAACTGACAGGTTAAACATGTTCTTATTTTTTTATGTACTCTTAGTAGCACATTCTATCATTTTTGTATTATTTGTCGTTTTGTTTTTTTGTACATATATTCAAATATATACTCTATTACTGTATTTGATGTTTTTTTATTTTATTTGTTTTGTTATTATTATTATCACTTTCTTCTATTAATTTATAAAGCATTTTAACCTAACCCACAGCTAAACAGTGTTGTATGTTGATTGTAGGTAAAACATGTATAAAAAAAACAATAAAGTAATTCAGATAAATAAAAAATAATACATTTAGTGAAGCAAAGCAAACCCAGATAATAATAATAATAATAATAATAATAATACAGATAGGAAATAGTTTTTTTCCTTATTCACTCATAAGTCTTTATAAAATGTCAAACATTCTACTGTTGCGATCCCTGTCCTTGCACTTGTCTCACTTGTTATTTATTGCTACATTATTTTTAAGCTGACGCACAGTGCATACGGTTCTAATCAAGCAACATTTTCCATGGTACTCCACAATTTTTATCTAGAGCCTAAACACAAATTGTCTCATAAATTACTCAAGTACATACTTAAAAAATACAATGTCAAACTCATTTAAGTCAAGCTGATTTGTAAGATGCCTGTAAAAAAGACAAAACAGTGGTTCCAGCATAGCTTTGATTTTATTACAGGCCTTTAGTAAAATATTTTCATTTGTCTCTGTAAGACTGCAGAAGGTGGTGGTGTTGCTTCTTGTTTAGAAAAAAAATAAGATCTAATTTTTTTTATTACAAATGCCATGCCAAAAAAGCAAATTAGCTCAATGAGCTTTAGCTTTTTTAAACTATCTTTGTCTTTATAAAGCTCTTGAACATAAATACTCACTGATCCCAATGTGTTTCTTCTAAACTAGTTCATCGCAGAGGCATCAAATCTATGAGAAGTCAACACTGTTATTGAAAAGATTTAACATACACAGTGAAAGTATCAATATCTGGACTGATGACCACAACCAGAGAGAACATAAAAATGAATGGATGAAGTTGATGAAAACAAAAACAAAATATCCAATCTTTGCCTCTCTGCTCTCAGAAATAATCATCCACTGTGACAAAGGGTCTGCAGTCATCAGATCCAATAATTAGTGCAGAAATTAAACACTTTCCGCCCCAGACACAGATAAACATGATCCAACCAACATCCAGATAGTGAGCAGTGATAGGACATGAAGATAGTGGTGTTTCCATAAGCAAAGTGAAGGTTTGGCTTTCTAACAATAGCTTGCAATTTAGAAGCAATTATCACCACATGATGCAGAAAGGGCTGAACAATATGTTCATGTTGCTAATCACCAAACCCCTCTACAGCACACTTGTGGTTTTGCACAGATTTGGTCAAAACACAGAGATCCTCTACCACAATTTTCATCCTCAGAGATATAAAACTGTCACTGGCTCTGCTTTTGTGCCAAATCATAGTTACAATAAACTGTTAACATCACCTGTTTGTATTTTCCATACTGTACTGCTGATCTGCTTGTATTTGCTACCTGTAGGCAGAGATGTATAGTAACAACTTAAATTTACTTTGTTACATTAATTTGAGCAACCTTTTGAGAAAAGTAGTGCTTCCAAGAGTAGTCGTACATGTTAATAAGTTAAGGATGTGCTGTTCAATATCTGTGAGTGTTGAATCGAGACATGTTTCTAATGCATCGAACCTGAAATAGATCAAGCTGACTTTGTTACATGGTTCTTTGCTACACTATGTATCTTAACTTGACGATTCTTGCTTGTCCCTGTATGTACTGGGAACATTCTTAGCTGAAGGACACAGTGAGAGATAAGTGAGATCTGGTTTACCAGAGACATAAGTCGTGAAACATTCATAGCAGGGACATAACCAGAACATAACCATTTCCTATTTCCATTCATCTTCTACTGCTTATTTCCGGGGGGGGGGGGGCTGAAGCCAATCCCAGCTGACATTGGGATAGAGGCGGGGTACAGCCTGGACTGGCCACTAGTCCTTCGCAGGGCCAACACACATCGACAAACAACCATGCACACACTCACACTCACTCCTATGGGCAATTTAGTCTTCAATCAGCCTATCCCCAATATCTTTGCACTGTGGGAGGAAGCTGGAGTGGCTTTATTTATATATTTTATTTATACATTTAATATCTACATAAAAAGGTCTTTAATTTAGATTTCTTATCTATATGATAAACAATCTATTATTGTTAGTTACAAGCTATTTACAATTCATGAAAGGTACAAATGGCATTACTGTGTTTGAGTATTAGTTCAAAATAGCCATGTGATATTTGAGATGACTTAAAAAATGTCAAGATAGACAGGTTTTTAAAACTGATTAAAATCAGGACATTGAGGCATTAAAATCAGTCATACTGTATATAAAAGTTTCTTTTGGTTGTTTTTTTATCTTACCTGATATGTTTCAAAGGTTTGTTTACAAATATTATAAAACTTAAAAATAGAATTCTCCATGGTGTTTGGAGTTAGAGTTCAAATTACAAATGTACAGGAAATATACAAGCTAACATGGAAACCTTCATTGGAAAAACATAATTTAATTCTACCTTTTCTTTTCAGACATGTTAGTTTTGTTATTCTATATTGTATTTTTTAATAAAAAAAAAGCTCTACATTGTCATAATTAGTTGATGTGTTCTTTAGTGTGTTCTAAGCTGGTGGAAAAGATGAAATTCTGGAAAGACACGACTTCAGTGGGACATCATCAAATTTAAACAGTGGAAATGTGGGGCATTCATTACTGCAGTGCACTGCTGGATTATGACTTTGATGTGTATATGATGTGGAGCTAGAAAGGGAGAGACGAAGTGACACTGGAATGATAAGTACTCTGACAACAGAGCTGCAATCCTGTTGAGAGAGCCATCGCTTTTCATACTTTCCAATTACAAGACTTTCCTGTATGGCCATCATGAATCATAGAACAGATCATGATCCTTTAATGGAGACATTGAATTACTGACAAGCTGGGCTTGGTTGTTTCCTGATCCCGTTATTCTGTGCTCAGTGGTGTAAAGAATGGACTGAAATGATTTTTACTTTCCACAAATGTGTTATGCAAAGTGATGTGAAGCACATGGAGCTATCCTATGATTGAGTACATGATTGCAGGAAGAACAATGGAACAATGGTGATGGAAAAATTTAGCTGTTAATGAATTGAAAAGGAACTAGAGGGCTTGTCACTATAGCATAAAAGGGTCAGCAGTGAACTATGACTGTTATATATATATATATATATATATATATATATATATACACACACACACACACAAATCTGCATGTGACAAATACTCATTAGGGATTTGCAGTTACTTTAATCATTGAATGTGTCAACAATCTGTTTCTGTTTATGTTAAACAGCAGCATCTTTCTGTGTTTATCATTGTCTTCTCACTGCATGTTGGCCCTGGCTTTGAAATCTGCAGCATCTTTCATGTTTTGTTCATTTTTCTGTGTGAGTCCCTTAGGATCTACCATTTTCTTTCCACCCTCCAAAGACATGCTGCTCAGTTGAACTGGAAACCAGAAGCACTGCATATCACATGCTAATGCAAGTGTGACTATATCTAAATTGAAGCACAATTCTCGAGGTTGATTTGAACCTTTTCCAGAGTATTGGTGGATCAATACTTAAGTGCTGTTATGCTCAGTCTTGATGTTTATTTTTTACCCAAAGATGCCAATTCAAAATATTATTTCAAACAATTGCTCTTAATGCTTTGTAAATTCAAATGCATGTCTAATGGTGAAATTGATATGGAAATAATATAATAGACCAATTGTGGGTATGCAAGCATTCTCATTTCATGATGGGTTAGAGTACAATTCAATGTATCACTTGTAAATAATATATATTATTATTGCTATTATAAATATATATGATAATTTTTATTTAGAGGATATCTTTTGAAATTTTTAACTACAAAAAATAATTCAAAGGTGATAATTACATTCAGAATATCTAAATTACGTTATGCTTACAGCACTGCAGATCTACACTATCACTCAAAAGTTTAAACACATTCTTTTTTTATTTAATAGAGAAGTGGGTCCCTACATTTGACTGGTAGTGTGACGCTTACAGTATTTAATCATCACCATATTATTTGAATTAGAAATACTGCATATGTGTTGTAAAAGTGACAGTAAAATGTTGACTAAGTTATTTTAAAATAAAATAAAATATATATCCAGTTGCAAATTTTGTGTTTTGTGGAAAATTGCACTAAAATGTGGACCGTGGTGGCTTTTGTATTTATGTTGCAGTCAAGTGTTGCAGCTTTTGTATTACTATGACCCTTCATGGGCAACATATCTTGTGAATTTATTGTTGGGTCAATATAGCAATGCATGTTAGTTAAAAAAAATGCTGTTAAACACTGTTTAATATCTTTATATGAATTCAGTAAACCTATGGGACGATTATCAATCTTTCGGTTAGGTTTGGCTGATTCCAGGATATGAGCAGAAATTGTAAAGTCAGATTTTTTTCAGTTGAATAAATAACTTCTCATTATTGTCATTATTGCTTCTTCACAGCTGTACAACCACACAAAAAAACATTACTACTTTCATCTAATTTCCTACATGAAATACTAGCTGCTTTTTCTCTGACATCAGGTGATACTCTGAAGATTTATTTTATCGATGCACCAATGGTCTCATGAAATATGAAAACTTTAGGAATGAAAATGATAAAAAAAAAAATATCGAATTGCATTAAGAAGAGGACTTAACACTAATGTTGGAGATACAACTTGTCTGGATGTGTCAGTTTATACTCTTTTTATATCCTCCTTAACACAATATGAAGATATTCATATCGTTTTTCTTCACCTCATCTTTCCTTCAAGCAATTCTCGCCTAAACTGTGACTCGTGTGTTATTTTTATTTATCAATGTTTTTTTTGTGAATGATGCTGTTAGATTTCTACATTGATGCACCACATTTTATAATACTGACATTGCAATTGAAGCATATAAATGCCACACTGCTGAGAGATTGCCTCAGAGTAAAATCTGAAATTCATAGAAGCCAGAGTAGTGGTTTTATAGGAAAAAAAAAAAGAAAAAACAGCAATAGGTTTGCAGAAATGGTTTCCTTGGTTAAAATCGCCCAGATCCTTATTTTGCAGAGTGATTTCACTTCAGTTAAATGTGGAACAGATATATCTAGATTATGCCACTTATTTTATCTGTGCAATCATTCAAGAGGTTTCACATTTTAATGTGTGGGGGGATGCTTGCATGTCTCCATTCAGTGTTTTCAAGACACATTGAATTGAAGTTCTTTCAAATACAATGTGCTTTTTTTAAATGTGTGTGTGTGTGTGTGTGTGTGTGTGAGAGAGAGAGAGAGAGAGTAATGACAAAGGGATCTGCAGGCTGATGATATAAATTCAGCAATACTGTTCATTTAATTGTGTAAATGAATACACTCCTTAATCTTCTACCGCTTATATTTCATGAACGGGGTCGCAGGGGGCCTGAGCCATTCCCAGCTGACATCGGAAGAGAGGCGGGGTACACCCTGAACAGATCGCCAGTCCATCACAGGGCCAACACACATAGACAAATAACCAGGCACACTCACACTCACACCTATGGGCAATTTAGAGTCTCCAGTCAACCTATCCCCAAAGTGCATGTCTTTGGACTGTGGGAGGACGCCGGAGTACCCGGGGAGAGAACCCACGCTAACACCACACAGCCCCAGCCGAGGCTAGAACCAGCAACCTTCTTGCCATTAGGCCACAGTGCTAACCAACTGCGCCACTGTGCAACCCATTGTAAATGAAAACATTTTAAACAAATTAAGTAAATAAAGTGATGAAATATTATTGCTCTATCAGCTGGAGCTGAAGTGGATTAAAGATGATTGCTATGGCTATGTTCACACCAAAGCCGCATACAAAAAGAGAAAAAAGAAAAAAAAAAGACTATTTGTTACCTCTCTAAGGACACTCTTCAGTCATTTAAAGTTCATACACAGTTCAGTTTTATGGAGATAAGGGAATCCTTAGACAAGGTGTAACTACTTTTTAGTTTCACCTTCAATCCCATGGAAACATGAGGCAATGTCATGGGGAATTGACTGAGAATGTAGCAGAACTGTATATTGCATATATTTTCATCAGCTGTGAATATAGTAATAGACAATTAATTAGGATTTAATATATTTACAACTTTTGCTATTTATTTATGAAAATATCTCATCTAAAGGCCACTTTTATTCTTTGGCTTTTAACACTACATGAGTTGTGGGGTCCTCTGTGTCTTTTTTTAAAATGAATAAATTTATTCATTTATTTCTATTTATTTATTTTTTAATTATGTATCTATTTTTTATCATTTTAAATTGTTTAACTTGTTTTCATTTTAATTATCTAATCACTTTAATGTATATTATTTTGTGATATCTTACTTTGTGCAGCACTTTGGAGAGGTTTTGTTTTTTATATGTTATTTAAATAAAGTGCACTGGATTGGATTATTCTTTAAAAATGATTAAATCCATTACAAAGATAAAATGGTGCCATTTCATGTATCTGGAAACCAGAAATACATGAGATTTGCCTTAAAGTCATAACTCAACTTTATGGGAGAGACCAGACCCATGTAGATTATATTTCATTATTTATTGATTGTTTCATTCATTGTCTATACAACTCAGTCTGATTCAGGGTCATGTAGAAGCTAGAGCCCATCCCAGCAATTAGCTGGTTACAGGGGAGATCATGGACAGCCTGCCAGTTTGTTTCTGTCTCTCCTAAATAAAAATAATTACATTGATTTTGAAAATGTTCTTGATCATTCATTTAAACCCATTTCTTGATAACTTGAGAATATTTTGCATCAGTTCCTTTTGTAATTATCCATATGTGCTGACAAATTACTAGATTTTTAAGCCACACACCGTTTTTGTGATTTATTGTTGAAAACATATTACTCTAGGAAACTAGAATAAAGATGTTTTATGGCCAAGGCCATTGTGCCAGCTGCTGAGTTATTTTTAAATGTGTGCATGTTAAGATCCTGTGTTTGTGAACAAAGTTGCAGATGATCCATTCTGCTTCATAGTAACGCACGTGGTTGTTTCCATACCTTGAATAGGATAATTGTTGTTTAATTGTGTGTGTCTGTTGAACCAATCACGCGGTAACTACCTAATTTGCTTTATTTTTTTGATCCATCAATTTTACCAATTGATGGCAATGAAACATGATAATTAAATAGGTGCTGGAACGGATGTGACTCGACTGGGATACCAGATGCTTGCCTTTGTGTACCACTCTTGGACCTGGCTCCAGAGGGAGGCCCCGATGACTAGCGTTCGGGCAAAGGAGCATATTTCCCAAAAATGTTCTTCATCATAGAGGTCTTTGAGCCGCTCTTGGTCTTGTCATTCCTGTCCTCCACCCAGGGTGGGTGACCCTACCAATGGCATAAGCCCCCGACAACATAGCTGCTAGGATCTTTAGGACACACAAACCCCTCCACCATGGTAAGGTGGCGGCTCAGGGAGGGGAATAAGATTATCCATATATATTATATCCTATGCAAGTTTCCATTTTTTTTTTGCAGATTGTACAGTCATGTATACGGAAGCCGACAGTACTCTCCTCATACTTTTTTCAGTGGTTTGTCGTATAGTTTAATGTTGTTTCAACGTGCAACAATTATTTTCTTCAGCAAATGCAAGGTAGTATGACTGTAATGCTTCCATAATGCTAACGCTACCAGGATGAACACTGTATTCTGTAGTGTCTGTAATGTGCGATGAAATTGAGATGAATATGTTGTGAATTGATGCTATACAAATAAAGCTGAATTGAATTGTAGACAGCTCTGATATTTTATAGTAATATTGTTATCAATAAAAACATTGAAGGCATCATAGGATACAACATTATGCTGAAATGTCATGCAAAATCAGAAATAACATTAATGTTAGACTGAAAACATTACTGGTAATGACACACTGTAACTTTAACAAAGCTGTGGAAGAGATGGGTTGAATCACAAGTTAAAGGTTCAAAGCCCTACCACTGGTTTAAATGAGATCTCCATTCTGCATGACATCTTACATACTATAAAGTAATCCACCAGCATTCCCAGGAGCTGAAGATGTCTTGTTTTCTTACATTTCTCCATTTAGCTAGAGACAACCTTAACCTTAAAAAATTGTCCACACAAGAGAGGTCACAGCTGCACAGCACGTTTTGTTGAGACTTAGGTGAAACAACTTGTAATGTGTGCCTATGTAAAAGCTAGGGATGACTGCTGACATATGTGATTGTGGAAGGTGTGTCTAAATTAGTAGAGGTTGACTTTTAGTCATGCCCCTCATAGCTCTGTTTTAAGGGGCAAGTGCTAAGGTTTAGGGCAAGAGGTAGCAGTAAAAACAAAAAATGGGATTTAGCCTAAAGCTAGCTTTACTGTATGTCAGGTACTTGGTAGAAAAAAACAAAAAAAAAAAACAAAAAAAAAAAACACCAAAACATTCTTAATCAAGGATTAAATTCTTAATCAGGATTTCATTACAAAGCAAACTTGACTAGTTGTTTTTAAACAGAAACCTGGTTTGATAAAAATAATTAACTTTTTCTTAATAAAGCAACTCATCCAAACTTTGCTATGTGAATGAAGTTATATTAAAAAAGAAAGGTGGAGGAGTGTTTTGTTTACTGACTTCCTCTAAAGCAAGAAGCTGTCTTAAAAACAAAAGAAACAAACAAAAAAAAAACTAAATACTATGTTACTATTTTGATGACTTGTCAACAATCTGTGTTGGCTGTGACTGTAGTTATTGTTGGTGATTTCAACATTGGTGATAACCATCATGGCAGGGAACACAAAAATATGTGTTGTGTTGTTGAAACACAACACTTGACAAACACACAACAGAGGACACAGACTGGATCTAGCCATCTCTAAAGGACTGAATATTTTAAGGTTGTAGTGATAGATGTTGCTCTGTCTAAACATGCCTGTGCTTTCTTTGACAATGTGGCAATTATTGATAAGAATGCTCTGGGTTGTGTGTCTTAGAGAGGTGGATGAGGTGGGAGGGGATTGGGGGACATTGTGATCCCTCGGGTGCTTGGGCTGGTTGCAGCTTTCCTCTGCCTCCTTCTGGGCGGGCCTGTGGACGTCCCTGAGGTGGACAGTCTTGCAGCTGTGCTCTGTGTTGGCTGTTGGCAGTCTGGCACTTGGGGTCCTTTTTATCCACCCCTGATACTAGGAGGGGGTGGTATTGCTTTTGCATTTGTATGATCACTTGACAAAACTCAAGGCTAACACACAGAGACACGTATAATTGTTGCTTCTGTAATTTGCATTGTCCATGGTTTTCACTGTTTTTCTTCCACTTATGCTTCTGATCATGTCTATTGTGTTATTTTAGAAGTCTTATTTACTGCATCTTTATAGATTGATCTGTTAAGGATTGGTTGTAGTTACTGTGACTTCTTTTCCACTTTGTGTTCTGCTCCCCCTTTTCTCCTTTGTTCTTGTTTTTAGACTAAAAGTCCATACATATGTGGGTCCTCTGATCTTGGTCT
>JBAMHV010000016.1:4794299-4805836 GCA_037177535.1 Pseudomugil gertrudae | reverse complement strand
TATAACCTGTTTACTTCTGTTTCTTCAGAAAAAAGCCGTTCTCCCTCTTGATATGCATCTCATTTTGGCAGAGAGGTAGCACAGCTTTGCATGATTGGCTATATTGCTGTCCTCTCACACTCCTACAGACACGCATTTGATTTGTCAGCAGCATCCAAAGTCTTATCCAAACACAGCAAAGAATCTCTGAGTAAATGTTCCCTGTTGGCACATTTCAACAGCACAGAAAGGAGCTATTCTTCCACAGCATCCTCTAAGAGCCTCTCTCATGAAGAGAGATTAGAATGCACTGCAAAATAAAGAAAATAAAAGAGTTGAAGATGGCTTGGCATGTAAAAACATGCAGACTATAGTAAGTTATTACCATATGATAAGAAGACTGGAAAGTTTTCATTCAATGCTTTCTTTGGAGTAGAGACTGAAAGAAAACAGACAAAACTTAAGTAATTGGCTTCTGAAGTTGCAGCTTTCTTGTCTTCCGTTTCCGAGCTGAGAGGCAGAAACCTGCCATGCTTGTCAAATCTTCTTGTCTCTTCGTGTGATGGCCAGAGAAAGAAAAAATGGCTTCCATCTGTATGAGAGCATGGGGAAATACATGTCTAATTGAGTGTGGAAGAAGTTTGCATTAAGAGAAGTGAAATATAAGATATTTGCAAACATCAAATCCAAACTTTAAAAAAGAAAATCACTACTATGTCAAATGGTTTAAAACTTTAAAATTAGGTAATTACACCAATATACATTTTAGAATGTAATTAGCTACCACATAACAGAAGATGTTTGAAAAAAAAACAATAAATGTGACAAAATTAGCATTTCCCTATAGCATGTCACGTGACATGCGTGTAACAAGCTCTGATTTATTATCACATGACTGCAGAATTACTGTTTGACAAGAACACAAATCACTGAACAAAGATTAATTGTGACATTTAAAAAATGTGTTTTTACTCATGAAAGGCATAAAGTTTTTATGCAATGTAATACAGCAGGTTGTTAAAACAGTTTTCCCCCTTTTTTATTTACAAACATGAAACAACAGCACCAGTTGTGTCCCCATGAAAACATGTCTGGTTGTATCTATTCCTACATCATGATAGTAAATGTTACATTATAATGAACTGTATAAAAATCCATAATCGTTCCTTCTTTCTAGTGTGTTAAGTATTGAACCAGATATGCACAACAATTTCAAATTCTGTCCTCAGGAACTGTTTTAGGATCAGACTGTTTTAAAGACACACCGTTTTCTGTTGGACATAGGAACTTATAGCAGAATTCCTTAAAGTCATAGCTCCAAATTAACCAAGGACAGTTTCAATTGAAAATTAGTAGCAGGATTCTATGAAGTGATGAACCTTCCCCAGAGCTCAGACCTCAACATTGTTAAAGCTTTGCATTTTGACAGAGAACAGAACAAAAGGCTAACATCTAAAAAGAGCTCTGACTTGTCCCCTAAGGAACCTGAAAAACTGTTCCTGAAGACTAAAGAAATACCATGAAAGCTTTTCTGGGAGAGTTCTGTTTGTGCTGAGATAAAGGTAGTTAAAAAAATTATTGCATCTCTGTTTACTTATTATTCAATAAATTTCTGCACAAATCTTTTTACATTTTAAATAAATAACAAAGACTTAACAGCTGGCTCATTGTTTTTGGACAAAGTTGGATTTCTTGAGAACTAACCAGAAAGTCAATGATTCTGATGGACTTTTGGTTGCTGACAATTCTAAAGAACTTAAAAACAAAACAATTTCTTGTAAATAATCAATAAATATGTTGTCAAATAATTTGTCACTTTTGGAAATTACCTTTCTCTTATTGGCCCTCGTTTATCAAATGGACGTAGAAATTGGAGCACATCTTGCAGGAAGGATTAGATCCATGTGAGAATCATGAAAAATTCTTATCTGACAGCTCCAGCGTACAAATGGCCAGGCCTTGATAAATGTGGTGGCTGAAATCCATCGTCATTTACATGTTATACCCAATTACATATTCATGGTTCAGAGGCCTTTTCCAGTGAAATCAAACCATAGAGTGGAGAAGTCAAGATCAAACCTTTTACTCGTGACATATATAGAATTAGGAGGTGCTGTTTGACTGCTTAAAAAAACAGTCACAGGAGTTGATAAATACGTTATATGGAAAAGGAGCTTGGAGGGAGTCGGTAGCAAACATCACTGCTTTTGAATGGAATTTGGTTGAGATGAGTGGTCTTTATGCTCATGCTTTTTTTAGACAGCTTGTGCTTAGTAACTGAGTCATAGCTCTTTACTTTTAGGTAAAAAAGAAAAATAGTGATCACAGATGACACTTGCCATCAAAAGTGTATTGCTACCCTGAGGCGCAGCAGTCCAGAGACAGATGGAGGCCACCTGGGCCTGAGCCTGACCCTGATAGCCACAAAAGGCAGATCAGATCTGAGTCCATATCCGGCATCACAGGTGAAACACAGATGCCCCTGTCCCATTGTTCTTGTATTATATAATGTAACCATGACAGAATAATTAAGCTGACATGTGTTACATTAGTTGATATTTTTATTGTCATTTTGAATGTTATTTTACAGCCAGACACCAGTGGCATGGGTTCCCAGTCCACCTCCCAGTGTGGTTCAATGGAACCAGAGCCAGACCCACAGAGCCAGGACACCAGGGCTCATTGCAGGTCTATCCTCCAGGTTGAACAACAAAGAGCAGTGCTTATCACTGAAGGGGGTGTTGGAAAAGCAGACGGAAATGCACCCATCAATGAGGGCACTGCCACTTTAAGAAGAAATAAAACCTCAGTGAGCACAACTTTAAAACTGTTAAATGTTCTCTGTGTTTGTTTGCATTTGGTAAGCATTACTGTGTTCAAGGTACTGTTATGTGAAACCAATTTTTATACCCTGCAATATATTAATATTCTTTTTTACAAATGGTTAATTGTGTGTACTGAGTATGTGACGCTTATGCATAGATGATGGTTTGAAGTTTGTTATCTAATGATTATGTTTGCTGTGCTGAGCTGTAAATCATACTTGCATTCAGGATTTCAGACCAGTCGGGAGATTTGAAAGTATCCCAAGCTCACATCAAAATCTTAAGCTTTTATGTGGAAATGTTTGTGCCCACATATTTCTGTCATACATTCATTTGAATAAATAGGGCCTTTGTCTGTGCATGTTTTTGCTTTTACAGATGTATTGCTTTTTCTATAAACCTTCACACATACTTGGCAAACAAGTTAAATTTAGTCAGCTTGATTTAATCTATGTATCTATGAGGAAGAATTACATTAAAATAGCTTAATCTAAATTCAGCCCCTTAAGATTACCTAAACAGTGTATAATCAGTTGTCTTCTCTCAATTTAGGTTTTGCAGACACATATTTGACTACACAATTTTAGGTTTCATTTCTGCAAACACTTGTAATCAACTGAGTTAGGAATTCCAAATCTAATTAGCTGCGTTTCTCAATTAATCTTCGGATAAACCATACTCCAAGTCTGATTGTATCTAGTTATCCTTGGTAAAAATTGGAATACAAACACACAAGAATCATCATCTACATCATTAGGCAGAAAAAAGGAGTCCTGAATAAATCATTTGAGAGAAAATGTTAAAGGTACGTTTTTCACTTTCTAGCCAAAGACATTTTGTGGTTTCCCAAAAACACTTGCCTACTCTGTAGGAGACAGACATCCAAGATTGAAAATGTAAGCAGATCTACAACTCAGCATAGCATTTTCCCCCAAACCAGCACTTTCCACCTGCACAGCATGTAGGACAAAGCTTAAGAGAAGGATCTTCAATAAATTAAAAAAATAATTACTATTAATTTTTTGGCACATGGTCAGAGGACTGAATGTCTTTGGAGAATACCACTAAAAGCACTATATGACTTTTTTAATATTCATTTTTAAATTAAATTGGACAATCACATACAAAACTATCAAATCAAACATTTCGCACCATATTTTGACTTGTTATAATTTTAAAATAAAAATAGAAGCCTAGATTAGGTTTCAATAACATTGTCATTTTTTAAAGAAGACCATGGTATGTTATTCTAACTACCAAAAAATAGATAGCAGAATCACTCTATCCAGCTGATTTCATGTGATCTTTTTGAAAACATTTTTATCATAGATACATCAAATGTGAACGTTTGTTTTATTCTCCCCATAATCAGTGGACATGAATGTGTAAATCCACTGCATACTTTTACAATTGCAACATTTCACATCATGTATTATTGAAAGAAAAATGCATTCTCTATTCACTCTGCTATAATAGTGGATGCTCGACGAGGAGAAAGCTGAAGAAGATAAAACACTGTCTCAGTTTTCTTTGTAGACCAGATTTGCGTCCCATATGTGTAGGGCAACAAAAGACAGCCCTCCTGAGAGGCAACCAGAACATTCTATGGTGATACAGGAAACAGATGATATGTTGAGGTCTTAAACATCTAAAGGAATAGGCTAAATTCCACAACATAGCAAAAAAAAAATAAAGGGGGAAAGAGAGAGACCCACCTGGGACGTAAACAAGCTTGAAAATTCTACAGGCTATGAATTGAGGCTTGAGGTGTGTTAAAGAATAAAGAAGTAAACTGAAATCCAAAAATGATAATTGTGCTATTCAGTTGCTGATTTATTAATTCACAACTAAAGTTATACTAGGATAAAGAAGGGAAGTGGCCTATTTGGTTCAGAGCATAGACAGGAAGAGTAAGTGAGACCTTTATTTGGTATCAACACATCCTAAAATGTGAGAGAAAGAAAAAGAGACCTCAAATTAGACAAGATTGACAGTGAGACTTTGTGAAGCTAATTAGATCAATTTAAAAAGAAAAAGTTTTGAAAATGAAATCACCCTACTGAATAAGAGTCTTGAATAGTAAAAGATGGATTTTCTTTCTTACTTTTGCCACTGCAAGTAATATTTTAGATAACAAGTGATAAGGTCTGTTTCATTAGCAAGTAAATTCCCTGTAAATTAAATTTTTGTGATACTTGAGGCCATAACTTCATTCTAACAAACTAAAGCTTAGTGACCTTGTAGAATCACAGTCTCACTGGGAATGGGCAGGTATTTTCCTGCCTTTTAATGTTTGGTAATTTTCTTTGCGACGTTAGAAAAAGCCAAATGTTTGAGATGTGCACTTAAGGGAAATGGCAATACAAATTGAGCAATTTGGCATCAGATATTGTCCCCAAGATGTTTTAGCACAAAGACTGCCTTTTTTGTCTCTGAGAAAGTGTATATTTGAAAGACTTAACTTTTTGTGAAAAATTCTGCAGACAGTAGCCTTTTGTTAAGATACATTTTTGTTAAGTCAGATATTCTTTATTTTTTAGGACTGTTTTAGCCACAGAAATATCAGTGTTGTAAGTTCTGATTGATGACATAACTGCACCTTTTCCCCCACTCGTCATAATTTAAAAACAGTACTCTGAGCCACACATGTTTCCCAATAAACCCATTGAGAACAAAAACAGCATACTTACCTAACATGATATACATTCAGGTTACATGTTGTCAGAACGATTTGTACATGAATACCATTTGAAACTAGAATGTCTTCATCTTTTTTATATATATATAGAAAAGCAGGCAAGCTTTAACTTGCTGGGTAAATTGCTTACATGGATTACTTGTTAAATTGACAGAGCCCGTCTACAGCAGCAGCTACAAAGCAACATCAAAATTCTCTCAATAAAGTTTGTAGCAACCTGGCAGAAAATAGATTACTTCCCCATTTTCTCTTTTTTTGTTCTCCTCCACCTATTTTTAAGAAGCCTGCCTGTTCATGCAAATCTCATATATTTAAATGCTCACTGTGGTGTTGCCATAAATACACTGTCACCATGCAGTGTTAGTAAGAAAATCCATCAAATGTGAGTTCTTCTTCTTCTTCTTTTTCACTTCACATACATATTGATTAGATCAAATCTAAACGGATGTTTAGCTGACTTCCATTTGATCATTTCTGTCTTTTACCAAAGTAAAGTAGGATCTCTCAAACCTTTGGAAACAAGAATCTTGTCAATGTTATTTTAACAATAATCCAACCGTGAATCCAGAGAGAGATCATCTAAAAGCTGTTTTCACTTAGAAAACTCTTTGTAATTATGTTTAAAAGGGTTTTAGGACAGTTTAATAACACTTGTAAATATTTACAAATAGCAAATTTTTGTTTCTCTTGGAGTCACTTTGGAATTCATAATAGGTTGACTCAATCATCTGTAAATGAAACATTAAAATATCGTGTCATTGTGATTTCAAAGAAGCAGCTTGAATAACCTATTTTGCTATAGGAGAGAGTGATATCTCACCACAGTTTGCTCAATATTTTCTTCTTCTGCTATACAGGAAAAACAATCTGCCTGAATGTGTTGCAGGCTGCAAATTTGGAAACACCACCACTGCTGCAAACCCTGCAGTTTGTATTCTTGACAGAATTCCTCTAAGGGCTTCAATATATCGCTCACAGATCCCAGATCAACACAATTTTCAGTCAATATGTAAGCTACTACTTATTTCTCTCTCTCTGCGTGTACAGAGCTGACTCATTCTGCCATGAGCCCACTGTGCTCCCAGGGCTCCATTCAATAACTCGAATAAGGATGTTCCACTCAGACACATTTAAAACCATCACTTGCCAAAACCAAAGTTAGACAACAACCAAACTAAAATTAAATTAAAACATAATGACATAAATAAAAGTGGATATATTTAAATTAAAGAAAAGATATTTGATCAAACAAAACAAAAAAAGATTAATACATATATTTAAATAACATTTTAAATGCTCAGCTTTCTTTTAAAACTTTACTTTCATGATTCTAAACGCCCTCTTCCAACCAGGCTGAATCTGTTGAGGGAGGACATAGATATGCTTGTTTGCTCACATAAAAGCAGAAAATGATCCGCACAAATGTGTATTTACACACACTAGTATATTACACCAGTGTATAAGACCGCCATATCTCTTTCTCTCTGGCTGCTATTTATTGCCAAAACATGTTTCCACTGCATTAAGTAAGTCTATGGCCAATTAATAAAATCAGGCAGAAAATGGCTGCAGCAAAAAAAAAAAAAAACATCCAATGCAAAGTCCTTGAAACTAGTCGTAAACCGCACATACTGCAGCACCAGAAATACATTTCTGATCACAGAACCGAGAGTAAACAGCTGACTACACAACTGGAAATAAACAAACAGCAATGAGACCAGAAATAAATGACCGACCCATGGAGCTGGAACTAAACTGGTCATCACAGGAGGGTAGATAGATGACCAATTATCAAGCAGAGAACAGGCAAAGCTTCAAGGGGTTGACATTAGTGAGCAATGTGCTTACCAACAACCCATACCCGCCGCACCCCCACCCCCTTAACAGAGCTGGTGCCCTTTCAGCTGCCTCTTAAAAGACTTGTTCTCTGTGAATTTCCTGTCCACGCTGATTGTTCCAGAAGAGATGGATCAGTTCCTCCTATTTTCTGTCACTTTAAGGATAAGGGCCAGCTGTTCATGAGGATTACAATGATCTGGTGATCACAGTAGTAAGGTGATCTGGAGGGGGGTGGATCAATTAGACCTTAATTCACACAGATAGGAAATTTGTTTTATTTAATATTTTAGTAGTATTTCTATAATGCTGTATGAATCATATTTAATCCATACATTGAAACATTTTGTATTACTTTATGATCAAAGCTTTATTCAAACCCTTTTGTACACAGTTAAAATAGCAAGAAAACTTTACAATAATTTAGAATTGTGTAGCGGACTCAACATCTTCAAAGATCCCACAATGAAACAAACCATTTGCTTGTGGAATTTATGACTCCAAATAACAGGCCAACAACGGAGGAGCCTTCACCTAAGCAAACACTTTGGAGTTTATTTTACCAGATAAACTGGCCATCTTATCCTAAAACTTCTCACTGTAACAACTGATGACTTGTGAATTTAACTGATAGGGTATTCCAACCAGAAAACACTCTCACAAGTCTCCTTTCGTCTTAAAGAACAAAGGGACAAACCAGACCACTCGTTGGTTTAACACCTAGACCGCCGCAGCACGAGAACAAAGCCTCCATGAGAAGATCCCTTTTCTCTGACCAATGTGAGCAAATGGGTTAGGGACACAACATTTAATTCATTTAATTTTATAGTCTCACATTGGTTTTAGAATTTCTTGTCAACTGGCAGAACTCTACAGTGGATGACCAAACCAAACGGTCTGCTAGAGTCAGTTGTTTTAATCCTGTCATCAACGTCTCATGTTAATTTGCATTGACTCTTGCTTTATGTTGAGATTATTTAATCTTGCTTTTGTTTATGTGTTTTCGCTCCTTTCTGGTACCTTTATTTGAATGGTATGATGTTTATATGTTTTACTTTTAAGGTTTTCATGCAGAACTTATATTTAAGGAGTTAAGCCTGCATCTGCATACTCTGATAAGCCAATTGGTTGTGATAAGACCCAGCCTCCAGGGGAGGACCCGCGGGTCTTCTAAAACAGAGAAGACGCAGACTCTTGCTCCTCAGCTCAGTTTAAGTTGGAGTTTTAGTTTTGAGTTTTAAGTTTTAAGTTGCAGTTCAGCTCCGTTCCAGATCGGATGCAGCTAGAGGATGGACTAAGAACAAAAGCTGGCCATGCTTGGAGCTTGGCAGAGCACATGGCCAGAGACCATGGTTCCATCCGAGGAACTCAGACGATGAACTTTCATTTCATCTTTACTCCAACTAAGTTTTGAGCCTCCGGAGTGAGTTTATATTTTTCCACAACTTCCACAGTTTTTCTCCACATGCAAGCAACCTCTTCAGACACATTTATGGACTTTGGCCTGAGTTGTTTCCTGCCTGATCACCGTGAACACACCATTGAACCAGCTGGGCGTAGAGCCTGGAGCCTGCTGACGAACCTAGTGACGGATATCTCCATCGGACCCTTCACCACGGATCCGAACCCAGTCCAGTCCACAGGTTGTAGCCTCAACAGGATCATCAGTTCTGGAAGAACCCCTCCTGACAAACCCAGCTTCCTCTCATTTGTGATGGTTTGGTGAGTCATGATCTTTCCTCCACAGGCCTCAGTCCTTACCTCATGATCCATTTCTGCCTATCAGAACCAAAGATCCCATTCCCCTCAGACATTAATTAATAAACCTCAGTTTATTTAATTTATGTTTAACCCATCACACCGTGGCATTTCTTTAAGAGAGAAATCCCATCTGATCAGAAAATCATTACAGTTTCAGTTTATGTTGTTTGTCTTGTTTGTTTTATGTTTTTCTTATTTTCCTTATTTTAGTTTCCATATTTTATTTTACGTTTAACCTTTAGATTAGATAAATAAATGTTCCATTTATTTACCTGGTCGTTGTCTGTGAATTCCTTTGGGTCATGATTTAGGTACATTCAAACAGAATGATTGTTTTCTCATAGTTTAATTAAAATGGCTGAATAAAGACTGTGCATACTAAAAATTGCCTTTTATTTTTTGTCTCTGTCATGGTTAAACTCTTAAGCATGATGTTAATTTGGATATCAATGGGTATCTTGTTTTGTGTTTTTTGTAGACATTGATTTCTACTAAAAAACATTTGAATAAAAGAGCAGGCTAGTCAATAAATATTGTATTACATTTGGTAAAATATTTTAAAACAGTAATATGCAAATTCCTGAAGATATTTTATCCAATCTAATATGCATTCTTTATTAATGGCTTGAGGTTTAACTGCCACTCTCAAGGTAGCCAATAAATCGTATAAAAAATCATCAGTGTGGTACATTAGTCATGAAACTAGTAACCACTCACAAATTAATTCAACAAAAAAAATCCCCTGGTGAAATAATGGATTACTGTAACCAAACAATGTTAAGCCTCACACAGAGAAAATATGGTGTTAGGGTAATGAGACAATCAATTATTTGGATCTGCTGAAGATGTCAGTTGACTCTCGCTACTCAGTAAAGTCAACCTACTGCATGAAAACGCCACTGGGTCCTTCTGTTTTGCTCATGATTCCACCATCACCTAAACCAAAATACCTTGAGAGAAGACGACACAGAACAAAGATGAGCTAACATCTCCTTCCAAGAAGAAAGTGTACCACAGCCAATTATTCCATCACCTAAAGGCCTCTGTAAAAGGTTGACAGATTCTATGAGGCAGGTGATTAGTTTTAAGTGTCAGATGATTGGGCTGCGAACTCTGCACTTAAGGAACTATTACAAGTGCTAATGGAAGGAAAGCTAATATTCCCCCGAAAAACTCCCTAACAAGCTTTCCCTCACTTTTTTAGTTAAACATAATGAAACACTTCAAATGTTGGAACTGCTTTCTCTGTCAAATACCTCAAAATCCTTTTTTGCATTGCAGCGGATCCACCAGGCTTAACAGTGAAAGAAATAACCACTCTACATATATAGACACATATATTGCCACAACAGCTGAAAAGCTGGATATAGTTAAATCATGCCTACATTCAATTCTGATGCTGCAAACTACTAACAAAGAAATATTCAGCTAATTGGAGTTAATATTTAATTACAAACCATGCCCTGTAAAAATATAATAGGCCAACACTATCTTTTGACAGCAGCCGGTATGCCCTCAGGCATTACTGTGTTCTACACATGGCTCTTAGTTAACATTTCATTTGTTGTGAGGTTTCTCACATTTTTCAAGTGAGTTTGGATGTTTCATACTGTGACCTATTTGTGTGCACATGTTTATATAGCTGCAATGAGCAATTCTGATTTTGACTCTTTTAATGTATCATTTACTGCCATCAATATTGTATTCTTCTTTAAAACAAACATTTGTTTAATTCCCTCTTTCTAACCATATTGTTTTTAAGTCTGTGATTTTTTTTACACCAGCTCACATGACACACTTCTCCCAAACCATCTTCTGTTCATTTATTCTTACCTTCCTTTCCGATCTCTACCTGGTTTGAACTGGGTGACATCAGTTTTAAAAATGTTCTTCCTGTAATTGCACTTGACAAACAACCTGCTGGCCCAAGTAACTGTTTATTGACTTGTCTCTCTACAGACCGCTGCAGCGCCTTATGGTGCAGGGCCACTGTAGTTGTTAGAGACGCATATAAGGTGCTGGCTTGCACCCATCCCCACCCAGGTGCCACAATGTGTAAATGCAATGATCGATTTCAAATTTCTTGCGAGCTGCAGGGAACGCCGACGGTTACACAAACTGTTCCATAACAAGAAAATCTCAGCTTCTATCCCTTCAGCATTTTCCTTCAGCTCTATTGGGTAATGTTTCTTCTTACTTTGCACTCATATTCTGTCCCTTTGGCAGAAGCAGCTAAAAAAAGTGGCTAATAATATGTTGAAGAAAATGGATGTTAGGAAGCCTCTACAGCATGTGCTCTAGTGTGCATGCCTGCTCTAGTTTAGTCCACTTGGGCACCGAAAGATATTGATGTGCTCTGTAATGTTTTTGGATTATTTTCAAGAAATCATATAATAATAATAACAATTATATATACATATATATATATATATATACAT
>JBAMHV010000016.1:4774452-4785788 GCA_037177535.1 Pseudomugil gertrudae | reverse complement strand
AAAATGTAGTGGTTTGTTACAGGTCTTCAAACAATAACGGTAAAAACCGACATTGTGATGTAATAACAAACTTGGAGGTACAGTTGAAAACAAACAGATTTGTAGATTTTTATGACCTATGAGACAGACTTTAACACAACTGTTCACAGACTTTTCAACTTTTGACTAGTTGCTCATTCCTCATATAATGTGCCCTAAGCCAAATATCTAATGTCAAATGTACATTTATGTCAGACATATTAACACAAACAAAAGTAGAACCAACACTGAGGTAAGTAATAATAATGACAATGAGCTGAATCATCATATAATATAATGAGATAATAACTGATACATTTCCAGATCTTCCAGAAGAGATTCTCGTATAATAAATTACTGATCAGTAAGCAGTGTGGTAGCAGTGCAGGATAACACCAATGAAGAACATTTTTTTTTTGTTTGTTCTGCAGGTGTGGTATTCTAACAATTGGCTTTTTGTAAAGCTAATGGAGGTATAGTTATTTAGTGTGAAATGATGTGAGTTAAATGTTGCCTTGCACATTATTGCTTGACTAAATCTATACCACAACAAACTGCCACTGACAGGGAACGATACTAGAGCTTTTCAGTTGCCCACGGGAAATCAGCTAAAGGTGAGAACAATACGGTATCTGAATCACTGCCAGCCACCACGCCCACAGAAAAACAGAAACTAATGAAAGCAAATTTAAAAGGAACAAAGCACAAAATCATGGATCCCAAATCCCATTTTTGTACATCATTTTGAGTCATTTAAATGCATTGGAAAAAAAATACCACGTGTTTTGAACATATAAGCATAGATACACAAAATACAAACTACAGGAAAAATTATCATTTGCACGTTTTTTTTTATTGTCTACTTTACAGATGTGATCATTTTTGTGTTCAAAATGCTCATGTGCATGTGAATTGTTTTGTGTTTGTAATGATCTGATAACCATTAGACTAAAATTAATCCAGTAGAAGATGTGAGCTAATATAAACACATTTATGTATCATATACAGTACCAATGAAAGGTTTGGATACATCACACTTGAATAAGTCAGTGTTATCAAAATTTGACTTGTAATAATAAGGAATATTATATGAACTTATATTCTGACTCCTTTTATGTTGTACCTACTTCTATAAATATTTAAAAGTGGTAAAGATGCTTTAAAAGAAATTGATGCACATGTTCATATATGCTATTAGGCCAAATGTATAAGGACAACTAAACATTACAACAACAGTTTGATGTTTCATGAGCTGTTTCATCTCAGAGCTGGGATCTTTAACGTAACATATATACTCAGTTGGAAATGCATTAGTTATGGTACAGTATAACAGCTGTAGGATACTGTATCTCTAAGATAACTACCTAATCAAAGCTGTTTTGCCTTTGAAAGTGATGCTAAATTCATAATGTGTTTGTGAAAGTGCAAGAAGTGTGCAAGAAGAATCCTACATGCACACATTAGCTGGTCAGTGCTCAGATGTAATCCAGTCCACACACTTTTGGCGATGCATACTTACACATTTAACAATCAGTGTGCACAAAAGCCTTCTTGTGAAAAAACTGTAGAAAATATTTGCGTTTATGTAGCTTCTAATGTACAACCACTGAATGTGCATACTTGTTTCAATGCAGGAATATGGGTGTGGCTGGAGCCTGTCCCAGCAGGTACAAGATTCAGGGTACACCTTGGGCAGTTTGCCAGTGCAATGTATGCAACCTTAAAAATGTAAATGTAAATGTAAAAATTTTACTATTTGTATGTGCAAATTGGCTGATATATTTCTGTATGTGGAGTTGACGATGCATTTTTATATAAGTTACAATCTTACCCAAAAAAGTTGTTTACAAATGTGTAAATTGTACAATTTTTTTACAGTCTTTATTTATTTTTTAAATAAATCATAAATCATTATCATGAATCCAAGGACCTTTGACAGATCAGTGACATTTCAGAACAGGTCGAGAGTACTGCTAGCTGACCCAAGCCTACTGACCCCAAAGTTTTGTTGTTGTTGTCTTTTTTTGTTTTTGTTTTTTTGGTAACCAGAAATATATATCTAGAGTGGAAGGTGTGGGGTACAACCTTAAACTGGTTAGGTTCAAGTCTTGCTTTTGTTGATGTTTTTGTTGAAAACATCATGAAACACTAGCTTCCTCTTTTTTTGTCAAGTGTTTCAAGTAGGAGACCCCATGCCCAGCAGCAAATGAGAAAAGGGGAAAATTGTAGTTAATGTGTGTTGTATTAGCCAATAATGGATAAATAAAGCAGAGAGAGTGCTTAAGGGAATGAATCAAAACCAACATTGATTAAGGGAAGGTTCTTTCACCAAAGAAGCATCACGACCTTGTATAATCCATGATTTTGCCTGTGCAAAGAATTTCAAAGTCCTCCATGGGATGATACTTAGCAAACAGCTAAGATGAGCCAGCTTGAAGAAGGAGTGTCAAGGTGTGGACTAAAGATATGGACTAATGTTTTCCAAATAACTTCACAATCACAAACCCTTACAATTTGATTGAGCTCCTATTTCTTTCAGTAGTTTGCCTTTGAATGTTTTACAATATGTTTAACTAGAGGTATTTTACTCTGCTTCTTTTCAATCTTTACTGGGTTTTATACAAACTGTGTCAACAAGATTGTTTCCACTAAGAATTAGTAACAACATGAACAATGATACATATATCTTTGTAAAGAAAGATATAATCATTGTTGGATGATACAATTTAAGTGCATCAGTGAAGAACAGTTATATTTCCACATTTCATTAAAACAAGCTTAAACACTACTTCAGTCAATGTCAGTTTAATACACTCTTAAATGACTATGATCTGTAAAGTTCAATTATAAGTCAGACTGCTCATGAGATATGTATGGGATTATTGATTCAATAGAACATCTTCAATTCATCATCTCCCTTGCCTCATTTTTATAGGGTTGTCAATTACAACATATCAGATCTCCCACCTCATTTGTAGGTGACTCCTCTGAATAGCAAAACACTCTCATGAGTCAAAAAGCAGATAATAACCATGATACTGAGACAGCACATCCTTCAAGCTAGATACTGTCCAGTAGAACATAGATGCATTAATAATTCATAGACAAAAACTCTACATACAAGACAATGCTGAGAGACCGCATACTACCACTGCGGAAGTTCTCAGGAGCAAATTGGTGCTGAAAGGTGCCAGTTATGACATGTTTTTCTACACATATGAAATAAACTAGTCGAATAGATTAATACATAAACAAAATGTAGTCCTTTACCTTAATTTTAAAGTGAACAAAGTAAATTTGTAATTCTTAGGGAAGACCTGAAACAAAATTACTGAGATGTAAAAATATCTGTGAAGAATAATCTCTATTTTTTTAACAAGTAGTCTTTTATTTACTTTCACAAACTTGGATTTGTTAGGAGTAGAGACACCCCCCCCCACCCCACCCCACCCCACCCCACCCCCATAACCGTTTCACCCTCTGTCACAACTGTTCACAGACTTTGCACTTTTCAACTTTTGACTAGTTGCTCATTCCTCACATATTGTGCTCTAAACCAAATGCCTAAAGTCAAATGTACATTTAGTGAGACATATTAACACAAACAAAAGTATAACCAACACTGAAGGAAAGTAATAATACTGATAATGTGCTGAATCATCATTTAATATAATGAGATAATAACTGATACATTTCCAGGTCTTCCAGAAGAAATCCTCATATAATAGATTACTGATCAGTAATTACTGTGCTTAAGCTCATACATGCAGAATCAAACACTTCATATTCTATTATGGCAGCCCCTGTCCAGTGGTAACCTTAGATGTTATCAATAATATTGGCTTTCTCTTGCTCTATGGGATGCAAGGAAGGCTAAAATTAGCTTCATGTTAAGGCATGGCATCACAACTAATGAACTCAGTGAAGTTACTCATGCAAGTTGTTTTTACAAGACAGAATTGGAAGTAAACTTATCAATAGAGTGTTGGGCCTTTTCAAGCTCTTACAGAACCTTCACCTCTTGGATGTTTGGAGAAGCCAATTAAATGAGTTCTGCTAAAGTTGTGAGCTGTATTGTAGTTTATAGTTTGTTTTGACAGATTTGCTTTAATAAATGTTTTTGTGAGTGATGCAATTTATTATAGTATGTATTTATAGTAGTTCATTTATCATTATATTGCTTAGACCAATTCAGAGTTGTAAAGAATATGTAGCCTTTCCCAGCAATTAGCAGGGAAGAGGTAGGGTATACCCTGGACAGGGCGCTGGTCCATCACAGGGTATTTATTTTAGTTTTAATCAGATATGCGGGAATTTTACTAAGTTGCAGATTCATATAACTTTTAGCAACAATCTAATCTGTCCACAGCTGCAACGACACTGATATATTAATACTGATATACTGGATGGAAATCAAGATTTAATGCAATCTGTTGTTTTTTCTTAACCACACTTTTTATCATGAACTGGCTCAAATTGATGAGTCTGTAACATGCCCTGAGTTGGCATTATCATAAGGTGGTGCTATACAAAAAGCTGAGATTAATTTACTTGAATAATTTGATTAGTTCCTAAATATTTCTTCTTGTGCAACTTTTTCTTCTCTAAAAATGTTTGCTTGTCTCTGAAAAAAAAAAAAACTAGTTGCTTTGACTTTAGCAAAACAGCAAGACCTTTGCTGTCTAGATCTACAATTACAATCAAATAATAAATTAATCTAACTCAACTGTTGAGCTACAAAACATTGACAGGGCCCATCTTTAATACACAGGAGAGTTATGTCAACATACTGGATATTTGTTTGAATAGTTTAATTCTGCATCTCTCTAAGATAAAAAAAACATGCATTACACTAATGTGCCAATCTTGACAAAACACGCAAGATGCCAGGGTCACTCTGATAGTTTGAACTCTTGTTGGAGACAGTATTTTGCCCACATTTCCAATGTGCATTGTTCTCAGTGTTGCACATCCCTCTGCTGCAGCTTGGACTAAACACAAATGATAATGCCAGCAGGAGCGAGAGGCCACGAACCATACCCATATCCAGGAGCAGTGAATTCTCAAGAGACCTGGATGCGCAAAGGCCTGTGCTGCTACATGTGTAAAAGACCAGTCGAATGTTTAAGGCTTTGACAATGTGTGTGTGTGTTTACTGTGAATAACCTTAACAGTCATGTAAAGTTGCAGTTATTTTATTTTTTTTTAAAAAAAAGTCTGCAGTCAAACACAAGTTAAGAAACTAAATCAGCAGTAAAGTTTTTTCTTCTCTTTCTGATTTGCTAATATTGTACTCTTAGGGCCAAATCTACTAAGATCTCAATTTGCGTGTACTAATTAGCATGTGGAGTCTAGAATTTAGCGTGTGGGGCGGGACCGTAGTTAGTACTTGATCTACTAAGATTGCTGACGCAAATGACACATAACCGCAAGCGAAAGTATAAGTTTGATCGAACGGAATTAGAGGTGTTGGTGGAAGAAGCCAACAAACATTTCAAAGAGCTACAGCAAAGTAATTTAAAATGTTTTTGTGCACATGTCATTTGATAATGTGTATATGATTTAGGAACAGCCAGATTATATTGTTTTACCCAATAAATCTTGATTTGCTTAACTTTGAAATATTGATTGATATTTTACCACATTTGGTTCAGAGCAAAGTGATCACTAAGTGAAATAAAAAAAAATAATTTGGAGGGAAGAATGCTTTTCTCTAAAGCCTGTGTGTGTGTGTGTGTGTGTAGTGTAGGACTAATGGTGTGCTTACAGATGAGTAATGCTTTGTGCATTAATGCTACATCCCTACCATCATTGATTTATCATCATCATTTTGAGTCATGTGATGAGAGAAAGTCACAACAGAATCTCTACTTTCTAAGAAAAAAAATCTTCCAAATAATATTTTATTATTTATTTTTGGGTTTTCAACTCCATCTAAGTACAAATTTTCCTATTTTCATTCAACCATTAAAATGTTTAATAATTTGCAAAATACTAAGTTAGAAACATTTTGGATTGTGGAAGATTCAGATAAATGAACAAACCATCTAATGGCTTTGCTCTTCTTTCATGTTGTCACCACTGTCCTATTAAGAATTTACAGACAAACAAATAAGTACAAACAGACCTAAATAAGTCTTTTCTTGACATTTTATGAGGGCAAAGTAAAAGAAACAATGCATTAAATGAATAATGGGATATAGATTTGTATTCCTTGCAATGAAGATGGAGGATGCAGCATTCAAGTGTTGGTGTTGGTTGGCGGTAAAGTTGTTTAATCACTCATTTTATATTACTGTAGTTCACACATGATTACATAATGTGGAGTCTGTGCAACAAGGATTAAATCAATTAAGCTCACAGCTTATGCATCAGTGATCAAATGTAGCAGGAATGCATCAAGAGTATTAACATCCAGACACTGCTTTGTCTTTAAATGCTTGCAACCCTGCCAAAAGAAAACAGACTTTAAGCAGATGAACATCTTAAACCGAACACCTCCAGACAGCATCTTTGTAAGGAAGCTGTACACCTCATCAGTCATTTAAATAAATATTTGGTTGTTGAGGTAAGTGTGTTGGGACTGTGTACTTCTGGCATTTTGTTTTCCTAGATGGAGTGGTGAGCAATAGATCCTGGGACTCTCCTCCTGTATTCGAATGGTTCTTCTCAAGATTCTGGAGCTTCCTGACTCAGAAATGAGGCACTGGTGCATGCATGACAAGAATACTAGTTCATTTTAATTAGCACTAGAGCAAGACACATTTTACAAAATGTAGCTCCAAGGCTGCTAAACCTCTTAAAAAGAATGTAACAACTAACCAGTCAAAAGTAATGAATAATAATAGGAAATGAAAGAAAACATTGACAGCTTTACTTTTTTTTTCCCTGAAGTGATTTTATTACAAAGTTCATGAGGACTTACAGTATTACAAGAGAATTTGTCAACATGCGGAAACAGAACGAAGCAGAACACAGGATTTTAACAAACTGGTAAGATAAGACAATCCACTGTTTACAACAAACAAAAAACTGATTAAGTCCTCAGGAGGTGAGAGCCGGTGAATGACTACAGTGCAGGCATAGAACGGCCACATTCACACTGACTCAGCAAAGGTCAATCCAACCAAGGCAAGATGTGCACATCTCAAGAAAACATGTTACAATTTTTATATGCCATCGGCTTTTCTCAGAACTTTTAGAAAGCTTCACTTGTATGTACATAAAACTGTACAAAAACATGGCATCACAAGCATTTTATCCTATATAAATATACCAACGATTAGGATAACAACTAGATTCTCTCTTGCAAAGACATATTTTCAAGGCAATTGTCTTTGTTCTAGATGAACCGTGAAAAAAATCTAAATGTTCAGTCAATTACAGTTCATTTGGGAGCGGGCTTTTCGAATATGAACCAGCGCTGACAATTCAGAAAGTAAATAAAAACAAGTAAACAGTTTCTACCAATCATCTTTGGAATTCATGCTAAAATCTCTGCCTACTCAACAGCAGACAGCGGGGTTGTGAAGATCTATGTACACTACACCACCAACAGACTTCTCTATTTTTTCACACAACCAGTTTTGTGAGAGTCTTTGATCAGTGAGAAAAAAAAATCCCTTGCCAAATTTCATTACGATTACTTGTCCATCTGTCCACAGAAATGATCACCATACAATACACACTACAGAGGCAAAATATACTCAAGTGAATTCAACATTAAATCAATGTTAAGTACAAATTAAACATTATTTATCACACTTCAGAGTGTATTTAGGTGCTTCGTGGCGTCCTCTTACTTTGATCAAGAAGAACAGCTCTGTGTTTGGGAGAGAAGTAAACACAGTTCATTCAGCATGAGTTCAAAAGATATTTTCTTCCAGAAGTGAGCAGGAGGTCATAATTGGCCGGAGCAGAAGAGTCCGAGAGATGGTGGTTGGAATCGGCCCAGGCTTGTTTTTGTTTTGCAGACTATTTAGATCCAACCTCCTGCCTTTCTATTTGCACCTAAAAACAACAATAATGACTTATCTGCTAAGAATCACCCTGCTTGTTTAACGTATTTGCGATCAGAGACAAATCAGATGACATATTCTGGATTTACTTAAGTGGTTCGTAGGCAGGAATTGGGTTAAGATTTAACCCCAGAGTTGAACTGTAGAAGCCGAGCAGTTGTGAATCTGAATCAAGTCAAAGCATTCAAATAGATAAAACTGTGATTGAGGCTATGTGACACTAGTTTTATCACTCATTGCTGTCCTCACTTTGTCATTAATTCCAGGTCAGTGATCTTACCCACTTCTCAGTTGGTGAAGCGGCTGTCCAAAGCTCTGAGATGGGTGCTGTGTTGGGGGGCTGGGTGGTGGTTGGGAGTAAATCACAGTGTATCATGGCTTGTTGTTTGAATTTTATTTCAGTCGCTAAATGGCTTTGCAAATGGCCTAATGTGCTTTTGTCCCCCTCTAGGCAGGATATTCGCCAAGCTTATTTAGTCATGCTCATGTCCAGTAATTTCCATATGTTTGCAGTTTAATTATTTTAAACCTAGCTTTTAATGGCAGCATGATGTGGTAAGTGCTGATAAAAATACCCCTTTTTACTGATTGTAGCTCAGTGGGTGGATTTGCATTATCTGGTGGGTGCCCTGTCCTGAGGGTATGCTCACACATGCCCCGACTCAGGACTCATTACTCACCTTAATTAGGAAATGTCCATTCTACGCTCTTTCACACTTACTCAGACACAATCTCACTATGGAAATACTCTGCTTAGGTGAAAGGTATCTACAAATCTAATCAAATCGATGTTTAAATCAAAGACACCTACTAGCGCTACAATGTTGTAATGCAGGCTAGTGGAGTCATCATTAACATCCAATTACTGACTAATACATAATGTCCTTCATACATATCCTTCAGATTTATTCAGAGAAAATCTTTGTAAAGATAAATGAATCCCCAGGGCATGGCCTATTTTTATTCTCTGTTCAGTAGCCAGAGGAGGAAAGATGCTTGATAATTTATTAAGTGTGTTGTCCTCAATACAAAGAAAATTTTACTTAATTAACATGAGCTGCCACAAACCAAGCCTGAATTTAAACTGTCAAACTTTCTGTTTAGGCTCAACACTTGTGTTTGGAGATGTCAGTTACTGACATGAAATCAAGTAGGGATTTAAAATATTCCTGTGATCTATCTTCTTAGGTCCATGTTGTTCATTCACTCATTACAGGGTCTTGTGTATTGAATTTACCCCCCTTAAAAAATATACGACTGAATGTAGAAAACCAATTTACTTTTACAGTATATCAGCATGATATTATGTTCCATGGGTCCTCAGTCTCTCCAGTGGCCCTTAACACTCTAGTGTCCTTTCATTTAAACAGTTCCTCGGGCATTCATTAGATCTGCATCAGTTCTTATAGGTTGTGAGAGGAAAGGACTAAAAGCTGGAGGAGTGGATTGCAGGTTATGGAGCCCCTCTGATTGTCACAATGGAGAGGAACTTTCTTCACTGGTACATATGTATAATCTCATACGAAGTGAGTAGCCAATCAGAATGTGTCTGGCGAATACTCTGTGTGTGGTCATCGTAACCCTGAGGTTCTGTGGCCAAGTCAACCATTTTTATGATGAACGGCAGGTCACAGTGCTGCTAGTCAGTGGAACATAATGTCAGTTTAAATGCTGCCACACAGCACTCTGCCAGTGGCAGAGCTCTACAGGGAGAAGAGGTAAAGGCCATTCTACTATGATTAGGGGTCAAAGGTGTGTGTGTGTGTGTGCGTGTGTGGGCAGAGAGGGAGGTGCATGTGGTAGTGTGGAGCAGATAAATGCCTTTCAAACTATCGAGCTCCACTCCAAGAGATGATCTCAATCAAGTTTAAACAGCAGCAGTAAATAAAAGCTTAAATATTCTAAAATTCAGAGGCATTATTTCAGCTTATGCCAGACAAAAATATATGTAGAACACACAATTCAAATGTATTTACAGCTCTGTACATTAAGAGTGACCATTTCATTCGATTCCTGGTCAAAAGTGTTATGCTTTCTGGTATGGCCAGAGTGGCTGTCTCTTAAATTATATCTAGTAATGGCACAAGAGCACGGATCACAACTGTCAAATTCAAGAGATCACTTCACAGAATGGGACTTGCCTAACTACAACAAGAATTAGTTACTACTAGCTGTTTCCATTTGCATTTCCTTTTTATCCTTCTGAATTGAATCCATTGAGAATTTCAATAAATAAATGAGTGAGTGCATCAACTAACTTTGGGATCATTCATAAATATGCTGATGAATTAATAATTTATGTCGGAAATGATGAAAACATGTGTTCATGCCAGTGGTTGAATGAGTTTGATACCTATTTGTACCTACTAAACAGCTGTTGGCTTTAGCTCATGGACAGCCTGTTCATCCCGCTGAAGTGCTTGTAGGTTTTCTTCATTTGTGGATGAATTTGTTCCTCACAGGTAAATTTCTCGTTTTGGAGTGTGGGCAGAAGGGGATGTGGGGGGAAACTCGGTGGCTACGCTCAGGGGCATTTCCTCTAAGGGGCAGTCCTGATTGGCATCGTGACCACTGTTGGAATAGGCACTACGAGAGGGTGGAAGGCGCGACCGGTGCTCCTCTCCACCCAGCCTGGCGCTCCCATTTGCCAGGCGTCCCAGGCTCCCTCTCTCCTGGTAAGGCACAAAGGTGGAGAGTTTCGGGGGGTTCCTGGTCTTCCGTACAGGGGAGGGATGCCCAGGCATCCAGCAGGCATCTGAGTGACCCAATTCGCTGCACTCGGTTGTACAGTTTCCGGTCATCGCCACATCAGGGAGAGAGCGGATATCTGTAGACAGGTGGGAGGAAGGAGTATCATTAAAGAGAACCTCATAGTGATAAACACTTAAGCATTATTTATCATGAAGGCAAAAAGAAAGTCGGCAAATGGCATTTTAAAACAGAAATTGTGTCATCTGAAACAACCCATGAACACCCCCCCGTCCTCCTTCAGGTCTTTGCAGCTGTTGCTAAGCAGTCAGCAGCAGTTGCTATGTAGCTGTCGCTATGCACTGTGTAATGAGTGCTAGTGTGTCTCTAGTCCAAAAGCTGGTGTGATACATGCAAGAGACAGCCTGCTGTGCCTATGCTATTTAGAAGTATGTAACAGCAGTTTATCTGACATATTGGTAATATATCATGTTATCATTAAAATTTACCACAGACATCTATTTTCATTGCATTTAATTTATATGCTGTTGATGATTCACAAAATGCTCATACAAGCACATATATAAAAAAATACTTGGACATAACACAGTC